>NW_019290190.1:29027-90119 GCF_000500325.1 Leptinotarsa decemlineata
GACTTCTGGCAGAATCATCCAGGATTGGCTTATAATAATAATAATACATCTTTATTCACCATAAAAATAAAAATGGAATAGACAAAAATAAAATAAAACAGTATACGGGAACAATAACAAAAACAAAGAAAAAACTTCCAGTATATGGTGAATAGGCGGAGTATCAGCCAAGGCTGTTTTTCAACTCAACCTGGGAGAAACTATAAATAAATTATATGAACACAAGTCGAGTTAACAATGTCAAAAAATTGTATTTATTGTTGTACTTTAGAAAATTCATTAGTAGAAATGTCAAAGATGGCTTAGAGATCGTTATTAATATGCGACAGAGCAGATGTAGACTCGCCAGGCGAAAAAAGACATATAACTGCGTGTCGTCTGCATAGTGATGTATATTGCATTTTTCACGGACAGATAAAAGTCACAAATATACAAGCTAAAAAGCAATGGCCCAAGGATAGATCCTTGTGGCACTCCCTTTCATACCGGTAGAGCATCTGAAATAAACTTCATCTACAACAACTCTTTGAGTACGATTCTTCAGATAGTTTTTTAAGAGAGACACTGCTTTCCGAGAAAAACCGAAGTAGACAAGTTTGTCACACAATATATCATGATCTAGAATCTGTAATCTATAAGTATTAAACAGGTCAAATTTTGTTCATCTGCAGCTTGAAAAATATCGTCAGTAATTGACAGAAGAGCAGTGGTGGTACTATGCTGAGGTCTGAATCCTGATTGTACATATGTTATATGATTTTCATTGACGTACTCATCAATCTGGTTTTTCAGAATCGATTCCACTACTTCAGAGAGATACGGTAGAATTGTAATTGGTCTTAGGTCAGAAAGGACAGTAGGTGAGTTACACTTAGCCAGAGGAATAACCAATCCATCCTTCCAACATTTTAGAAGTTGGAAACTGGTAATGATAAAGTTTATGAGAAGCGTTGCTCTTGATGCGTCTTAGGGAACTTCGCACAATCTCACAGGTGACTGAGGAGAAGTGAAAGGAGTTTTCAGTTTCTTCCGAATTAACATATCGATCTAATAAGGACAATTGGTGAGCAAATCTGAAGTGGAATTGAAGTGCTGGTTGATGAGATTGACGTCTTTTAATTCATCAGGGATATCTGATTTTTTGTTGTTCCTCAGGATATCAAGCGTTCTTAAGGTATTCCAAATTGCTTTGGAATTTTTATTTCTTAAAACAAAGTCCAGATATGTTTTTTTCTCACGTCGTATCACACTACATATAATGCATTTGGCATTATATTGTTGACAGTCAAGTTGAAGAAAGCACGGTATTTTGTGAAAGCATACAAAATAGAGTTGCTTGATAATGCCTTTGAGACATTGTTGAGAGTACACACAAAAAGCTTAACATTGATAGGTACTCTAGAAAATTTCACACATAAAGAATTAATATGGCTATTTCATTTCAGATTGCATTCAATCACTAGTCAAAGTTGTTTTGTATACAGTTTATTACGTTGAGAATAGAATGACATTTGAGAATTACCTTTTTTTCTGACAACCTTTGCGGTGTACTAAGGCGGCGGTTACATTGGATACGAATTCGTATGAAAATTTAGTCTTACGAATTCGTACGAATCAATTATTACGAATTTAATAGGCGTGTGTGGTTACATTGGATGATATCAGTCCATACGAAAACAGTAGTGATTATGGATTCGCTATCAAAGTTTTATCAGTTTGAATCATCACCATTAGTGAAATATTTGTTACTGAAAGAAAAAAGAGGAAAATGGGTTGACACATATTTTTGATCCAGAAATGGAAAGGGAGAGTTCGGAAGGTCATATGAAAAATTAGGAAGAAATAATGAAAAATTTTTCGAATACACGAGAATGACACAATCCACATTCGACTATATATTAGAGAATATTGAGAGTCACATTTCTAAGCACTCAAATTTTCGGGAGTGCATATCACCAAAGCATAATCTGATTCTAACATTAAGGTAAGTAAAAATGTTATTTTCATTAACGTACATTTTAATTTATAAATTATCAAAAAGTATTTGGCTGAAAGTTGGTTAAATATCCTGCTGCAGTACCATNGTGTTAAAACAAAAATTATTCTTGAATAAATATAAATAGATAACGGAAATACATACCTACTAGTTTCATTTCAGTCGCTACTTCTTTCCATAATTTTTTGTTTAACTCTCTGTTGTGATACTGTTTGCTTTTTTGATCCCACAGGGATCTTCTTTCGTGTACTAACGTTATCAATAATTGGCAATCCATGTTGTCACTCTGAAAACACTAGAAAATGCAAGCTAGTCGTACGAACACCTATGAAAGAAACAAAATATTTTGGTCGTATGGAAATCACGTACGAATTCGTAACAAATGGTCGTATATAACCACAACCATGTCAATAAACGCATTTGTTTATTTCCGACGTTTTCTTACTAATTCGTACGAATTCGTACGACTACATTTTCGTGGCTTTATATGTAAAGTCAAGCTTATGCAGATATCAGAACCTCACTTTTTATTCTTTAGTTTTGGAAATATGTCGTTTTGCTGAAATGTTTCAGTAAACGGACTCGTGAATTAAAATCAGTTGTTGCAGAGTGATGGAACTAGAAAATGAAATCATGCTGGAAGCCGATAATGGAATCTTACACATGATTGATTTTGGATATCCACGAAGAATTTTCAGGAGGCCTAACTATTTAAGATTCGGACTGACCAAGCTGACAACACTGTATGTGCTGGAGCTCGTAGCTTTATAATTCGAAAAAAACATTCAATTGTTTTTACTTTTTTTTAACACAATCACATAAGATATAACTGACTACACGTAAAATAGAAAATTTATAATACAGGTAGTCCTGAGTAGAACATTTCTCTCTTTATACGTGGTCAGTTAGATCTTCACTGCACGTCGTCTTGAGTTCAATCAGGATGGAGGCAAATGTGTTCATGACTGAGGGGATGGCGGTATGAAGTCCTCAGACATCAGTACCGCTCTTCACGGGATACCCCTACCCGGCTGGGGTGTGATGGATAAAAAAGCTATTCGTCCGTTGACGGGAGACATGAGGGCCTCATTCGACCAGAGTGTCGAGGCCTTCTAGATCGGGAGGGGTCGTCTACAGCATAGTCTATTCATTCTCTAACTAACGGATTTTCGTGAGTTTCCGCACTTTCGAAAACTCGCCGATTCCTCAACTGAATGGATTGCTGAATGGAAGGCAGCTTCAAATCTCTGCGGATGGCTTCATTCCGCACGAACTAAAAAGCATTCCCAATCATCCTCATTAGTTTGTTTTGCAATACCTCCAGAATGATGATATTGTATTTCGCCGCTTGTCCCCAGACGCCTGAAGCATACATGATGACAGACTTGAACATCGTATTGTAGATGGTAATTTTGTTTTTCAAGCTCATTTTGGACTTTCTGTTGATCAGAGGGTTATAGTCTGGCCATCCGACCCTCGATCTTTGACTTGACGTTCATGATGTGCAAGTTTCAAGTGAGCCTACGGTCTATTAGAAGAACGAGTACTTTACCCGCGCTTGCCATTCAATCTCCCTTCCAGAGATTCTTACTTTTCTGGCCGGAGAAGATTTTAATCTTCCCATGGTTATCGCCTGAATCTCAGTTAGATCTTATTTTGCAATACAGGGGGCTATGATTGAATTGCAAAAATTAATTCTCCGTTGAGGTAAAGTTTGGAACTCTTTTTCAGTCACTTCGTTTGAATTCACTGGTAAGTATGTTCTTTTGTCTGACTCTGATATTTTTCAACAACAAGGTTAAAGTAAACCATCGAAACACAATTTTTGTTAAATTCACCTAACATTTGGTTTCCGTCATATAAGAATTGACTCGAAAGCATAAACAGTAATGGGAAATGTTCCTCAATTTGGGTTATTACAGCAAATGCAAGTTTGAAGAAAATAAAGTTAAGTTTAATTAATGAGTTTTTCAAATTCACTTCGAAAAGTATTCAAATTGATGTTTCGAATGTCAAAGGGATTTGTTTCTAATTCACATATTGGCAACAGCGCCTATATCAAGTTGAAATAATTTATACGTACCTAGATATTCTACTTTAAAAAAGGAAAAGTATCTTTATAAATTAACAATTGAGGCAAAATATAAATCATAGTTCAATACCACCTCCACAAGCCACATAAACGGCAGTTGTTTTGTTATTTATTTATATAGAGGAAAATAGGTTGGGTGCACAAAATGCCAGATGTCACAGAATGTCTCGGAACTCGGAACATAAGTAAACAGAACAGCAAGCCTCTGAAATATGTCCTTTTTTTTGTCTCATGCAGGTAACAAATTCTTTGTCCTTTATCAGCTATAACCGATGTTGCCAAAAGGTGAAATAGAAACGAATCCCTTTAAATGTTGAATTCATCATTTCATTCCTCTTTTTTAAGTATTGAAATAATTCTTTAAGGAAAAAGGTTGAAATGATAGGTTTAGAATGCGTTGTTTTAGATCTCTTTTATGAAAACTACTTGATTCTCGTCAGGAGAAACACTCCCCATTGTAATTATCCCCGAAAAGATACAACGTTGGCAAGTTATTTTGGTGCTTGGCTAAGCTACGTTTTTTGTTCTGTGGTGCGTACCGCAAACATTTAAGCTTGGCTTGACTCTAAAGCGGGCTTACGCAATCTTCGCTATACAGAGGAAACGGCGAATACGGGCATAAGAGCATTGAACGTACCCATATTTTTTTATATACAGCATCTAGGTACAAGAAGCGAACGAAACACATTTGACAGAATGTCACCAGACCGCTGGCCATTCCATTTCAAATTGTGTTCAATGTCTAGTAAAAGTTATTTTGTGGTTTGTATACAATTTATTGTGGTGAGAATAGAATGACATTTAAGAATTGACCTTTATTCTGACTTCTGTCAACCTTTGCGATGTGCTAAGAGCATTGAACGTACCCATATTTTTCATATACAGCATCTAGGTACAAGAAGCAAAACACGTTTGACAGAATGTCACCTGAATACAGACCGCTGCTTTTTATTATCTTTGCTCACTGCTGAGATATGACAATTGACAGTTGTAAATTGTAATGGCGGAAGGTTGATGGACAATAACATTCATTTCACAAAAATTATCAGAAAGTTTTGTGTAAAAAAAAATTGTTTTTTGTTGCAGATAGCGTATTTTGCAATAGTTTTTCAAGTAGCCAGCGGGCTCACATATCTTGTTTATTCTTAATTCGTGTATTTGGTATACAAAATGAAGTAATGTTATTTGTATTTTTTGTGCTAATAGTTCAAATAAGGTTTTTGTGAAAAAAAGTTATTGAAATAGGAAGTACTGTATATTTTTCGTTATGCTTGAAGGTGGCTCGCCCCACATCAGATAGCTATGGCGAATTTGAACTTTACAAGAAATATTGGAGGTAACAGCCTGGCAAGAACAAGTGTTAGTTTTGGAAATAATTCTATGTCTGGACATGTTACTCCTGTTTTTGGACAAAGAACATCTTCTGAAAGAAGAACCCTACCTGCTATGGGGTAAATATCAGTATTATTTGAAGATAACAGAGTTTTCAATATTTTGTTTTTGTTTACACAATTTTGCAAGTTTTGTTTTAGAACTATGCACTTTCTCTAAATTAAATATAGTGGCTGTTCAACTAAGGAAAACATCAGTGATTAGAATTTCCATCTATAAAATATAGTTAATCTAATGAATTTACTTTTCAAACATACCATAACATATGTCAAGAACATTGTTTCCCTTTTCGGTTATATGAGAAAAATAATTTGGTTTGATAGAGAGTGCATATATAATGCACACTTCATGTTTTATTAACCATTATATACCTAATATTATTGGCTTGGAGTTAGTTTTCTATAAGTTACACAGATCAGATCTCATTTATCTTTTGAAATATAACCTCTCTGACCAAGATGCATAAAAACCCTGGTGTAGTTGTTGGACATATTTTTTTGTTCAAAATTTATGGCCTTCTTAATACCTTTAGACATTCCGATAGCTAGAATTTCAGATTTTTATCATCAGTACCATTATTAGATTATTATAGTGCAGTAAATATTGTCAAAGAAAATATTGAGATTCAGAAAAAAACACTATATAAAACCTTGAATCAGATATGTACTAAATGTAACTTCAATCAGTTCCATCGATTATTTGTTCACATTTATAAGTTATTAGGATAGTTTTTCTCATAGCTGTAAATCCCAGTTTCCTGACCGATTCTCAGTCAAGAATTTGTAAATTTTAGACAACAGTGTTCACCAATTTCAAAGTCACTAATGTGATGTCAGTAGGTAAAGAGGGGTATCCTTTGAAAAAAAATTTATAAATAATATTGAATTCGTGTAATGTGTGCCTAGAAGGAAAACACTTTTTTGTAGATGTCTCACATATAATGAGCATTACAATCTAATAAGTATTGTGGAATAATATAATATGCTGAAGTAGAATGGATTTTCTTGTAAGAAAGGTAATAGTGGTCAGTCGAACAAATAAAACTGAAGAAAGATAAAAGCAAATATAATATTTATATTTGAAAACCGTCCTTGCTAGAACCTGTTTAATAAATGAAATCCCAACAACACTACCTTGTATGTGATCCTAAAAAAGACAAGACTGAGAAATATGAATTTTACAATAGTTAATTATTGTTGTCAAGAACTTGACAAAAGTCACTCATAACTCGTTTAATAGATCATTTGATATTATTGGTTATTTTGACTCGTTTAATGTTATTTACCTTTAATAACATTTTTAAAAAGAAGTTCAAATGCAAATAATTGCACATTACATTTGAAATGATTTTTTCAAATGTTATGTCTAATGAATATTACTGGAGTTCTTTCCCAACACCAAATCGTTATTTTTAACACCTCGACACGTGTTTCGATCACCAAGTGATCATCTTCAAGAGGAAGATTAAACTTTTTTTTAGTTCAATCTTCTTGAAGATGATCATTTGGTGATCGAAACACGTGTCGAGGTGTTAAAAATAACGATTTGGTGTTGGTGTTGGGAAAGAACTCCAGTAATATTCATTACTACACCAAAGGTTCCAAACAGTGCATCATAAGTTATGTCTAATGTCAATTTGGACTGGACTATATTGATGTTACACATGACAACTAAAAAATGAAACTTCAACTTTTGACATTTCCATATTTCTTTTTTGAAGCCTTAATAAAATTCAGTAACTTATAACTAGAAATTGATAATTATCTACTGTATAAGTATAAGTGATTGTACCAGGATTTTATCCGTCTTATGTCAGAACCTGTTTTGTTTTTTTTTGCAAAATATAACCTGTCTGACACAGTTAAGACATTCTCACAAATGTGCATTATCAGCCCCATTCATCATAAAGGAATTTTTACCATCATATTTGATAAAATTTGTGATTTTATAAGGTACCTGGAAAATTTGGCATTATTATTAATTCAATCTTCTATTCTTCCAGAAATAATAATCAAATGGGTAACATGAATACCCTGGGAGGTTACAGTTCGTTCAACTCTGTGTTTGGTTCGGGGGACACGAATACTCCATCTCTGCTAGACCTTAGTGAGTTCCCATCATTGACTAATCGAAGTTCTGGTGATAACGTCCCTCAACCAAGTCCTATGCCGGGAGCGAAACCATATGTAGGAATGGTTAAACAACCGACGTCCGAAGCTAGTGAATTCACTATGTCGTCCGAAGACTTTCCTGCCTTACCTGGTACTCAGAATAGAGAGGGTGCGTCTCCTGGTAGCAGTACGTCTGGTGATAAGAATGTTATTGGTGGTGCAGGAGATGGAGTGAGTTCGAGAGATGGGGATAAAAATGGTTCCAAATCGGGTAAGTGTTCAGAAGAAAGTGCTCTTAATTGATTTTTGGTAAATATTAAAGATCATTTGAGAAATGCCTGGTTTAAATATCAATCAACCAGAGAGAATTCTCATCAGTGTTCACTTTCAAATTGAGTATTTCAGTGGAATACCATTTCATCTATACTTAACTATTAGGAAATATTCATTATAATATTTTCAGAGCAGAAAATTTGACAACAACCTGAAAATTTTCTTTAGTTTCATCTGTGGTTTTGTGGTTCAGTTCTGTTTTTTTATCTAAAATCAGTTGACTGCTCCTATATCAACAAAGAGACAATTGACCTTTTCCCAACCCTACATCCTCTTGTTTCATAAAAAAGAAAATACAACAAAACTACTTCACTGTGAAATTTTCACTAAACAGTTTTACAAAAACGCAACACTCATTTCGCTATACAATAGCTTCATCAGGCATGTCTATAACTGCATAGACACGCCTGATATAGCAATTGTATAGCGAAACACATGTGTTTTTCAAAAACTGTAGCGAAAATCTCACAATGAAGTGTTTCTTGAAAACGTTATGGATTTTCATCAAATATCGGCCGATTCTATCACATATATAAAACAGAACTAGATTTTTTTTGATATCCTCTCAGATTTTCAAAGAACACAAATGAAGATTGGAAATATTACATATTCAGTTGATGAATTGATGGATGTAGCCATTACTACGTGGTAGGAAATCATAGTGAAGAAAAGAGAATTGAAACTTTCTATGTTCTTTACCACTTTTTGTTTGTATAACACCACTGTAGGTAATAATAGAGGTACTTTTTCTTTACTAATATCAATATGGATATGCTAATTTGAAAACCGGTGAGTAAACTAAATTGATTTGATCATTCAACAGGATGCACCCGCATTGTTTATGCTTGTGAATTTCCAAGGATTCCAAATAATTAAGTTTGCAACATTTCCTTGCATGGTGCAAAATTTCCGAATCGTTTAGATTCGGGAACTTGTGGTTGTATGCCAAGGAATGGTTTGAAAACGTCGAATCATTTTTACCTAGTCTGAAGGACTTTTCATGTTCAGCATACTGTTTTTTGAAATTTCAATCACATTGTCCCACATAAACACTATTACACTCCGGACACTTAAGCTTATAAACTCCAGATTTCTCCAACTTGTCCACCTTATCATTGGCATTGAAAAGGAAATCAGATAACCTGACATGTGGTCTGAATGCCACTTCCACATTGTTTTTTCTGAAGTAACCCGTAATTATCTTTGTTCTTTTACCAAAATATGTTAGAGTTACTCATTTCTTGATTTATTTATGACAATGTAACAAGAATTTATTCTTAAACAATAAACATATTATCAATCAATCTTGATTTCTGATTGTTTGATCTGGGGGTATAGTAATATGTAAGTGAATTTACGGCGTTGTTTTCTGACACCATTAACTTGACCAATTAACAAAGAGGAAATTTCAACAATGTCCAAAGGGCCGAAATATACACCAACAATAATTTTAAAAAAACAGTTTAGATACATGTATAACAGACAGCTATTGCATTGAAACAGACAGATAATAGAGATATACGGGCATACAAAATCAATGAAGTAATTCAGAACCATCCATTCTCTTTATCAAACCGTTGAAAAACAGGCATAATGAAAACTATAAAACAAAAAATAAGAAAAAATTATCTTGTTTTCACAAAAGCTGATAAATCGAATGCCATCGTTATCCTTGAACGAGAAACATATATCCATAGAATTGAATCAGTCATCCAAAATGAAAACTTTATTGTCATCAAGAAAGGCCCAACAATGATAGTCAAAATGAACTAAAAAAATTCCTCTCGGATACTAAAATCATTTTCACGAAATCAGAGAAACGGAGAATCACCAAAATTAACTCCTCCTGCCCTAAACTATATGGTCTGATAGAAACACATAAAAAGGATACCCTATAAGACAAGTAATTTCGTATATAAATATTCTGGTAAGAAAACTAGGAATACGTCTCAACAAGTTGTTAAAAAATATTACCAATTTCTTCCCACCTCACAGCATTAAAAATTCACCGACTTTAGTGGAAAATATAAGAAACCCAACCACGCCACATAACAAAATTTTAGTTTCATTCAATGTGAAGAATATGTTCTCCAACATACCGTACAACAAATGTAAGCCTTCTCATTTTAGATATACTAGATCAAACCTAAGTAAACTATATCACTTCCTTTGAAATTTCAACAGCTTTTGATGTTTGCCTAAATCAGAGTTACCTACAGTTCAACAACAAATTTTATAAACAGGATTCAGGTTTACCAATGGGCTCACCCCTTAGTCCACTTTAAGCAGACATATTTATGAACAGCTTGGAGACTACTATAGTAAATTCCGACCTGGGTAAAAAACATATTCATTTTTGGTACAGATATATAGATGATATTCTCGCCTGTTTCAGAGGTACTACACGACAGCTGAACCAAGTTATGACATTCATGAATAATCTCAATAGCAACATTCGATTCACACTCGAAACAGAGATAGAGAAACAGATAATTTTCTTAGACCTGACCATTACACACAATCAGAATAAATTTGTGTTCAATGTTTTCAGAAAATCTAGCTATACAGACATTTATAAAAACAGTCATAAATTAGCAGCCTACAATTTAATGTTGCTCAGAGCATTCTCACTGCTTTTGTCTGCTTCTAGCTAGGGAAATTGATATAATTACAAAGATAGGCCATAATAATGGTTTCCACACAAATACAATCCAGAAGTTAGTCAGAAAACAAAGGCGTAAATTCACTTACAGATTAATATACCCCCAGATCAAACAATCGGAAATCAAGAAATGGGTAACTCTAACATATTTTGGTAAAAGAACAGAGATAATTGCGGGTTTCTTCAAAAAAACAATTGAAGTGGCATTCAAACCACATGTCAAGTTATCTGATTTCCTTTTCAATGTCAAAGATAAAGTGGACAAGTTGGAGAAATCTGGAGTTTATAAGCTTAAGTGTCCGGAGTGTAATAGTGTTTATATGGGACAATGTGATTGAAATTTCAAAAAACGGTATGCTGAACATGAAAAGTCCTTCAGACTAGGTAAAAATGATTCGACGTTTTCAAACCATTCCTTGGCATGCAACCACAAGTTGCCAAATCTAAAAGATACGGAAATTTTACACTATGCAAGGAAGAATAGCAAACTCAATTATTTGGAATCCTTGGAAATTCGCGAGCATAAACATTGCGGGTGCAACCATTAAATGATCAAATCGATTTAGTTAATCACCGGTTTTCAATATTACTGGAGTTTTTTCCCAACACCAAATCGTTATTTTTAACACCTCGACACGAGTTTCGATCACCAAGTGACCATCTTCAAAGAGAAAGATTAAAACTGTTTTAAACTGTTTAATAATGGTGATCGAAACACGTGTCGAGGTGTTAAAAATAACGATTTGATGTTGGGAAAAAACTCCAGTAATATTCATTACTACACCAAAGGTTCCAAACAGTGCATCATAAGTACCGGTTTTCAAATTAACATATCCACATTGTCACTAGTAAAAAAATTCCAGGTACTGAATCAAACTACCTACCTCTATTAATACATACAGTGGTGTTATATAAGGACTAATGTAATCAGTCATTGTTAGTTTAACATATAAGTTTGAAAATATCCTTATAGGACGAAACTGCAGTAACGTTAGTTACAAATTAAAGTGGTAAAAATACGTGTCGAGGTGTTAAAAATAACAGTTTGGTGATGGGATAAAACTCCAGTAATATCCATTACTATACCAAAGGTTCCTAACAGTGCATTACAAATTACTTATATACTTGGAACATGAACAGCCAATGTCAAATCTTGTGCTTTTGAGACAATTGACTTCAAAGTCTCAGCACATTTTCATTGCAATTATTAGAAGGGAATTTTAGATTCATCATCATGCCCGCGGAGTGTTAGAAACAACAAAACAAAAGTACATGTTCCTTATTGAGAGGTAATATAGTCCGTTCAGTTTGGCCAACGTACTTTTTGTTACAATCCCCTTAGCTAATTTTATAAATCTCTGCTAATAAAGCTTCATTGCCTGAATATAAGAGAATGTGGGTACAATAGTGCTATATAACTTCTAACAATACATATTATTCAAATAACAAGTCCTAATTATATTTCTAAATTTACAATATGGTTCTGAAAGCATACCCACTGAGCTCCTGTAGATAGATGATCTCTTAACTATGTTAGTGATTGCCCTAGAAACTTGGAAATTCAAGTGAATCAGAGCAGTGTTCAATATGTCTAAAATTTTAAGACTCAAAAATTTCTTCTTCAATCAAGTGAGGGAATCTTGAATTGTTGATATAATAAATTATAATCAGTAACTTGCTCTTGCTTCCACATGAAACACTAACATATTTTGAAATTCACTCTGTACTTTTTCTAGTTTATTAAGTACATTGTAATGACTACATGCACTATTTTTGATCTTACATAACTGAAATTAGGCGTTTTGGTAGTTATAACATTATTGAAGTTTTTGCTTGGAGATATCTAAATCTGTCATTTTCTAATCTCTTTGAGATATAAAATTTGTCTTCACCGTCAACTCACATACCATTGATGATGTCTGCTTCAGTAGCAGACGAATCATTTGGTATTACAAGTTCCATTTTATCACGGCCCATCAGCCCTGATTTTGTTTCCTCTAATCGTAACTCTGGTCGTGAAAGCCTATTTTCTTAAAATAGGCTTCATTAAAAAAATAGTTTTCAGAATTATACTATATACCATAATTTTGTGATCTTTTCATTTAATAATAATATTGATGATCGCCTTCATTATTATCAAGAATAGATTTACAATCAACTTATCATAAAACATAACTTAGCGATGGTAAAAAGCGAAGTTCAAATGTTTCCAAATTTAACCAGGAACAATTCCACCGGATGATCAGGTTGGTGAACTGAATTATATCAGTGAAGCATAGAAAAATTCTTGAAATAAAAATATAATGTATTCATGGTAAAAATAAATGAGTCTTGAATTGCTTTTTTAACTGTTTTGTCGAAAAATGTATACTTTTGGGTAAACCATTATGAATTTAACAGATTGTGTATTGTTTTTTTCAAGTCGATGTAACAGATTGTGTCTTGTTTTTTTCAAGTCAATGTGTTAATTGAACTGGAAGTGATTTCAGATTCTTTTTAAGCTCCTTCATTCCACCATTCAATTTTTCAGTGCAATAGGTTTTTTGAATATTTAATTATTTTTCAAGAAACAAGTGTACCTTGCAGATATCTCTCCATATTCTTCAAAACTAATATTTTCATTACAAAGAATTTTTCCAGACTGAAAACCCAAGACGCAGTGCGCGATCTTATATAAATTATATCTCGGTAACTGTGCTAGCATGATTCATCATCCCGAATCATATCATGTATGATACTTCATTTTAAAAATTTGTGAATATTTTTCCTTTACTATTCTTTCTGTCCTTCATTATAACAATTACGTTCAAGTTTGATGAAAATGGTAGGTAGATCATTTTTTGAAGGAACATCCTTGAAAGCAAGGAATATAAACTCTGTAGATAACTATGTCATAACTATTTTTCAGATTTGTTTATTATAGTCTGCAGGTTTTTATGCCTGAAGGTTTCACTTACAACTGGGTATCTTGTTTTATTCCAGTTCAACTATCGAGTATACACGAACCAGACTAATTAAGCAAACCAATAGTCGAAGTCACGTTCTCCACTGATGATGATGAAATGTGTTCCTTGACCAATGTAGTATATGCTATGAGCACAGCTATAGAACTACTTCCTTTGCCTCATTGACCACGTACAACAAATAGCTTTAACTCAACCTTGAAAACGGCTCAGTCTGTCTAATACATATTGTGAAAGTATTTTTTTTAATCAAAATTATGTAAAGTAAGGCAGATGATTTCTAGTTAACATGTGGATTTCATGTTGAAACTAATTTGAAGATATTTCTCATTTATAAGATAACTAGTACTTTGTTGCTGTATTGCTGTTGTTCGAAGGTTTTGACAGAATCAACGACCTTAGGCGTGCGCAGCGTTATAGAACAGTGCTTTCAAAAAATTGTTCTACAGCGCCATCCAGTGGCGAGTTACAGAAAAATTGATAGCCTAGAAACCTTCTCCATGAAAAATTACTTATACATGTCAAGTTTCATCATGATCGGTTGAGCGATGTAGAAGCTTATCACTTACCAACCAACAAACATCCATTTTTATATATCAGACTATACTAAAACGAATAATGATTGAGAGTAGAAGTAAGCCCAGTTGACAGCAAATCGGGGGCGTGCTTATTAATTTTTGAGAGGGTTAAGAATGAAAGAAAAATTCTTAGTACAATTAGTTAAAATATTCATACACATTTTTTATTTATTTCATTAAAACTTTGCAATATCGTAATTTACCTAATCGTTGTAGTCATCAGGTGGGCCTTATGAAAACGGAGTAATAATCTTGGTAATTATAGTAGGTACCAAATAAATTAACAATATTAATAAAAAACACAATATATATATACAGTGTGTCCAAGATAAGGATCCTAAGCATGGGAATCTCAGTACCGGTTGGAGATACAGCTTAGGTTAAATTAGGAAAAAGTTGTGTTCTTTAAAGCTTATTTACATGCCGTTTAGAAACTTGAAGAATTTTCATGGCCTGCTGAGATATTTGGGAAAAACGAGAATTTGAAGTATTTTCCCGATTGAAATAATTATTCCACAAAGTATATTCTTTCACAATCAACAAAAACATATTTGTGTGAAGCTTTAGTTGTACCCTTATTCGATTATGCAGACATTGTATATCACGCTAACTTAACAAACATTTACAAAATCAAAATTCAAATTGTACAGAATTCATGCCTTCAGCTCATATATGGAATAAGGAACAGACAGTATATCACATAAATCGGTTGATGTTGGGTGGTCGAATATGAAAAACCGAACAAAAAGTAAAATATCATATGGATGTCCCCAATCTGAACAGCAGGTTCAAAGGAACTTTAACTACACTCTTTTTTAGAAAACATAGATATGGAAGGTATATAATAGCATACCCTCTCATTTTAAAATACTAGGAGAAAATCAATTCAAAACGGAATTTAAGACTCGCTTGTTTACAGGTAGTCAATAACTATTTTTTTTTCTTTCGACCATCCTTTTATTTGGTGATTACAATTTTGATAAACACGAATCGTAGAAACGTGGAATTGCTTTTTTGGAACTCGTGAAGACAGTTTAAGGTTAAGTGGAGGAACAGGTCAATCAGAGCTTCATCTCTGAGGAAACTGAAATTTGGCTTTTAATTTCAATAAGTTGAATAATCTTTTTTTATGGTTTGTACTATTAATTGTTGAAAATAATAAAGATGATTATTATTATTATAGTTTCGCACAATATTCAAAATCACATGTCACTAATTTCAATATTAATTAATCGAACTTAGTCATTTCAGAATATTGTTAAATATTTGTTTAACCTGTATACTATATTTCAAAACTCTTTCATCCATGTGTATAAAATGTTACTATTTAATTGATTATTAATGTTTATTTCTTCATGCAATTTGCAATTTTCTGTCTGCACAAACTTGATTGCAACTAAAAAAAAGCTGATGACAAGTCTTTTTTAATGGGCATTCAAATATGTAACATGAAATCACTTTCAAAACAAGTTAAAAATCAATATCAACATTTTTTTGGATTGGTAATGGAAACCTAATTGCTGTGGTGTGAAACAAGTCTTTAGTGTGCAATATATTTTATGCAAATATTTTTTATTTTATTTCCATCTCTTTGCCCAAATGTAAATCAGCTTTAATGTTCTCATCATTTCCAGGTATTCAGACGTCGCCTGATGGCAGAGTGACGAATATCCCTGCCAGCATGGTGAATGATCAGTTCGGCATTGTTGGTCTTCTGACGTTCATCAGGGCAGCCGAGACTGATCCTAACCTAGTTTCTTTGGCACTCGGCCAAGATTTGACTGCGCTTGGATTGAATCTCAACTCCCCTGACAACCTGTACCCTACTTTTGCAGGACCTTGGGCAGAGCACCCTTGTAGGCCGCAAGACATAGACTTCCATGTTCCTCCAGAGTATCTTATCAACCATGCCATCAGGTAAACAAACATTTACATCAATTTTTATATTGTTTGAATGTTGAAACAAAAGCCATCTGAGAGAAAGGGATAAATAACATGATCTGAGAAAAAGGTGTGAATATTGTGAATTGAGAGGGAGGATAGAAGGAAGGTCTGAAAAGAAAAGGGGATTAATTTAAGCTGGTCCTAAGAAGTGAATCCTTGGAAGACTAGTAAATGACTGAGGGTGAGTGAGAGAAAAATCGACAAAAAAGAGGAAAGAGGGGTAGAGAGTTAGAATTTAAGCATATTCAAGGACTGCCTACTACAAAAGCAGAGCCATGTAACTCACATAATATAGAACTACCCAAGGTTGACAGACCAAGCTGGTCTGAATTTTTTTTGCTCAGCAAATCCGCAAAACTGCAAGTTTATAGTGGTGACAATATATTTTTATATCTAATGTTGTATATCAAAACGAAGTATAGGGAACAGTGAACCTATTGCAAGAAATTTAAAAAGGATATTATCCTTCATTGATCAGTTATTACAGACTTTGTTAATAATACGGATCCACCTGAATCTCAAAGTGTGTGTAACGCTGATAAGGGAGACTCTGTCTTTTTTTATTATCCAGAACATTTACAGAACAACTCAATGGTGTTTTCAAAGAGAGAAATTTCAGCAGGGTTATTCTACTTATTTTGTAACCCTGCTAGAAGCAATTATTTGAACTATATAAGAGAAAGGTGTAAGCCAATTCAGGCACGCCCCTGTTTACCATAATTTATGTGGAAATCAACAAACTCTGTTTTTGATAGTAACCATTTATTAGCAATTTTTGACATATATTTTCATTTCATCACATCATTATATCATTCAGAAAGATTTTTATTTATCTTTCAATTGCAATTGTCAAAAAGTCAAGAACATTATAATTTGTGAACAGTTAAAATGGAAAATTGGGAAGCATAATTTGTTTTTGCATTATTGAATAATATACAAGCACACTTACCAAAGTATGATATCTCCTTATATAAAATGGGTTAATTGTGTGACTGGCCCAATACACACACAAATAGGTTTTAGTTTGAATAGATTAATCTATTGAAAAGTCTTTCTGAACAACAGAACAAAATTACAGTCTCTCCACGCACGGTTTGCTAACCAAGTAGCGTCCTCAAGATATCATTATGACTAAAATTTTTCTTTGTTAGTGTTTTTATATGCTGTGGCCTAACTACTACCTGTTATTGTTCCTATGCTGAATTTCCAGTTTTTTTAATACCTCTATGTTAATGACTATCCCCTACATTTTTTCTATATTTTTCTGGTTTCTATTTAGAATTATTACTATAAGACCGAGCAAAGAGCTGTTACAAATAGGATCTTTGTAGCTATTCATAGAACCCATTCCACACTTTTCAATTTCCAAGCTTTCGAAGACATCTAGAAACCTGTTGTCATGTACTGGTCTCTACAATTTTAAACATTTCTCACTTATTTTGTACTCGTTCTGTAAGTTAAGCGACACTAGATTTCTCCGGTCTATGAATCCGAATATGGAAATATGTTCCTTGTAACGAGCTAATATAGTTTGTTTCGTTTGACCAACATATTTCTCATCACAATTCTCGCAGCTTATTTCGTAAATCCCAAACTCTTCTTTTTCCAATGTCCAGTTATTCAGACTGCCCAACACTTGTTGAAGTGTATATGCAGTTTTGAAAGCCGCTCTCCTATTCAATTTTTTGAATATTCCAACCAACCCATTGGTGTATTTGGGTTCATATGAAAATACTATTAATTTTGAATCTTCCCCTTTTCGAAAAGTCCAGGTATTTCGAAGATACTCCCTAAATTTCATTTTTTCTAATTAGTTTATCCACTATGTTTGATAGATACCCGTTGCTTTCAGCCACCTCCCTAACAACTTTTTTCTCAATCTTATCCTTTTTTTGCTTAAGGGAAATGTGAGCAGTCTATGAACAAGAAATTGCATTTTTCATTGTGGGCAATGATAGGAGCTGTCAAGGATATACCTGAAAGTACTCGTATTATTTCTATATACCCTAGACCCTTATTGACATTCCCAATAACTAATGTATCCAGGAATGGTAGTTCTTCGTTATTTTCAATTTCATATGTGAATTTTATACTTGCAAACCTTTTGTTGAGGCAAAATACAAAATCCCCTACCTTACTCCTATTCATATTGAAAATGGCAAATGCATCATCCATGTATTGGATCCAGGTTCGTGGAAAGTAATCCAACTCTTCCCATGCTTCCATTTCAAATCTGCTCATTAACAGATTAGCCATGATAGGAAACAACGATTTTCCCATTGCGGTACCCTCATATTGTCCATTAAAATAGTTGGCGAACTGGAAGCAATTTTGTTCCATGCAAATTTTGGTAAGCTGGATGTACTCTTCGACTACTTTACCACTTATTTCATCAACATCTAAAAGATCCTTCAAGTTCTGGTGTTGGAAAAGTGTTTTCAATAGATTCATTTTACGCCAGAGGCTCCAGTATTAACTATCATGAATAGGTTATAAGAAAGAATATGTCTTACATTTTGAATTGTGGAAGCTGTATGATCAGATAATCAAGTACATAATTCTATCAATCACTAATATCGAAATGTTTTCATGAACTTCTTGTTTCAGGGATAAACTTGCATCGATGAAATTAAGTCGATACAAAGATGATCTTCTATTTTTCATGTTCTACAACAACGTTGGTGATGTACTTCAAATAGCAGCAGCCCAAGAATTGTAAGTGTTTTAATTTATTTGAATCAACACATACCAGTTATATAAGTCCCATGTAAGATTTTTTGAAGAATTTGAGGGTAGTTAGTCCTTTCTCACTTTCAATAATAACTACATGACAAAACAAATGACGAGGGTCAAAACCACCAAAATTGAAAATGTGAAAAATTTGCAAACATTGCAATAAAAAAGTAGTAGCGGATTTACTTTGCATGATTTGGTTAGCTGCTTAACATAATAATTTGGTAGTTGTGCTAATCAAGTTGATGATGCCGATAATAAAGGTTAATGTTGTAAATCTCGGGAAGGTAGGTAGGTTAAATATTCAGAAAAAATCATCAGTTAGATTCGAAAATACTGTGGAAGGTTAAATAAAAGTATTGAAACTGCTTTGACAGACTTTTTTTCTAAGATAGGCTTTGGATGAGTGGAAAATGGCTTTTAGTGTCTAACCTAGCATCTGTTACAAGTGGTACACCTCAGGTGGTATGCCTCAGGGATCAATTTTAGGCGTTACATCGTTTATCGTTTTCATAAATGACCTGCTGTATTTCATTAACCAAATTGAACCTTCTTGTACTATTGCGTTATATGCCGATGATACAAATATTTCAATAATGGGTAAAGATATTCGTTAATGGGTCATTCATACACAGAAAATTCATAGTAAAGTTTGCATTCTGGTGCAGAAAAATAGATCGTGAAACAGGCTTCACTTTAGCGGAAGAGTCCTAGAACATCATCCGACGTATCAGTGGACTCTACTTGACGAGCACTATGATACCCCTCTCATTAGGCGCATGCGCAGAAAAAAGTTATGAAACTTTGAAATTTCCATTATAAGTCTACGGAGAAGAGTCTAACATGGACCAGACTCCACCCACATTGCGCCTAGATGAACATT
Organism: Leptinotarsa decemlineata; assembly: GCF_000500325.1. Classification (NCBI taxonomy): domain Eukaryota; kingdom Metazoa; phylum Arthropoda; class Insecta; order Coleoptera; family Chrysomelidae; genus Leptinotarsa; species Leptinotarsa decemlineata. The sequence goes on from NW_019290190.1 coordinate 48,715, forward strand.
AACTATATAGGTTAGATTAAATTAGTGTCGGCAGTGAGTAACAATATTTGGTGTTTTTTGTTACTGTGCCTTATAATTTTAATGGTTAGGCCTCCTTATGTGTCCTTTTTCGCACTTCCCATAGATTTATAATGGAAAAATCAAAGTTTTGTTACTTTTATGTTCTGTGCATGCGCCTGGTGTGAGATATGTCATATGACTCAGCTCATCGAATAGATTTTCCTGATATGTATGATGTCCTAGAATACTTCCACTAAAGTAAAACCCTACCAGATCATGCATGGATAAAGATGAAACAGTTTGTATGTTTTTTAATAATTCTAAACTAACTAGACATAATGAGCAAAGTATTTCTTTTGACGCTACCATTGCTATTTGTTTTATCAGATTCAATTCCGTGTCCACAGAGACTTTTAATAAGGAATTAAATCTGATAAAACATTGCTGTGGATAACAACTTCAACTCGAAAGTAATTTATCATATATTTGATAAAAAACGTTTCAAACAAGCTATTAACCAAGTATATTCCCACATAAAATTCAATGCTGGCACAGTAAACATCAGATGAAATAAAAATACTGCTAAATTAACAAAATATTAACAGCATATAAGAGTTGTAACTCCTTGAGTAGACCTTTAAAGAACAAGTCACACATAGACAAGGATAACAGATCATACAAACTAACATGCAGATCATGTCCAAAAGTGTATGTAGGAAGGACTTCAAGAAATTTTAAAACGACAATCACGGAACATAAAAGAAGCTTTGAACTGAAATCAAATCAAATATACTGTCAGAAAAAAATACATTTTATAGACAAGGTCTATTTTTCTGCAAAAAATTATTCAAAAACATGCAAATAAATTAAACAAACAATATAAATAAAAATGAAGTTATAGAATACAGAGCTTAGGTGGACGGGGGGTAAATGAGTATGAATTAAATAATATAAATACAATAGCAAACATAAAAATATAAATATACTAAGAGAATGAATATTAGTTCGTAAGTGTATAAAAAGTTGAATGTATCATCAAAATACTCCCGAACTGTATAATAGACCTCATCAACCAGTAGAATTTTGACCTCTATTCTGAATCTATTGTACACCATGATTTCTTCAATTTGGACTGACAGGTGATTGAAACGTTTGATACCACTGAAAAAAAATTTGAGTCCCTAACTGAGGAACTCGTGGGAATAGGCAATTCTATTTTGCTATTGTGACTGCGGGTATTATAAGAAGAAGTGTGGATCACACAAGACAAATGCTGTGTCTTCAATAAACAGATATTTTCCAAAATGTATAAGAAGGCTACTGTTATGATACCATGAGCTTTAAAAAAAGGTTTGCATGTAACTTGGGAAGCAGCTTTGCACATGTATCGGACAGCATTTTTTGAAGAACAAAAATCATTTGAAATAAATCTCTGAAGCATACTCCCCAGAAGGCAGTAAGAGCAAAATAGGCTGTTCTTGAATGGGCATAGCCTAGTTAGCCTAGTTCTATAGAGATGCTTTTCAGTGCGTAGCAGCCTGAGGCAAGCTTCTTGCTTAAGTTCATTGTATGGTCCTTAAACTTCAATTTATCATCTATATTCAGCCCAAGAAATTTATAAGTATGTATTCTTTCTAAGAGCAATGCCACCTATGCATGCCCTGTTTTGGAGAACAATCATGATTTCAACACTGTGTACGACATACTCCATATAGAACGACCAACAGGAGGTTCACCACTCACCATTGTTGAACCTTTTTTCATAATAATACATTTATTCATATTCAAAAATTCACCTTATGTCTAAGAAATGAGATTGTAATTGGTATACAAATTCTATCTGTTATCGCTTTCACTATTAACCAGTTGAGTATCTACTACTGTTGTATATAATAATAGTAGCGCAGTGTGTAATATTAATTTTTACCGAGGAAGCTACGGTGTTAGCGAAACACACTCCCATACACCAAAACTACATCATTTTCTCTCGAGGCATGTCTAAATTATACTCAATTCGTCCGGACGAACTTTCACTTCGTTAATGAGGTTCCCAAAATTTTAATTATCTTTATAGTTAATGAATTGTGCAAAATATTATTGAAAATTAAAATAACCTCTATTTTTTACTGATAACCACTATAAATTATCCAGAATTCCTGAAAATCTGATTGAACGATTAGATTTTAAAATTACTCAGATGCCAGTGGGATTTTTTTTTCTAATAGAAAAAATACAGTATGCTTGCTCAGTAATTAAAATGAAAATTTTAGAACGAGTTGAATGAAAACTGCAGATTCTTGAGGAAAAGTTTATTTTTAATATTTCATCAAGTCTTGTCATATTCTCGCACTCCTCAAATTGTCAGTTTGAGATCAAAGCAGTATAGTAATGTAGGGCAATATTCAAAATGAGGTTGAATGATAGTCTTATATACAGTTTCTGAAATTCAGACTTAAGTTTTGGGACACTCTAGAAAAGAAATAATTCTATTTGTAAGGTATCCTCTAATCCAATTGAATACTTTACCCTCTATACCATATTCATTTAGTTTTTTTAATAATATCTCTATTTACTGTTTCAAAAGCCCGTTTTAGATCCAGTGATACTGCTATAGTGTACAGATGATTACTCATGTTTTCCTTCCATTTAGTGACAGTGAGTTGTATAGCTGATTCACATGAGTGCTTTGATCTAAAGCCAGATTGATTAATGAATAGCAAATTATTTGAGTTAATATATTCATCATATCTTTTCTCATATATCTTTTCTTCAAATGGCAAAGGATTGGTCTAAACTCACCACTTTTACTAGTATTTGCAACCTTTTCGATAGGTGTAACAGTGCTTGTTTTTAATTCCTCGGGAAATGTGCCATTTTCCAATGATACATTCACAAAGTGGCACCACACATGCCCAATAACATCAAAGCTATGTTTCACAACTTTACTGTTTAGTTCATAAATTTGACTTCCTTTATTTTCTAAATTTTTCATAATTATACCCAACTCATGTATAGATACTAATTTAAAATTACTGAATTTTTTTTCACTCCACTGTATATTACAAGAAAACTCAACATCTTCAATACTAGACAAAAAAATCAATCCCATAGATGGCGTCTTCGTGAGAAAAGATGTCATTGCCCTTATTTACTCAGTCTTGTCCTTTAAAGGCCAATTAAATTTAGCAATGCATTCGAAGTTCAGCCTAGTACCACTGATGAGACCTATAGCGGGTCGAAACACGGCTCTCCGATATTGAATCACAAACTGGTGACAAGACAAAATTTTGTCAAACCGTCCAATGGGCTAAAACGAATATTTGAGGCTCTAAACATTTTTTTTATTTTCTTGAAACTCATTTTTCACAAAATTTATATAAATTAGATAATGTTTACTGTAGATTTTACCATATCTATGTGTTGAAGAATTGAATAGCTTCAATATGATTACTATCAATAATATTAAGTACTATATCCAAATTACAATTTGCCGCATAATTTGTTTTACAGGTATGCCAGGGATTGGAGGTATCATACCGAAGATAAAGTGTGGATCACCCAGGTGCCAGGCATGGTTCTAATGGAGAAAACATCAGTGTACGAAAGAGGAACATACTACTTTTTCGATGCGCAGAATTGGCGGAAAGTGGCGAAGGAATTTTACCTGGAATACAACAAACTGGAAGGGCGGCCCATAATGACCCCAAACTTGCACCACAATTCATGAAAGTCTTGATCCATGACTTTGATCGACTATAAATAAATGAAAAGTGTATACATTATGAATTGTTAATTTTAAGGTTAACTGCATCTGGTAGATAAGTGACTTTGACATTTATTTATCAGAATTGGATAAGTATTAATTGAAAAGATTAAAGTTATATATCTATACAGTTTTCATTTCATTTGTAAATTGTACATTATTAATAAATGATTATAATGAACATGGAAACTTCGTAGTTGTAGATCTCATTCTGCGGTAACATTTTACAAAAAAATCCCAATTACAGTTGTATGAGAGGCAGTACTGTGACAGTTGCAACGTGGGTTTGCATCACTTATGCATAGGTCTGAATAGGGGACACCTAATGCATCATAAAGTACAGGATAGAAATCGTAATAAACAGAAATTTACTCCGTCATAACATCAATCGATAGAAATCACAATTGATCACATAGTACAAGATAGAAATGTACAGCGGCATAATGTACAGCTTCATAATGTAATCCATCATAATATACTTCATCATAACATACTTTTTCATAATGTACTTCGCCATAACCTAACGCACCATAATATCATTTAATCATAAATACAATGCATTATAAAAATCATTCCATCATAACAGCAACACATAATTACATCAAACGATCATATTCGTAACGTAGAAACCGTAACGCGTCATAACTTACTTCATCACAAACTAAGTCTCCATTATAATGTTGAGTGAAATTTTGAGACAGTTTGCTGCCTTGATGACCCATTTGCACCACAAAACTAATTGCGAACGAGTTGGCCATTCGCCATTGCTATTGGTTGATTTCATCAGTGTTTTCTTTGAACTCTTAAACTGTTTGACGGTTATCATGCATATATTCCAGATCGATTTATTTGTCTCTATTTTGTCTCTGTAGCTTTCAAATTGTTAATATGGCTATGCAGAATGACATGAAAGTGAATAATGATAGAGCCAAATCATTTTGTGTAAACAAAATTAATGAAATACCAAGTTACAAAACTATCAATATAGTTAACTAGTTTAGTGATCCAATAATTTTTCTGAAGAAAGGTTGGTTGGGTATTAGGATATTTTTTTTCTTTAAAAAACAATTGGTTTCTTGCCGACGTTTCGAATTTAATTAAATTCTTCTTCAGGGTTCTAAAAGTAGTTTCTTTGTGTTGTTCTTTTTTACTATTATAAAAACCATCAGACATATTAGATACATATTTTTGAAAAAATTAAAAACATTGCCACAAACAAATTTCCGAGACAACACCAACACAAAACGACATGAAACAAACGAATATCATATAACTTTGGATACTGTAAAAAGTGGGACTTTGTGTGTGTTATAATGCCAAAATCAATAACTACGATATGTACAAAAGGTTCGTAGTTTCATCATATCGATACATTACTTCAAATCTTCCCAATTATAATCAAACCAAAACAGTCATTGAAAAAAACGTATGTAGGTGAGTGCAGTGTAATCATGAATGTCTTGAAGGTGAAGAGGAAGATTAATTAATCTTCTTCTTGAAGATGATCACTTGGTGATTGAAACACGTGTTGAGGTGTTGAAAATAACGGTTTGGTGTTGGGATTAAACTCCAGTAATATTCGTTACTACACCAAAGGTTCCAAACAGTGCAACGCAAATCCAAATAATCACGGAATTTTCTCAATTGAATTTTCTAATGTTGATGATTATAATTATAATGGAGCCTAATTTCTATTTTAATGAACATTTAAAATATAATACACTATATCATTATTTTGAAAAAACTGAACACAATTGATATTGATGATTACTTAGCTTCTGTTGATTGGCCTATTATGTTTAGCTTGAAAGATATCAATCTTGCTTTACAGTTTTTTCATGATATTCTCTACACAGCCATTGAAATGTTTATGCCAGTGAATAGATTCAAATCGTCCAATAATCAGCTGTCGCCCCCATACGAACGACAACTCTCAGAAGTTCAGAAACTTGTGCGAGCTAAGGACTAACGGGGTCTTACCTATTAACGTGTGATTCCTAACACAGATAAAAATTTGGTAAATGATAATAAGATTTCAATAAGTTTAATTGATGTATATGAAGATATCCAAGGACTCGAGAACAAGTATTCTTATGGTCCTAATGGTATACCAGCTGCAGTATTGAAAAGTTGTATGTACATCCTGTCACAGCCCATTTTTTTATTCGTTTGATCTATCTCTGAAAACTTATAAATTCCCTGAATACTGGAAAAACAGATATATTATGTCTATTTTCAAGTCGGGAAATGAAAAAATATAAAAGTTCATAGAGGCATTTGTATTCAATCAATTATACCTTAACCCTTAGATAAGTTGGTAACTGATTATTTAACATGGACTTACAAAAATATAATTCCTCAACAACATGGTTTTTGTTCCAACAGATCTATCACAAACTTATTGACCTATCAACATTTCTTGCTGAATGCCTCAGAAAATGGAAAACAAGTTAACTGTATTTACACAGGCATTCGATAAAGAAAATCATAAACTTCTTATTGAAAAACTCAATTATCTTGTGATACAATGAATTCATTATACTGATCTTTTGTACGTTCCTCACTTCAATATTGATGTGCAATCTGGTCCCCATATTACAAATGTGATATAAGTATTCCTAATAAAAAAAGTTCAAATCAAATTTGCCAGATACATACCCTTTGCCAAAAACGACTCTTCTCGGTGAGAAGACAATAGATTGTATCTGGTCTGGATTCCTGGCCATACTGGCCTGGAAGGCAATGAGGCTGCTGACTCCCTTGTAAAAGAGGGTGCTGTAAGCAGCTTCATCGGACCAGAACCTGTGATTGGCATCACTTTAGGCTTTGCCAAACAAAGGTTGAACACCTGGATGGCAAGAAAATTTATGGACTTTTGGCAAAATCTCTCAGGACTGGCTCACCCATTGGCTTGATACCAAACAGTTGTTGGACTACAGTAGGGATGAACTACGATGTCTAACAGGCCTTCTTACAGGTCACTGTCATTTGAATCATCATATATGCAGATAGTCTAATCAACAAGTTCAAAAACATGAAAAATAGTATTAACTAAATACATTTTTTTAAATCTTATTTTGTTAATAACAATTGCAATTTTTTACCTGCACCAAAATCCTTCAAAAACATTTTTCTAGAGGTGATTCCGAATTGAATGAGCTATCACTCATATTTTTAGGATCTTTATCTCTATTTTTCATGTTTTTGAATTTGTTGATTAGACTAAGAGACTCGAACTGTCAGACAACAGTGTGTGTCGCCTCTGTTTGGAAAATGATGAAATAACAGAGCACATACTTTGTGCCTACCCCGCTGAAGACCGAATCAGGTTTTTAGAGTTCAGCAGAGTCGTACTCTTACCATCTGACCTGAAAGACCTCTCTTTATACGAACTAATCGGCTTCGTTAAGTAGCTGGGTTTATTTGATCGAGTGTGAATAGGTGTGAGCCACAATAAACCATTTCGATGGAGGGACGAATAGGCTCACTCACTTTGAACCTAACCTAACCTGCATGCCCTTCAAAATGGTAGGTAACTTATTTACACTTTAATTATAACTTATTATCTTCAGAAGATCGTCACTTTATACTTGAATCATTACTCATGTGCAAAATTCTCAATAGTGATACTGACTGTCCCAGTTTACTATCGAAAGTCAATTTCTAGATAAATGTTTATTCCACCAGGTATCCTGCAACAACTATAACAGTCTATTATCTTGTTATAACAGTCCATTGTCTTGCGTCCTACCGAGAGTGAATTTACTTGTGTTTACTTCTAAACAGTGGGTAAGGGAACATTTAGATGCAATATTTCCAAGAAAATGGATTGGAAACGATGGACCAATTAACTGGCCAGCTCGATCCCCAGACCTTACTACTTTAGGTTTTTTTGTCTGGGGATACATAAAAGATAAAGGTTTTTCAACTCCAAGTACAGACATCGACCATCTCAAACAAAAAATAAGAGATGCATGTATTAGTACCTACACCTATTATGCTAGAAAATTGTAACAAAAATTGTCTGGACCGACAACTTATGTGCATTCAACAAAGACGTCGTCAATTCGATCATTTAATGTAGATTGCCATGTAGTTTTGATTTTCCGTATTGGTGTCATTTTTCCCAAAAGCTCATGATAAAATAAATTGTTTTTCTGTTAAATTGTTGTCACTGATGATGGTGGTTATTTCAAATGAAACGCTATAAATATATCAAATGTAATATACCCTTGGACTGTGAATTCATCACTGTATCAATATCTGTAATAAAAAAGACAGGTCCGTATTTGAAAAAAAAAGTTGATGGTGGCCACGATGACACGAAATGTTTTATCGAATCTTTATTATCAATTGTCATAGTACACTTCGAATACCATAACATTTTCCTTTTCCATTTTTTGATATTCTCCGAAATAACAATTCCATTCGAAAAAAACGAAAAACAGCATTTTTGGTTTTCCCCGTATAACTCGAGAAGGGCGAGAGTCTCCGTATTTAATCGTCTTCTGTTACGGTTTAGATTGTTTAGAATATAGGCATGTTACCAGATGATAAAAGAAACGGCCTTTATTCACGATTGTTTAATGTTCTTTTTCAAATCCAAAGAGATTGTGGTATCACATCATCAGTCAGTAGCATCCAGTATAAAGCTTTTAGAGGAAACAAAATATCAAAAACAATTTTTGCAAGATTGTTGATTAATTTATCAAAATCTTAGTCAGATATTGAAACGGTATTGCTGTTAAGCTACAAAAATACATTAGTAGTCGTTTGTAAACTACAATTGTTGTCCTCGATAAAGAATATTACTGCAACAATTCACCAAAGATCAAGTTACAAAAATCCTATGTCATTTCAAAATCGACACAAATGTGTATCAGATTTGATAATCAAATTGGATGCAGAAATCATCAAGAGGTATCTTTCACTTCACGAGTCTGCTGGATAAATTATACAAGGATGAGTGAAAGGTTCTTCGAATAGGTTTAGAAAAACTAGCGGCTGCAAAGAAGGAATTCGAATATTTAATGAAATATGGCATAATTCGACTCTCAAAAAGGCCTTTGCATATGGTTAATAAATCAAATGCGGACTGGAGAGCCTGATGAGATTATCGATTATTGAACTCGATAACAGTTGTGGATAGATACCCCTTACCTTATATTGAAAATTTTACGTTTCAGTTGGAACATGGTTTATGAAACGCAACACAGACATTTCGAAGATATATTCACCAAATTACTGCAGATCTTCAGTTCTGTTTTCCATATATCAACAATTTCTTGATAGCTTTTAGAAATGAAGAACATCGAGATTAAGTACTTGAATTTTGGCGTTAACATCAGTTCTGAGAAAAGTGAATTTGGGAAAGAATATAACTAAAGCCGAAGATTCAAAATTACTCAAAAGGTTTTCGGGAATGGTAAACTTTTACAGAACATCCATTGCAAAAGCTGCTGAGATTCAAGCACCACTGAATGAATTCCAAACAGGTAATCCGATAGGCAATAAAAAAACGATTGTGGAATGCTGCCAAGGATTTTTTTGTGAAACTGGTAGAAGTCATAGCTAAAGCTGCCTTACTAGCATACTTTCCTGTAGCATTGATGGATCGATGCTTCGGGTAGCATTTGCTACTTCCCTGCTCCCCAGCAGGGAAACTGGAAACCATTGACATTTTCCTCTGCAAAATTATCGAATGCTCAAACAAAATATAATACTTATGATAGAGAGCTACCTGGAATTCATGAGTCAGTGAAATACTTTCGTTTCATGCTTGAAGGACGTTAATTTGTAATATATTCTGATCATTTTAACATAAAACCAGAAACTACTTCCTCTAGCGAACCCTATAGGTGGATTTCATCAGTCAGTTTTTATATATTACATCTGGATCAAAAAATATTATTTCTGACGCCTTATCAAGAATTTTGGGCATAACTTTCCAAAATTTCATGAACCTGTAAATGGGACAAAAAACAGTTGAACCCCTGGAGAGATGATTGTTGAATATTCAACCATAATCACGGAGAATTTTTAGGCAGCCTCAAAAAAATTGAAAGAAATGAAGAACTACCAACTGCTACACATGTCTTTGTTAAAGAGATGCAGTGTCTTTGCACGCCGAAGAAGCTATTGTATGGCGAAACACGTGTCGCGTTTTTGTAAAACTGTTCAGTGGAAATCTCACAATAAAGTGTTTTTTGAATACATTTGTTATGGATTTTCATCAAGTTTCGGCCAATTCCATCATATATCAATAAAATCAGTCGAGTCTTCAACGAATGAGTTTGTTTTCCCTACTAGTTGTTATAGCAGACCTGATAAGTACTTGGCGATATCATACCTATGCACTGACAATCGGCCTTAGTGGAACATCCGACCTGTGAATTTTCGGAAGTCCATATAAATGAAGTGGTAATGCCATGGTTCTCTGTAACTCATTTCTTTTTCTATAGTCGTGGTCATTCATCGCAATGGTGGCATTTCCTCTATCAGGACGTAAGATCAGGACATTCTCATCATTGATCTGAGCTTTTACTTCATATTATGTTTTTATTATTTTTTGCAACAGAGCATGATATTTTGTTCAGTAAACAGAGCTTATATTTCAGAAGATTCTTGAATTTTCTCAACGACTAAAATTTGGGTTTTAGTGGAGAGGAAGGAAGAGGGTATAATTAACATATTAATAACCTTATTCATAATTTCATCTACTTCACTCTTGAAGTATTTTCTAAGGATTTTCCAAGTATCCACTATCTACAATCACATCACCAAAATAGCATATAGCATAGTTTGGGCTCCTTAAATAACATTTTATATCTATATTGCCAATTGAGGGTGCAGTATTAATATTAGCCCTCTTTATATAGACAACTAGACAGTAGTATTTCTTTGTACTGCCTTTTAATATCTCTGTGTATTTTTCACCAGATAAATTACCGACAGTTACAATTACAATTTGAAATTATTAAAGTTACCGAAAATGACAAAAGAAAACATTATTTTCATTTTTCATCCAATTTTTTCCATCCCAGTTTTATTGTTGAAGTGAAGATTTTCATTTGGTTGCTGATAATTTTTTCATAGTAATTAGTGGTCACTATTCATAGTTGATGAAAATTTTTTGTTAGAAATAGGAGAAAATGACATTTGAAAAACATATAATTCACAAAATTAATATTCAATTTAGAATAATGAATCTGTAGAATGTGAATGAATGTACTGACACACAATAAATTTTTCAAATTATTTTATTTTGATTGATCCATAAATAAACATACAATAAAATTCTTGAGGAAATTGCTCAGGTATATTTTTACATAGGACAACACAAATTTCAGAGCTGAAAATTCGCAAGGAACTTCTCTTCATCAAGTTTTGAAATATGAACATAAACGTGACGAACTCGCAGCATCAAAAATTCAGGAACAAAATCTCAATGTTTAATTCAATAAGCTCATTTAGTCATCATTTGGAAGCAGTACATTATGACTAGTCAGGCTTTGCACTTGGGAGATAATTCGAAAGAGTCATATAAATTAAATCCTTCTGAGATTTACTAAAAAAATTGTCCACACTTTTCAACTAAAATAAAAAGTGATAACTTCATCACACCACAAACAAATTATTTGAAATTTAGTTATGTTTCATGAAATCAATCTAATTTAAAATAATCGATATAAGATATAAATTGAAAACATCTTATTGGTCCACCTTTTTGAAATGAATTTGTAGAATGATATCAGAAATCATAAACTGAGTGTTCTTACTCACACTCATATCTCTTATATGGCCCTCTCGCTGAAATTCATTTGTGCAAACTGTCAAAAAAATCTGACAGGATGAGCATGACAGCTCAGTGTTTTTTTAGAATATGGCATGTGAGAGTGATACAGTTAGCAGTATTTTGTGTTTAAATAATATCTATCCTCTCATATGATAGGTGAAAAGGTGATACCTACACGAAGAGATGTTTACAGGTTGATGAGATATTTACAATATGAGGCAGAACCACTATAAATTCATTCAAAAACTTATATAAATTGTGCATTGGTACTCTGCGTCACATGATAAATAGCTTATATAGGATTTGTACAATCATTTGAAAATACAGATTTTTCAAGAAGTGTAAACTGAGTTTACCTTTCACTACTAAATATCTCCACTAAATTGAACATCCACTTTGATGAATTAACAAATGATTGTGTTCTGAAAAGAAGGGAAAACACATACCATATAACAATCAACATTCAACTTGACGTATAACATATAGGATGCTCTGTTCTCGGCTTCCATCTCTTCTTCAGCAATATTGGTAAAACTGCCTGCTACATTTTACACCTAGTCTATTAACCTACACATTTAAATACAAGAGATTGTGTTAAGTTACTCCCAATACTGGAAGTAGAATTTGTTAGACCACTAATGTGAATTAAAACAATATATCCAGTTCTTTCTCACTTTGAAAATAAAAACTGATCTATGACAGTGAAAGTAGAGAGATTTTTAACAGAAAAATTTATAACTCAGGTGATTTATAGCGTATGAGCTTATTGACTCTAAAAGAACTATTTCAATGCTGTTGAAGCCACTGGAAGGCTCTATCAATGATAGATTATATTGGATTACATTAAAAATTATTTTGAAAAACTTTGTTTTGTAGTTGAACATGAATGTATAAAATGTTTGTTTAAAACAAAAAGGGGGCTAATACTGTCAGAAATTTCTTGACCACGACACATCATCTCGATATTAGATCTAAAAAGAAATATTCAATGAATATGAGTTATTTAATTTATTTAACTCAATCAAACAATATATTGTGCTAATCAATACAGTTTATTGTATGATTTTCACTATAAGGGTTTTACAAGCTATTGAAGAAACTATTGTAAGCAAAACACATGTCGCAGTTATTGTAAAACCCTTATAGTGAAAATCATACAATAAACTGTATTGATTAGTTTTTTAATATGGATTTTCATCAAGTATCGGCCAGTTTTATTCAATTAATATATTGTGCAGTGTAAAAAAGGCATGTTAGAACAATTCAAGATCTTTACATATTTTTTATTCAATTCCGATTATACACTAGTCTAAAATGTACCAGAATTGTTCATCAGAAATCAAAAACTCTGTTCAATCAACTAAAGTGAATTATTTTTCATGGCAAAGTTCAAATTGTGGCAGTGATTAACAAGAATAAAGTTGTAAATAAAAATCAAATTCAAGTCCTTATTTTTGATCATATAAATATTTTACTCACATCAATATTTTTGACTGTGAAGTCGGAAAACTACAAATGGTTCAACAATTTTATGGTATGCTTCTCTAATATCCAAATTGTTTTCCGAGTATTTTGATAATTCCAGATTATCAACAAAAAATGAAGAAGTAAAATATAATTTAAAAGAGGTATTTCTTATTTCAATCAACTCAAATTTCAAATATCAATCTCCGGAAGATTGAAAAAACTGCTAGAATTTTCCCCGTGAAAATACTAATGAAGATTTTATTGTAGAAAACATTTTCATTTGCTTCAGTCTCTGCAAAGTAAAAATGCCAAAAAATGACAAAAAGTTGATTTGGATTATTTGGAATGCTTATCGAATGTTCATATTTAATGAATGTTTAGGTTGAAAAGTGTTCCTTGTATGAAACATTATTCACACATTTCCCCAGTATATTGAAAAAGATATTCTTAGCAAAAGTATAAAAGACATATGCTTAGAAAGGGCATGAAGTATAGGGTTATGAGTTAAGAAATATGCAAATGATTATTTATAAAGCCAATAAATGAATACAGGATCAAAAAAATGTTTAATGTTAATTCAATGTACTTTAGGGATGTCTTCTCCCTATTCAAGTAACACTTTATTGTGAGATTTCACTCAGTAAGAATGTGGCGAAAGAAGATATTGTATAGTAAAACACGTATTATGGTTTTATAATCTGTTCAATGAAAATCTCACAATGAAATGTTACTTGATCAATATGTATTTCCAACAAGCATCGGCCAATTCCATCACATGTCTTCACCCTTATATAGTTTCAACTGTGTTATTTTACTGATACATACTTCCTTTTTTATTGGGTTTACATAAAATAAGTTGTATCAAATACAAGCTGATCTTCAAGTTTTTTTTATATACATCACAGGAATTAAGTAGCTTTGACGTTTCTTAAATGGGATTTTCGTAAATGAAGAGTTGAGAAAGAGTTATTTGGAATTTCGATCACTTTGACTTAGTATGGAAGAGAAAGAATTCTGGCTTTGAGTCATGCTCTGATTTCTTCTGAAGAACAGGTTTCTGGGTGTTTCTTACAAAACTGCGATGGGCATCTTCAGTAGAGATGTGGTAGTCTCCACAAGTGGAGTGAAATAGGATTGGAGTCTGGATTTGCCAAAGTATTCACAAGAGTTATTATTTATCAACATCATTATTGTGTTGGTGGAAGATGAAAATTCACAAAAAAGGAGCAAGAACTTAAATTGAACAAATTACTAGAAAATATTGCGCGTATCTTATAATGTCGATAATTAACGAACCAATACAGAAGTCAAACAGTTAACATCTATTTTCACAAACACAATCAACAGACCTATTTGATTTCGCTTAAATCTACTACATATGTTCTAAAGAATCCCAGCAGAGATCTGAATGGAAGGTCCAACAATATATCACCTCTTCAGAAGCAACCAGTTCACATCCTGTTTTTTTCATACATACTCGCGACTATCTATCTAAACCTTCAGCCTAACCTCGTTTCAGATATTAATCGTTTTGGGATTGAGAATTATAAAACTCGAAAGCCGTTCACATTTATTGTATATATTTTTTAAGATATTTTAAGTTATTGTTTAAGTAGTTTTATAATCCCTAGTATTTAAACATATATTATTTCTGGGGATTTTAATAAATATAACATAATTAGTTGTTTAATTAACTCTGACAGAGTAAAGAAATCTTTTCTAGACTTTCTCAAGTCATTCTAGTTTTCTAAAACTGTAATCATTCAATTATTCCAATGCCAGTTTCAAATTGAGTTGTTGAAGAAAGCAAACTTTCTGAGGAACAATAATATTGATATATGTCTAACAAATTCTACAAAGTAACAACAAAAAACGAATAAGTCATCTTAAAAATGTACGTCCAAATACTATTTTAAATACCGTTCACCAGAACTACATGATATGTGTAACTTTTTCAGTTACTTTCACATACAAGATAGAGACAAATGAAATGAATCCCGTATCATACGAACTATTAATCAAAACCGAACCAGGACAAATTGCCATGGTTTGTCTATCTAGTTTGCAACTCACAAAACAAATATACCGGGTAAAACATTTCTGAAATTATTTCTATGTTATTAAGAAAATGAAATAACCATTTTTTCAATATATAAGGCTCTTCTTTGAAGAATAATTTCACATCATAATTTTTCTAAAATATGTTGTTTACAATGTGATCATTTGAAAACAATCTACTTCTGGTATTTCGGAGGCAGAAGATATGAAAATTTGTCGAAATAGTTGGATTCTTATCTTGACAGACATGTAATGACACATGAAAGGTGATATAGTTTAACCCACTTCTCCAAAAGCCATCCCGATAACAGACAGTATGAAGTGATTTTTCGTTTGATTTCTACTAAATGTCCATTGAAAATTATCAGTCAGTCAAAGTGTGAATAGATGTCTATGCCAAAACTATTTTACGGGTTTTTCATGACTAACGTTTCATCTACGAGGCGTTGAGGCAATGAACAAAGTGGTCTGGCTGTCCTCACAATAGATATTGAGATAATATACCAGAGTACCTCATCCATTGCCTTATTACCTTTTATAATGAATTGAAATTGATTTTTCTGTTGACTTGTGCTGTAAAAGAAAATGTGGTCTCACATTTTAACGTGTAAGTCCTATCAAGGGGTACCACTTTATACTATTATACTATTTAGAAAATGGTAGTGGGCTGGAACTGACAACTTCCCTTATGAAATGTGACCTTTTCAAAAATCTTCATGTCTCAGCAATTTTGCATATTATTTTATGCCTCTAAAATATTGGAGGAAAATCTTTTCAGATGAACTTGTTACACAATATTCATATAATAACATGAAAATTCAACATTACCCAGAACTACAGACAACTTCATTGTTTTCATTTATCCACAATACGATTCCATTTCAATATACTTTCACTTTGAAAATAAATACAATAATGACTCTACATTTACCCTTCAATTATATTGATCTCTGGAGTTTTATTATAAATATTTCAGCCTTAAATATATTATGAACATCTTACACGTTTAATGAGTAAAATATTTTCCTGAGCTAGAGTAAATATTTTACACATTAGAAAAATCATTGTAGTATTTCAGATAACATGATAATTGATAATTCGAATTAACAACAACAAAAACTGTTTGGCAATAATGCAGTAACTTATCTTTTTCCATAAAGAACAAACAACAAACAAGGCGTTGAAGCAGCAGAGTTTAAATAAAAAATTCTTAGGGGCCATATTTTTCTGATAATAAATCAGAAGTATGGCTCTTTTTCCATCAGAGAAAACAATTTTCATCCATTCACATTATAATACTCAATGAACATTGTATATACAATGTTTGAGAGAAATAAAATTTCAATTAGTAATCGTATTTTGCAGTTTAGTTTTCAACAAAAGCAGTTATTTCTTATACAGACCTTTTCTTAACTAATCCCGCTATTTGTATCTCGGAAATGGTTAGACTTTTGAAGTTTGTGAAATTAGACAAAAGTTGACGAGTTTGTAATGATAACTAGGTTTTAAACAGCATCTGTATCACTTTACAAAAACATGAAAAAATGTATGGGTATTCACATCTACCTGGAAATTTTCATGAGATATTTGGAGTTAATGTTTCTCTTCGAGTTCCATATAGGAAGAATTTTTTTTCTGATGGGAAACTGTATGATCTGACTTTAATGAGGTTTTTCGTATGAGAAACGTTAAGAAATACATGTTTTGTGATACATGGCTGAAATAGTAATGATAGTGGCTACTGCAATTGACAAATAAAAATAAAATAATTTCAGGATTGAAAGAAACAGTTGATTGAAACCAATGAATGGATCGTGTCACTGAGTTGCGATCTAAAAAACGGTTTTTATTGTTCCTCCAAATAGTCAACTTTTTAATAATTTAACAAACCTTTTAACCAGCTAATCAATATTTATAACTGTGGCACCTTCTGGAAGTTGGCACTTGCATTAAATCAAATCTGTTTTGGCAAATACCTCCAAATTATTTTAATATGGCACAGAACTCCAAGCCACTTCATAAATATGAAACACTTTATTCATTCGATAAAATCAGTATCCTTTCAACGAACTTTTGAATTTCAGTGTCATTATTTTTCGAGTTTCGAGTCTTTAGCCGACCTGACAATAGACACTTGTGGGAAGGTATATATCGGAACCACCAAACGATCCATGGGAACAAAACTAAAAGAGCATAAAAAGAACTGCAGACTAGGCCAAGCGGACAGTCAGCTGTGGCAGAACACGCACTTAGTGAAGGAGACCACACAATCTCGTTTGAAAACACAGAACTAATTGCCGCCAACCAAGGATACTATACCGACTGGTACGGGAGGCAATAGAGATCCACAAGCACACGGAGAATTTCAATAGAAAAGAAGAAGCGGTGAACCTCAAGCAAATATGGAACCTCATTTTAAGGAATTCGAGAATAACGAACAGAATGACAACAGGCAGCAAGACTTAATGTTTCAGGTTAAGGTACAGGTACAAGTGCAGGAACAAGTACAGGTACAAATACAACTGATTACCTGACAAAGCATAAATACGCTTTACGAAGCCTAACGAAGCCTAAAAGTTAGTCATCGGACAGCAAGCCATGATGGTTAAACCTCTGAAGAAGCTAGCCACTCGCGCCAGCGAAACATCAGGAAGAAATTCCAAAAATCCACGGCTTTCAAACTCGAAAAATAATGACACTGAAAACCTCAGCCGCGAAAGTCTAAGCCATTTTGTTTCGAATTTCAAATATACAAATTGGAAAATACTACTTATGAGATAATTTCAAATACCACCTTCATCATTAAAAAAATTAAAGCTGACATATTCAAAAACATTAAAGTATTAAATACTTCAATTGTGCTTTCTTGATTAACTCTGTATAATCACTCACGATGAACAAAACTGACTGATGACAATATATCTATCTTCGCAAAGATACAACAAAATCGACAATGCTCGGATGTTATCGGAATCAAATCATTCCGTCAGGATTTCCTGCCAGCAGATCACCCTGTTTCTAGCATTGAATCGTCGGAACTTTGCCATCAAGTTTTGTTACATATTTAAATATAAATATATACATATGACTAGTAGATACATCGATATTTCCCCCTCTGATCGACTGACTTAACAAGTGCCGTTATCTATTTGAATTTTGTTTGCCATGTAAACACCATCCTTCACTTATCTAACATGTAATATTATTTTTGAGAATTAGTACAAACAGGAAGGGAGTGGGCTATTGTCAGGGGAAGTTCATGTCCAATACTCTTCATCGAATATCCTTCATGTTATTCTTTGAGCCAAATATCTTGAGCATTTGTTCTTCATAATCATTAATGTTTCGCTTCATTATCTCCATGCATGGACCCAACAACCTTTCGAAAGCTTCCACGTCCAAAACTGAAACAATGTATAGTGTTTCGTCATCGAATGTCAAAAAAAAATTATGAGGGATAATATAATATGGAACCACAAATGTGCGGTTATCCGATTACTTCAGGATTATTCGAAAAATCGCATGCAAGCTGTTTTGATGGAAGGGTTATTACTCTAACTTTTGCACACGAAGTATGAAGTCCCACTAGGCTCTATTTTAGGATCTGTACTATTCATCATCTATACACACGAGTTCCAAAATCGTATCAAGTTTAGTTGCTACCACCAATACGCAAATGATACCCAGATTTATACTTCACTTTTTGAAAAAGATCTCCTTTTAGCAAATTCACAACTAAATTCAGATATCGAATCAATTGCAATGTTGTTTGGCAGACAAGAAGCACGTTATCGATACCACAGTTTCTTGGACAGCTGGAAAAATCTTGGTTTCATATTAGACTGTTCTGTCAATTTCAAAGGCCATATCAGTGTCATCATACAATGAGCCTTTGCCAACTTGAAACTAATTTATTCAAATAGAAAAATATTAGATAAAAAAGGTATAATCATCTTGTGTGAGTCATTAGTCATTTCCAAATTTAACTACGCCGACATGTATCCGTTCCGCCGAAGAAAATTGCTTGGCTCAATATTTGCAATAGATAAATTATTCATACATGCACTCTGTTCCATAGGAATATAGATACACACCGAAAGCAATCTTATTGTTATGAAAAAAATAACCTCCCGGTCATCGCCTGAACTTACGATTGTAATCTAGACTTACGTCAACACTGCAGTCAGTTTCGATTGTCTTTCTCGTATAACATAACTATGCTCTATAACAAAATCCCAAATGGTTTGAAAAACCAGACCATTTTTTCCTTCAAATTCAAACTGAAAAGATGACTTCTATTAAGTGAATTTAATTATTTCAGACCTCTATTGTCTAAGATATAAAATGATTTAAAATCCCTGAAAGAATCAATTAAAATAAAAAGATCAGCTCAAAAAAAAAGGCACCTTCAAACAAAAGTTCTATTAGACGAGTTATCATTGTGAATTTTTGTTAGTTGTAATCCGTAATTAGTCGAAATTTTAGGGATAACTGAAGTACCCTGTAGTCTTCAATAACATGTGAATTTGTTTGTTTGCTTCAACTGTAATAGGTTAAGTTGTCACATACTGTATTGATATAGTTCATTTGATTGAGTGGAAGAAATCACTTGTCCCACTCCTCATTGGTTGCGAATCGGCGTTAACTCTGCGCTTTGGTAGGTCATTTTCTCTTGAGCTAATTTTTTATTATTGCAATCGATCATTATTATTATTATTTCCTCAAAGGGTAAGCTGGTCTGGCCCTGTCCCCGAAACTCCAACACATTCAGGAGAGCATGCCAGCGTTATTAAACCAATGACCACTCCCCACACTGAGGGTTAAGTGATTGTTGGGTCCGATCATGTGCCCTAAGCAGATACAATGAGCCAAGAATGACAATATTCTACAATTGTCCGGCCAAAATTTCTGCCATCGTGCAGCAAGCTGGCATGATCTTGAGATTTTTGAGTAAAGAGGGCATGGTTTCACCAAGGACTTCAATAATCAGAACAACCATCTCAACAGAGTGGTCGGGATAGAGTCTGCATAGTTCGAAGAGAAAATCTCGATATATCATCCGGTTTTCCTCCTCTTTTCGGGCGAAATTCGTCTCACCTGGAAGTGAAAACTCTTCCATACCGTTGTGACCTGATGGTCGAGAAGACCTACATCAGGCTAGGTTGCTTGTAGGAGCCTAAGGGTGAGAAATGAATAGTTACAATAAATGTGGCACCTCCCATTCCTCAAAAAGGATTCAATATCTCCCGGAGCGTAGGGCAATACCGGTGTCTTCTTAATACCGTAAAAGTGCTGTAGATGGTAATGAAGCACTTTTATTATTATTATTAATTTTTAGAAGATCCTCATAATTATTCTTCAGGAAAATTGGATTGGCGACACTTTTATTTATGTCAATTCAATTTTACTTACTGTGACATTCACGGAAAAAATGCTTCACGTGCTCAGGAACTGTATTTGAGTTCATCACATCTAACACTTCCCGCCTTCTTCTGTTAATATTATGGGAAACGTTGAGAATGTGATTTGGCATTATAGTTATTTATTTGTGTCATACTCACTACCATCTATATTGTTATTTGTAATAATTCATGAAAATTAAGTCTAAAATTTTGAAGCATTTTCCAAATCACCTTCTTATGTTCTCTCTTCTCCACCAATAACAACACGAAAAATTACAATTACTGTAAGCTCTTCTTATATGCTACACTCGTGTTTGTAAATATTCCACAATATTCCTCAAAATATTTATATTAAAGATTTAAACACACAAAATACTTACATGCACACTTTACTTCCCCATCACAAAAAGCGGAAGCAGCCCTTGGACGGTGTGTAACAAGGGCCAATTCTCCAAAATAACCACCTTTAGTGATACGATTTATTTCGACTTCCTTACCACTATCATCTAGAACGCTAATGATGACTTCTCCCTGTTCGACGAAATACATGCCTTCAGCTGCATCACCTTGTTTGATAATCCTTTCGCCATTTTGGAAAGTCCTATTGAAAAGAGATAAAGATATAATTTATTCAAATAAAAATAGAATTCAATATTTTTCAGTTCTTTTCCCTATTACGTTATAACTGCATTCTAGATATGGAGAGTAGAGATATCTAGATATAAATGAAATATAACACATACAGTACGATGCAAATGTATGGAATAAATTCGATATTTACAAAATGAGCGTCTTTCGGAAGAAATCCAAAAACAGGTCAACTTTAATTTTTGACGGCCCATCTCATGATATTCATATGAAAGACGTTTCGTCACGCCAACACCGGTGACGAAACGTCTTTCATATGAATATCATGAGATGGGCCGTCAAAAATTAAAGTTGACCTGTTTTTGGATTTCTTCCGAAAGACGCTCATTTTGTAAATATCGAATTTATTCCATACATTTGCATCGTACTNGGGTGCCACATGACCCCTGTTTGCATTTAAAAAAATTGTCGATTACGTCATCACGCCAACACTGGTGACGAAACGTCTTTCATATGAATATCATGAGATGGGCCGTCAAAAATTAAAGTTGACCTGTTTTTGAATTTCATCCAAAAAACGCTCCTTTTGTGAATATCGAATTTATTCCATACATTTGCATCGTACTGTATATCAACCTAATACAAATTTTGTCTGATTTCATAAATATAATTGACAATAAATCAACTTCATTAAAAAAAACACAAATTATTGTATAATATCAATAATTAAAACAATCTATGGGCAGAATGAACCAAATTATTTATGACTATGATTAATAGATAAAATAAGTATCATTTTAGGTTTACCTGGGAAGAAGTGCGTCTGCTAAATTCATCCGTTCATATGGCTGGAGTGTTTTGAGCATGGGAACACTTTCTATTAAAGATTCGTACATCTTTCTCTTTTTGAAAGCAGATTTCAAGAGAATTCTTCTGAAAGTCTGCCTATCCATGGCCCATAAAGAACCATCGGTGAAAGCCTTAATTGTGGCTGCACGAGGCATATTGTAGAGGAGAGCCAGTTCTCCGAAGCTGCCACTGTTATCGTATGTGTGGATATGTTTTGGCTCCTCGGAAGGATCGGAAGCAACTAAGGCATGAAAAATGCCACTGAAACAATCAGATAATCAGTTGTAGCATTTTTTTAAACGTAATTATTTATCAAGTGGACAGACTCAAAGAAAATCTTAGATTACAAAATGGTTCCGTATAACAAAATGAAATTCTATCTAAACCCAAATTTAAGGAATTACAACTATAAGGAAAAATCATTAGTCCGTCGAAAAATATTAAAGATAAGTCTCATTTAACTGAATAGAAACAACAGGGATCTTGAGTTGTTAGGCGTGAAGGTTTTAATTTTTTTTTTCATATGAACACTAACCATACTAGAGAATCCTCAGAGCATTACAAATAATCACCATCAAAATAAGTTCTAGTACTTACAGATCCTAAAGAAGAGAGGTAGATTTTCTGAACCATATTTGAAGACAAGATATTATGAAGGTATTCAATATACATTGGTAGGAGGTTCAAAAATTATACACTTTTACTAGAAAACGGTTTTAATTCATACTTCTAGAACACTACGGTTTATATCTTATTACGAAAAATTTCTTTTCATCTCACGAATAAATGTATAACATCCACATTATACAAAAACCAAAATATGTACACTGAAATATATTGTCAACAAAAAAATCTTATTGAAAAGTCTTTTGGAGACCACAACCATTGCAGATTCAATATTTGATATGGAACTTCTAGAAAAATTTATATAAACATGTTTCAGAGATAATCAAGATCTTGAACAAAAACTGAGATATACATAGTTCAAAATTCAAAATTCCTAAATTTTCCATTTTCTTTTTTTGAAATTCCTTAATAAAAGGTGAAACTGGAACCAGTCAAGATGAAGAAAAAGAATCAGTTTTCCTGATCTTCATGAAGAAAAAGTTTCTTCATCTCCTGTAGATACCAGCTTATTTGGTGAAACGCGCATCGAGAAGAGTATTGCATTTCTAGTGATTGGGAAAAGTGCTTGTTATGGATATACAATACTTATCTTAACGTTTCGGAGGCCAAAATCTGCCATTCTAAGATATTTGCAGTTATTCCTTTTTGATTATTTATTTCTCAACTTCTTCGACAGATGTCGACAGAGCACTTATCGTGGGGTAAGTGCTCATTGGGTCCAAGAATCATGTGCCCCAGCAATGGATATGAAATCAAAAACTCTTTTCAATAACGGACTGGATCCTCTATTTCCATTTGAAAGAGTTACGGTAAACACCCCCGCTGATAGGGTGGACGTTTTAACAATGAATGTTTTTGGATGAAAACTCTGCTACAAACAAACTTGACAAGTTTTTGGACTTTCGAGAATCGTTCATTTCCTATTACTTATGACTTTCAGTAAGTTTTTGATGTTCCATCCTGTACAGACAGTATACTATCTGTTTTCTATAACTATGGTAAGTGCTACAAGTATATTAGCCTCAAAGAATGACGTAGGACAGTCCGGCGACCAGTGATCAAGTCAGGTTAGCGGCAGGGAGTTCTTCTATTCGGTTTCGACGGCCTCAATAGCCATGAGCATTAGCCTCATGTTCTGGTTAGGTTACGTTGACAAATCTCTGAGCCACCCAGGGAGCACGGAGCACCATGGCTATTTGCAGTTCCATCAGCCAAGAACCAATTCCAAAGTTTCAATAATATCACATTCAAACTATATTGCAAAGCTTTTTGATTGTCCTTGATTGCATAAAACAGTTGAAAAAGTTGAAGGCCAGGTAGCGTTTACAAAGTTTTACAGCGAAAAAATCACTTGACCTGTTTTGC
The DNA here is from genome assembly GCF_000500325.1 of Leptinotarsa decemlineata. Taxonomy (NCBI): domain Eukaryota; kingdom Metazoa; phylum Arthropoda; class Insecta; order Coleoptera; family Chrysomelidae; genus Leptinotarsa; species Leptinotarsa decemlineata. The sequence continues at coordinate 72,629 of NW_019290190.1, forward strand.
CAAATAAAATATACAAAAGTCATTATGATCTCCTGAGGACGCTAAATGGTTAGCGAAACACGCTTTGAGAGAGCTTAATTTTTGTTCTGTGGTGTCTACTCTGGGCTATAAGTTTAGATTCGTGTTAAATGGACATACTATTAGTAAAATTAAGTGGTTAGTCTCTTTCGATCCGGAATATTGTCTAGATCATTGTGAAACAAAAGCAAATTAGTTCATAAAAAATTCTAAAAGTTATAAACAAATTAAAGACCCTAGAAAGCAGTGTTCGGTTTTGTTTATAGTTCGTAAAATATAAATATTTTTGAATTTTTACAAAAAGATCCATGAAGAGGAGGAAATTTACTGAAAAAAATTATTTATAATTTTAATTTAACGCTGAAAATAGCCGTCCGCGCGCCATTTTTAGGTTGCGCGCACGGCCTGTAAGCGAGTACATAACTTGACAATATTTTTTAAGGTACTTTAAGTAAATAGATCTAGATCATTGTGAAACAAAAGCAAATTAGTTCATAAAAAATTCTAAAAGTTATAAACAAATTAAAGACCCTAGAAAGCAGTGTTCGGTTTTGTTTATAGTTCGTAAAATATAAATATTTTTGAATTTTTACAAAAAGATCCATGAAGAGGAGGAAATTTACTGAAAAAAATTATTTATAATTTTAATTTAACGCTGAAAATAGCCGTCCGCGCGCCATTTTTAGGTTGCGCGCACGGCCTGTAAGCGAGTACATAACTTGACAATATTTTTTAAGGTACTTTAAGTAAATAGATCTAGATCATTGTGAAACAAAAGCAAATTAGTTCATAAAAAATTCTAAAAGTTATAAACAAATTAAAGACCCTAGAAAGCAGTGTTCGGTTTTGTTTATAGTTCGTAAAATATAAATATTTTTGAATTTTTACAAAAAGATCCATGAAGAGGAGGAAATTTACTGAAAAAAATTATTTATAATTTTAATTTAACGCTGAAAATAGCCGTCCGCGCGCCATTTTTAGGTTGCGCGCACGGCCTNTTACCTTTTTTTCACAATGATCTAGACAATACTCCGGATCCAATGAGCCTAACCACTTAATTTTACTAATAGTATGTCCATTTAATACGAATCTAAACTTATAGCCCAGACTAGTTAGGAAAGTGTTTCAATAGATTCATTTTACGCCAGAGGTTCCAGTACGAACTATCAAAAGTCGGTGTTCATATTTCACTTGAATCCTAAGATTTGGATTTTGAAACTAAGCAAATAACGTCTGTATATATCCATCGTACACCAAGCTTCATCGATTGAAATGCGTGTAATCCCATTATTTAAAAAAATGCGTTCGTGCATTATAATTAATATAAAATCCCTCGGCCTACGGTCTTGGAATTTTATATATCAAATTATTGAATACTCAAGGCATTTGCTTAGCAAAATTTCGAGAATTATGGGCGCGTGTTTCAATATTAAATAGCTTCTTCAGGCGTGTTCAACGAGAGTATTGAATACGTCCGAAGAAGCTATTGCTTCCGCATGACGCGGTTTTGTAATGTCACATGAAAATCTTACATTGACGTTTTATTCGACTAGGAATCCCTATACAGTTAGAATATTAGCCATCGTTTCCAATAGAAAGCATAATATGGCATGCTAAAATTTCTGAACAAGATCCAACATCGCAGTTTTTTCTTCACAATATATTCTCTACAAGTTGAATACATCACTAGTGAGCTTGAAGCTCAATAAGAAAAGTTTACCTTTCCACGATCCTGGAAATAAATAATAAATATAAACACATTTCATCCTAGAAGTAGGACGAAACGGTATTCAAAGTACATACGTTATTCAAATAAGGCAAAACACAACACACAAAGGCATTATTAAATATGTAAAAAAGTACTTCGATATACAGTGAATAATGAATATGCCTCTTCTCCAGAAAATCTTAGTGAAATGGTTTGCGAAAATATTTAATACAATTGCTCACCATCCGTGGTAAGTAATGTCGTCACTACATAAACAGATAAAAGATATGGGTAACATGAACAGTTCATTTAATGTGGAACCATAAAAAATATTAAATACGTGCACTTGCATAATGAGTGTTCATATAATGCTAAACTTGAAATATTTACGAAAGTTGTAAAATTAGCTCTAAAAGAAAAAGCAAATATTTTATTGATTTACTGCAGTTGTCAGTATTTGTCACATTCAGAGATAAAAAAAATAATTATTCTTGTTCTGTGACATGTCGGATCGTTATTTCATTCAAATATTTACTAAAAACGTATTTGTGGAACAGAATGGCCAAAGATTTAAAATACGATATCAACGTGCGATTTCACATGTAAAAAACGCATTCAAGGGAAATATACCTACTTTATCCATTGAAAATATAACATTTATATAACTTGTATATTACAAACCTACAGTTCTGATCAAACCTTTCTAACAATGTATAATAATAATAATAATTTAATGTGTTATATTTTTGGTATTAATTGTTTATTGTACTTACGTTCTGCATTTTACACATGCAATATCATAAAGTAGTCAAATATGAGTATATATGATCTACCTATCTTTTCGAAAAAACATTTTCTTAGATAAAGTATGTTTTTCTGTTGAAAACACCAGAACAAAAACATTATATCTTGACGAACATTCTAACCAAGTTAACATTTTGAATTGAAAATAACGAACTACTATCGTTCCTGGAGATTTTAGTTACAAGAAATTTCGATAATGGTTTGAAATTTGAATTATACTCACAGCTCCTACCACAATCCACAAAAAAATGGTGGGACCACATTTTCCTGTCCGTAGGCTGGTCATGTTTCCCTTCAGCAAAGAAATATATAGATCACCTTCAGACCGGTTTCGAGGTATTATCTCTCATCAGTACAGGAAAGATCCTACCCAAACAACAATGTAATTTCAACGCCACTCGACTGCATGTATGAAACCTTCATCTAAATAGTAACAGCTCCATCTCGTTAAAAAAGCCCCAAAGGTAGAAAAACATCCCATGTACCAATACTCTTGAGAGATATCAAAATCATGAAAACTATATCGAGGAGAGATAGATACATGCGTATAAGAAATAAAATCTCGAAACATTCATCTCTACCAACTACCTACACCGTAGGTTCTGGTGAATGCCTTCCGGAAAACAACTACTTCCCCGGCTAATGCCACGCTGGATATTGAATTATATGCGACAGATATTTATGCAAGATCCCCACAGACAGATATGATATCAAGAAAAAAATTATCTAGGACAAAATTGAAACCTGTAAATTTTGAAAGTGTTTTCGTAAATCCTCGACTTTCCAGAAAGACGAAAACTATTATAGTTCTTCCATATGCACCAACAAATTGGTTCGAATTTTAGAAAAGATAAACATGAAAGTGGGTTTTAAAACTACTCGAACCTCATCAATAGTTGGGCAACCCGAAAGGCAAGACGACGGAACAAGAAAATACTGGGATATACGAAATAAATTGAGAAAATTACGATAAAAAGTATGTCGTTCAAACTTAGCGGACTTTGAGGAACATATTTATATTCTCATTTCATATACTCATAGAAGTCTACTGTCGCTTAACATGCCATAAAGAACGACCAAAATAAGTGAAGAATTATTGAAGTTGTTGTTAAGGCCGTAACAGGACAAATGAATTTTAGATATTTGGATGCCTTTTGAGAGTTTATAGAGATCATAAAATATCATAATTACAGGTGTAAGACAGATACATATTAGTTATCATAATCAGGTTGTAATTAATGTATGAACAGGTATAAAAATACGTTCCAAAAACAAGCACTTTTTCCAATCACCGAAAACACTTCCCGACGCGTGTTTCTCCAAACCGTTTTCTTCATCTCCAGTAATATTCATCTCCTGAAGACGCTTACTTGGTTGGTGAAACGCGCGTCGGGAAGACTATCGTATTTCTGGTAATTGATAAAAGTGTTTGTTTTTGAAGTAAATTACACGCGTTTGACTTGGGGTGAATGCGTGACGACAGCTTTACAATAAGTGCAATCGGACGAGGCGAACGTACGTTGAGAGGAAGGTATAAGTTAGAGAGATTAACGTTTCGTATATAACTATAGAGACAGAGAGAGAGGTGCGAGCGAGCACACATTTACGGTCGAATAGGCTCGGAAAAATTAAGAAAAACTATCATAAGTTGCCACTAATTTTAGTAGAAGATTTCAATGTTAATTTCGCGTCCGAAGATGGACAACTCATGGTAAACTTTCTACAAGATAAATTTGAACTACAAATGAATAATAACCGAAATGAGCGTACCACAAGACATGGAACAACAATCGATGCAGTTTCATTCGAAAAAATATCTCATTTCTCATGCCATAAGCCTATTGTCTCGGTTTTACAATCAACCTCAATGATTCACAGTATTTATCGATGTATTCGATAATGAAAATAACGAACAAAAATAAAAAAATCTATTCAAAAGTATTAATTTATCAATGAAAACCCATAACACATTTAAATATTTGTAGAAAAGTAATATATGTATATACAGGGTGTCAATTCGAAAACTTCCTACCCTTAATATCTTCCTTCCAGTTAATAACATGAGGAATAAAAAATATAGGCAACATTTTTAGTCAAGGGGGACACTTTCAAGGAATATTTGTAGCCCTCGTGATTCAACCCTCAAGGAGGGGTAGATGTTACCCCTATAATCTAAAATGAGAAGGGGTGTCAAGAGGCACATCATTTTGATGAGCGTTCAATTCTGCTTCCAATGGTACCCTGACGTTTTATTTTTTGATTAGCAGTTTCCGAAAGTAACGTTCTAAAATTACACATGTAACTGAAATTTGCCTATTGTGAGATGCATTATTCTATCGACTTCTGTTAATGAAAATGATTAGAAGAGCAGGTGGCACCGTTCCAACCTTGAATGACGGCAATAAATGTATTACGCGTAGTATTTTCTATTTGTTTGTTATTGTCCTTTTACAAAATAAAATTTAATTTGCGAAAAAGACATTTCAAACATAAAATCTACTTACGCTTATTTTATAAACTGCTCGAAATGTCGTCCATTTTGCTCTGAACAGTAATAAAGTCTGTTTTTGAACTCCCCTCTAACATTACCGAAAACTTCACTAGGAATTGACTGGCATGCTGCTGTAATTATTCTTTTATGTTCTTCAATATCAGAAGGTTTTGTTTTATAAACAACGGATTTGAAATGTCCCCTAAGAAAAAAATCTGAGGGTGTTAAATCCTGTGATCTCGGAGGCCATTCAACTGCTATCCTTCTGCCATTAAACTTCTATTCGGGAAATTTCTCGTTTAACCACTGTCGGACGGGAAAAAACTAATGAGGTGGAACACCGTCCTGCTGGGAATGTTACAGATTCTCCTGCATAAGTTCATTACTTTCTGCATCAATTTGAGTTTTTAGCACGTGAGTTATGAGACGGTCGATAGTCTCTTCAAGCATTTCAAGATACAGATTGCCAGTCAAGCTTTCTTCCAGAAATCGACTAATAATGGCATTTCCAAGAATACCAGCCCAAACAATACCTTTTTGTGGGTGTTGTGTATGTCCTTCCCGAAAAATATGTGGGTTTTCGTCACTCTAATAACAATTTTGTCTATTAATATTGCCATTCAGAAAAAATGAAAACTCATCACTGAAACAGATGTTTAACAGAAGATAAGGGATGGTATTGACTCGATGAGACATGATTTCACAAAACTCTATCTTAATCATCCTCGTGGAGCTCTTGAAGAATCTGCATTTTATAAAGATGACATTTATGCATGTCTTTCATTAAAAAGACATGCCGTCCTTCGTGCGCACTTTCCAACCTTTCCATAAATTACAATCATATCAATTCTGTCTGAAGAATGTAAACCACTTTACACTGTTATAGAGTTATTAAAGTAATCACTAAACAGCCCAACAGGTACAACTGTATGTACAATACTACTACATCGTTCAAATTTACGAACCAATTTTTTGCCTGAAAACAGAAACTTTCAACAGCAGAAGTAGCAAAAAAAAGACGGCTATCTGTACACTTTCTGCGACGAGAATTAAAAATTCATCATTCACTAAACACAACTCTACTACCATCCACGTTTTACTATTAGACTACTTTTTGATGTAAATTCATTTTTACTAATGGCTAATGTTACCCCTAAAAAAGGGTTGGAACGGTACCATCTAATATTCTTACCATGCATCTTAGTATAGGCGTACTAATAATTACTTCTGTTAGTTTAGAACGCTATTTTTCTAAAATGCTCATCAAAAAAGAATAAGTCAGGGTACCATTGGAAGCAGAATTGAACGCCAATCAAAATGATGTGCCACTTGAGCCCCCTTCCCATTAAAAATTATAAGGGTAACATCTACCCCTCCTTGAGAGTTGAACCACGTGGGCTACAAATAGTCCTTGAAAGTGTTCTCCTTGACAATGAAATTGACCTGTTTTTTCGATTTCTCATATTGTTTACTGGGAAGAAGATATTAAGAGTGGGAAGTTTTCAAACTGACACCCTATACATGTGCATATGTGTATATATACATACATACATTTAGATGGAGCTAAAGAATTTTTACTTCAGTCGTGTGGTCCAAAGCATACTCGCTTTTTTTGATATTCTACGCCAGATGTAGGAAATTATATTAAATGACTTGATATCAGATGGTAATATATTATACACATGATAGTCTGGTGAATTTCTTTGGGAGACTGTCAGCCTGTACCTGGGAGTTCTGATATAATCTGATCGTCTTGTATCATAGGAATGTACTTGAGATTGTGTTACTAAATTTCTTTTTTGTCTATGTATTTCTATAAGAGTCTCATTTATGTATAAGGAAGGTAGCGATGAAATGTTGAGGCGAACAAATAAAGGACGACAATGTTCTTGTAGTCGAAAGATTTGTAGTGACTTTGAGAAGTTACCCCACATTATGATACCGTAACTCATATGAGCATGAAAAAGTTCAAAGTAGGTACTTTTCAGTGTATCATGATTAACATATCTCTTCAATTGCCGAAGTAAAAATAGCGTACTAGAAAGTTTATGTCTAAGTTGTTCAATATGACAATTCCAGCCAAGTCTGTTATCAATAGTTATTCCCAATAATTTAACGTTATTGTCGTCCATGAGCAAATTATTTGTAGAAAATGTGATATTCTGGGTTTCACTATTATTAAGTTGTAGCCTATTAGCCTGAAACCAATATTTGGCTTTTTCTTGTAACGCCAGTGATAACATCGGTAGTTGCTGATAGTCATAGTGAGAGGTAATCAGGGTAGTATCATCAGCAAACAAAGTACACTTTTCCGGCAACAGAAATTGGCGCAAATCATTGATGTAAATGATAAACAGTAACGGTCCAAGGACCGAACCCTGTGGGATACCATGTATGTTAGTATTCAACACTGACCTCTCATTGCTGACTTCAACAACTTAATAGCGATTTTTTAGGTAAGATTCAAAAAACTTTAGAGCAACTCCTCTCACTCCATAATAACTCAGCTTCTGAAGAAGGATATTATGAGAGACACAGTCGAAAGCTTTCGACAAATCACATAGGATTACTGATGCACGATGTCCTTTGTCCATCGCCTCAACTATATCTCTCACAACACTCATCACTGCACGAGTAGTCGAGTTGCTTTTTCGAAAACCAAATTGAGAATCATGGAAGTAGTTATTCATCTCAAAATAAGCTGCCAACTTCTGTTTGATTATCTTTTCGAGAAAATATACAAATTATCGAAATCGGACGATAGTTATCAGGAAGTAGTGAAGCAAAATTCATTATTTCAAAGCTTCCTTTGCCAAGCTTCCTGATTCGCATTGTACTGAAAGTCAAATTTTGTTTAAATATTGAGACAAAAAACCTAGTTGCGAAGATTTGTAATTCGATATTTCAATTAGTTAATTGTGTTACTTGATTATTTGGCAGCTGCAACAACATTTTTGACAAAACTTTTGAAAATGCTTTCTTGGGACACCATCTCTGTCATTTTCCTCAATATACGATTCATCAAGGTAATCAAAAATTACGGTGAATGATTCAAAATTGCGTTTTTCAGACATATAATCCAGATACCAAGCTTGTGGTTTGCTGTGGTCTTGAAAAAAATATTTCACTTAAAGTAAGCCAACAGTAATGAAGATTCTTTCGAAGACTTTTCATGTGCTAAAACTGCGAGTTATTTTCATCAGTATGAAAAACAGGCCAGCAGAGAGGAAAATTAAATGGGAAAATAGTTTTCCATCTTCTTATGGTACTCTATATAAATTATTTGTTAACTATTTTGTGGTGCACAATGTCTGCCTTTGAGAAGCAGCCGTTATAATTCCAGCGACATGTTTGTGCCAAAACATATCGTGTCCATTTGAACCCACAACAGTAGAAGTAGAAAGCGGAATTGTCTGACCTGACATTATTATATCCGGTTCGGAAACATTCATCTTTTTGTGGCATTGGATTGAGCTTGGTTGATTTTACCCCAATTTGAAATTATTTCTAGATCCTCATTAAGATATTCAACCTCCTGCTGCCGGTGAAGATGTGCATCTGCAGCCGATGTCCTGATAAGTGTGCTGTCGTCAGCAAAGCAATATATTGGATTATTGGTTTTTTCCAATAAGTCGTTGATATACAATAAAAAGACGGTTGCAGACAATATCGATCCCTGAGGAACACCAGCGTTGATGGTGAAAGTATTCGAGGGATATCCATCGACGGCCACATTCAGGAAGCTGAAAAACCGTACACAAAAGTGATCCAAAAGCCATATCATCGAAAACCCTCATGCCACACATGATCAAAGACCTTAAAAATACCAAGCGCAACAGCTCTTGACTCTCCATGTTTCCGGAAGCCATATTGATGATCGCTCAAGATGTTGAAGCCTTCCAAATATCTAAGGATATGGTGGTTTGCGGCTTTCTCCATGATTTTTGATATCACTGATAACAAAGCGACTGGTCTATAGTTAGTTACTAATACAAATATTCTTATCGTTATCACTTTTACCTCATCGGTACATACCTCTGTGCATTTATCCCAATCCAAGTTTTCGTTTTGTGTTACAATGGTGAAAATTCATCTACCAGTTGAAGTACCACTAATCAGCATAAAAATTGACTCAAGTTCGATGAGACTGTTGACTCTTAGATGAATTACTCACTTTTACCATTTCAATCAACTGATTTTCTACATGGATTATCTAAATATTAGGTCATCTTATTTTTCAATTTATTTGAGAGTTGTTATCCTGATACATTTATATTTATTGTAAACTATCCTTCAAAGTGATTCACTACGTACAAAATTCAAGCCAATGCAATCTTTCTTAATCACACCATCGGTGTGTGAGGACACTTGAATCTATTTTGTCGTGAGGTAGTTTCAATTTTGTGAAATCTCATAATTCGAATTGTATGGTGGATTGGGCAATTATAATGTGCATGAAATGTTAAGGTTAGTAACTTAATATCCGTCTAAACAGCTTTCCAATTGCTACTTTATATGTAATCATTTTCATAAACATTAAAATAGGTATATTAATGAATCCTTAAAAGATAGGCGTGTGTCATTACATACTTTTTTATGGACCTATAACCGTAGCACCGCTGCCCCGTCTTTGCAAGGATAGTATCGTCACATCTCTAGCAATCTACATAAAATAATAATGAATTAAAGAAACTGCAGTTTATCTTAGTACTCCAAGTCCACAGGAACATCTTATGAACCAATTTTATTTAATCAATTATCAAAAAGAACAATTCGTTCAGGCCAGTCTCAACTTACCTACACTGTAGGTTATTCGACTGACACCTATCAGAAAACAACTACTCCCCTGGTTAATACCTCGAAAGGCGTTGTATTATATTCTACAGGTGTCAGCGCAGGATTCCTCACTGAAGTTATTCCTACATTATGCTGTTGGCGATACAACTGCCGGAATCGATTTTCAATTAAAGGAACACACTTCCAGACCGGATTCGGGCTGTTTAGCCACTCTTCGGTGCAAGGTAGTGTCTATCATCAACATGAAGTCGATGATTTTCTGTAATTGAAAATCAAATTCCTTTCAGAGTATCATTCCTCAAACTAGGCTGAAGCGAAAGACAAACACTATGTTTGTCATCGCCCCTTTATATTTTTTGTCTTTACAACCGTCTGTCACCTTGATCTTCAGGTTTGTTGAGGTTCATTATCCATTACAAGAAACTGTGACCAGTAGAAATATTCTATGGCATTGCCTTTTTTCAGCTTTGCTCAGAGTTTTACAACTTTTTATACTTTATTCTCTCCCTATAAGATAATACAAAACTGATGCAGTGTTGAGACGTATCACAGTTCAAAATGAAAGGTCCTTCTTCAGGATATGTTCGGAGAGATAAAGTTCTTACTTAGTTCATAAGATCCTTGACAAATATTCTGTAAATGTAAATTTTCATAGTTTTAATTTTTGTAGAATAATTTTTTATTCCTTCGACAGAGACATGAAAGCTTGAAAAGTTTAAGTCTTTTATAATAATTTGCATGAATTTTAGTTCTAGAATAGCATTTTTATCATTACAGTACGATTCGTCGGATAGCAATGCTGTACCGGTTTCGCACGGATAGCATCGCCGCCTGACTTCGCCCAGTAGCAGCGTTATATTTCAACCAATCACACAAAACGCTAATGCTTTATCCAAGTTGCAATGCTACTGGGTTTCATTGGATTTCAAGATTCTGCTCTTGAGTTTTGCTTGGCAAATCGACTTTAGGTAATGCTGTCTGTATCTGATTTCTATACTTTCTAGGATTCTGACACAGTCTTTCTTGTTTGGTTGCTTAAACTTCTTCAATGTTGAACTTGGCAATGAACAATAATCACAAATTATTGAATTCTAATAAAAACAATAATTTTCCTTTAAGAGTTTTCTTCCAATAATGAATGGAAAGGATATTTTCCTATGAATAAGGCAAAATAATCCATCCCACACCATCGAACCAATCATAGTTGACCCGTGGGGCCAATCACAGATAAGCAAATTCATAACTGTACGTTCTCAAACGTCAAAATTGATCATTGAACAGTCATTTTGTTTTGAAATATACCTATACGTAGTTTCCAACGAACAAAATAAATTATAACATGGAATCGAAAAGTGGAAACGAGTGTTCCTCGTCAGGCGACGGACAGCGCCGTGCTGTGCCGGACAAGTGAGTGACAAGCTTAAACCTTGTCGCCTACTTGTCCGGCACAGCATAGCACGGCACTGTCCGTCGTTTGATGGCGACGAGTAGCAGCATCGCCCACTTGTCCAGCTACAACCAGCATACTGAAGATGCTGTTTGTTCGATTTCAAGGTAATTTCAGTTGACACCGAGCGGTGACACAAACATGTCTATCACTACCAGTTCTGACAAATAAATCGTCATTATAGTGGCCGCATCATTGAATGAAAAATAAAATTGTCACAAAAAAGAAAGATGTGAGTCCAACTCATTAAAAGAGGGCAAATCTGGTAGTCTCATCATCTTTTCAACGACCTGAAAGAAGACGAGGAGAATTTTTTCCAATCTTTCCGAATTAGTCCAGACAAATTTTCAGAACTTCTAGATATTCTAGAGCCTGCCTTAACAAGCCTTAACAAACTTAAGTTTTTCTAGTCCAGTTTCATAGGTACTGTCTGACACCGTGATGTCAACTGATGAAATAGCAAAACAGACAAACAGGCACGTTTGGACAAGTTGATGCTGGCAAGCACTGGCCGGCGATGCGCTCACTTGGCCAGTCCGTCAGAGCACGTACCGTTAAAGCTCGCGCAAACCGGAGCGGCCGCGAACGCGGTGGCGGACGCGGTGGCGATGCGGTCGCAAAGCGAACAAAACCACCGCACACCAATGCAATTTCAGGTTGTTCAGTAAATTCATGGCTGGCCATTAATTTGTTCCGTATTTTGGGAGCCGCTGATTATCGGATCTCCCGCTTCGCATCGACAAATCCATGGCTAGAACTCGTGGCTGCTTTCACACTGATGAAAGAGGATATGTTTCTGCAATGAACGCACCAACAAGAGTTAAAAATGAATCACATAAGTACCTGTTTGTTTAGATCATAAATTTATAAGATCAAAAAATTAATAACCTTATAATAAAATTATACCTATATTATTGGGAACATCTATTACACAACACATTTCCCAACACAAGTATAGACATTAATCATATGGAAAATAATAAGAATACATATCACAAAAAAAAATAATAGTGAACTCCTCAGACATAAAATGGAACGGATTACTACGATCCAATTATGTTAATTCTGGAGTGGATGAGTTCATTAATATCGTACAAATACAAATAAACGGCAGTACTGAACTTGTAATATTCTTTACAAGTTCAGTACTGTTACCTGATTAAAGTTAAGTTACCTGATTAAACGCAAAAAAGGATCACCACGCCTTTAGTCAATTCAGTGAACAAAAAAAACAACATCAGTCTTGCAAGAAGAATATATGAATTATAAAAAGATTTTGCAAAAACTGATAACAACAATCAATTCTGGAGGAAAAAAAATGATCCTAAAAAAATGTGGAAAATCGTCAATGAGATCGTTACCAACCAACTTTATTGAGTTACAGAGCGGTGGGCAATTTCACGACCCTCAGGATATTGCTAAATAATCATTTCAATGATTATTTTATTTCAATAGAAGAAAACTTTGCGAAAAAAAGCAAACGGTCTTCAAATTATTTATAAAAAAAAACCTGTGCTACATATTTATATCCAACAACAGAAAAAGAAATCGAAAGTGTCATTGAATAAAAAGTCACCAGTTGTTATAGGTGACATCAAAGCAGAGACACTCAAAATTATTTTAGAACATATATTGAAACCACTGACATTCCTCATCAACAAGTGCATGGAACTGGGTGTTTTTCCCTTGCATTTAAAACACTCCTATACATAAAAAATGGAAATATAACTGATTTAGCAAACTACAGGCCATATTTTTCTGATAGCTTGTCTTGCTAAAGTTACGAAAATATTAAAATTGAAAAATATAAATGGATGTCCGAGTCTCAATAGGGTTGAAGGGAAAAAAATCTACCCAAGATCCAATTAGGATATTGACTCAAAACATATACGAATTCCTTGATTCCAAACTATCAAACCAATTTAGCCATCGTACAATATAAGAACAAATCTAATCTGATATACTGTCATAACTATTCAGCACGAAACAAACAGGTAATTTTATTACCTTATGCGAAAAAGTCAATATGTCAGAAGAACTTTTGTTATTTAGGGCCCAACAATCTACATATTCAAATATCTGTCACAAGACTTGCAAAATGAATCAAATTTCATATATTCAGAAGAAATTTTAAATCTTATTGAAAAATACACCGCCAAAAGAAATATAATTGAAAACATAGAGGTCACAAATGCTCATAATTTCAATTTTCGAATGTTGAAACTTTTAAACTAATGGACTATTTTCTGTAACTTTCATATTTACCTTAATGATTTTATTTTATAATCTTTTGAGTTTATCTTGTGCTGCACCTGATAGTTTGAAAAGTATGTTATACCGCCGAACGCCAAGCGAGACGCGGACAGTTCGCGGCAAAAAAAGCGGGCGCGTGTGGTAGATCGCTAAGGTTTGCCCTCTTTAATTTATTTTACATTCACAGCGTTTGAACGCATCGCCACCGCGTTCGCGGCCGCTTCGGTTTGCGCGAGCCTTTATTTGCCGGTCAGGATCGGAGAGCTGAAATCCTATCCGGCGGCGGACGCTCTTAGCTGTTCCGTGCCGAGTTAGTGGGCGGTTGTCCATTCACTTTCATTTTTCTAATCTTATACGTATTTTGACGGGACGGGCCGTGCCGTGCTGTGCCAGACGCCAGACAAGTGGGCGACAAGCTTAAAGAAAATCACTTTTTTCTGATTTCTACTGTTTTTCATTTTTTACGACCGGTTTCGGATTATTAAACCACTCCAAAGTTACTTGAGAATGGTTATATAAACTGAAACCGGTCGTAACAAATAAAAAACTTAGTACAAATCATATAGAAATTATTCTCTTTATCCTATATTCAATATGAATTTCTACAAAATAAAAAGAACATCAATCGAACATACTATGATAGGTCTCTAATTCTCAATTGATTTTGGATTGCTCTTTTTATATGTAGGTATAGTTTTACTATTTTTCAGGCAAAACAGGAAAAGTCATTAGTAAATGATAAATTATTCAAATACACCACATGCGTATTTAATTATACTAATAAAATCAATAATATTGTGAGACATCAATTGGTTAACCGATATTTGAAATTGCTGTAAGTTTTACTTCAATTATGCCCATTTTGCAAACAATCAATTTTTTTTCAACATGACATTTTTTCATTTTGTAGTAGAACAGTAGATTATTCAACGAGCCAGAAATGNAACACCAAACGTTTCAAAAGCTATTTTGCGAAAGATATAATTGTACTGAGTGCTACTATAATTTTTTTTCGAAACCAGAGCCCAAAAACAAAGTATTCACGATCCAATATCCGACTCTTTCGACCAGTCTTAGCTCTCTTCAGTGGTGCCAGACTGTACCACAGGTAAAATGAGATGACAATGACATCTACATTTTCGACGACATAATCTATGGGTTCAACATAAGATCGATATAAGTTTTTTTTATTGCAATGTGTATTAAGTAGAAAAAGTACTTACTTTTGAATGACGTAGAAGTTGTCTCCGTCGTCACCCTGCTTGATGACCAACTCGTCTTTCTGCACTTTTCTTTCGAACATGGCATCGAGAACCTCCTGCATTTGTTCCTTGTCCAGAGAACGAAACAGCAGTATATTCTTGACTGCCTCAGCCAATCTTTGCCGTTGCTCGTCAGATTTCGGAAACACGAGTTTCGTACCGTCATCGTCTTCGTCTTCCTCGGGATCGTAAGTTTCAGCGAATACCGATTTACGCCTGCCAGAGAACCGGGCTACTGGAGGTTCTGAAAAGAAATATAAGCATCAATTAACTTATTACTCATAACTAATACCAACTTCATAACTTCTATATACACAGACGTTTCAAAAGCGGATAATTGAATATAAAAGACAGAGAGCACGAAACTTCAATTGAAAGCATCATCATGAATGAACTGACCCCTTACTTGATGATAATTAAACAATTTTCACAAGAAAAGAAAACGAATCTTCTACCGAGAAATCACACGTAAAAAGGTAAGACTTCGTTGATCCCTAGCTCGCACAAGTTTCGACTTCTGAGGTTTGTCGTTCGTAGGGGTGCGACAGGTGGTTAACGGAAAAAACAGATTTTTTTTTAAACAGGAAGCTACGTGTGAGGGAAACGCGCCCAGAAATAAAAAAGAGCGAATGTGCCCTATAGATAATTTTTCAATATTTTCAGGCCAATCTCTGACAAGCCAACTTTCGCTCTCTGTCAGAAGATTGACGGAATGAAGTCGTGTTGTAACCTCTATAACTGTGTGCCAAGCAAAAAATGAATTAAAATTTCATTCACCCCTGAACTTTATTTTTCACTTGGATTTTTCTTCAATGAGTATTAAAACAATGTTATTCGGCATTCTGGGCCCATTTCCAATTATATAGTTTACTGTATATATTAGTAATCTGAAAATATACTAAAGTGAATGAGACCAGTGAGCAAGTAATGCCCTACTGATCAACAGAGGATTTCTAGATGCTGATAAAAAAAAAACAACAGGATACGTTTGTTTAGTCTTGCCTGAACGAAACATACCCATTCATGATGCCGCCAAAATTCAACAATCAACAAAGAAGAAAACTGCTTCACAAGAAGATGTCGATTTCATATAAACGGATGAACATCCAACCAGAAGAACTTGGCAATCAGGAGAAACCTGAAATCTGCGTAATAAAATCAAGAAGTGTCCCCGAAACTTCTACACCCACAACATCCACAGAACACACCATATCAAACATTAAACCTCTGGAAGCGCTATCAAAGGACCGCAGAAAACCATTACATCCCACAACAACCTGTTAAATCCTTGAAAGAAGCACCAGAGAAGCAGAGAATGAAAACTCGCACCGTAGCTGAATGTTCAATAGGAATAATAAAAGGTACTGGTCTCAAACAAATTTACATCTGATGCAAGAAGGAAATTTTCAAGAGCGATTTGGTTTCAATTGCTGGATGGGTATTATTGGGGAAAACTTTTGGGGCCAATAATTTTCGACGGAAAACTGACTGCGGAAAGATATCTACAGTTCCTTAGAAATCATATTAATGATTTCATTGAAGATTTGCCACAGGCTAACCAAGTTGATATCTATTTTCAACAAAATGGAGCGCCACCTCACAATTCTCAAGTCGTAAGAGCATATCTGAATGACACCTTTCCAGAAAAGTTGATTGGCACTTATGGACCTATTCAGTGGCCTGCGAGGTACATTCTTGAGTTTTCATATTTTTACATAAATGTATTATTTCTTTTTCATATTCTAGATCACCAGATCTTACTACGCTAGATTTTTTTCTCTGGGGAACAATTAAAAATCAGGTTTACAATACAACATCAGCTACTCGTGAAAAACTAGAGCATAAAGTGAGGGTGGCATTCCAGAACATCACTGAGGAACAGCTAATCAATGTGATGCGCGCGAACAATTGAAAAAGTTGAACTTTGCCGTGATCAAGGAGGAAAACATTTTGAAAATGTAACCTTAATGGACTAATTTGCAACTTTCTTGCAATTATTCAGAAAAATAGAGAAAATAAAGTGAAAGTGTGTGGATATTGGACCAACATTCGAAGCATATCAAATAATTTCGATGAATTCGTCATTCCCCTGAGATCATTAGACGTATCTTTCAACTGCATAGTATTTACTGAAATTTTAATCATTCCTGATATACGTGCCTTCAATATCCCAGGCTATACAACGCTATATAGAGCAAACTCAATTAGAATGATATCAATTTATTGATAGCTTTCTTCTAATAAAAGTCAAGTTAAGGGTTAATAATCGTATATTCATGATCAATGCAATATATAGATTCCCGTCTACAGAAATCAAATCTTTTCGACCTTATTTTGTCTGTAGCGTAGTGGTTGCGGAGATATAATAATCGATTTGCATGTGAATTCACGCGATACTACTGATCATTACTTGGATGCTATGAGTGAAAGAGGAATCAGTGTGAAAGCAGCCACGAGTTCTAGCCATGGATTTGTCGATGCGATGCGGGAGATCCGATAATCAGCGGCTCCCAAAATACGGAACAAATTAATGGCCAGCCATGAATTTACTGAACAACCTGAAATGTATGCGATTGAAAACAAGTATAACAATAAATCCTCTATATCAAAAATTGTCGAGAATATCAAGTCATTAGAAATTGTTGGAATATATACATATGAGTTTAAAGAAAATCCATGACTCATCAAATCCATAACTTATTAAAATATTT
>NW_019290190.1:143660-165840 GCF_000500325.1 Leptinotarsa decemlineata
GAAATTTGTCAATAGAAATTTGAAAACAAATGTTAAAAAAAAAAAACAAAAACTCATCATTCTGAAAAACCTTTAAAATATATTAGCATAAGTTTTTGACCTAAATTTGTATAATCTTATTGGGAGGTCCTCGTAGCAATGATGAAGTCAGATGATGGTCACATATTTTTTGATCGAACCTCGTGCAGAGGTGCACAACAGCTCTTAGCCACAGCATACCTAACAATCAACACGGACACTCCACGATGCCGCCTTTGATCTCAAAAAGTATGAAGACGCCATCTTGAAAAGTGGATTACTCAGGGCCAGACTTGCGACATGGTGCCCATAACAGAGGCGTTCTGGAAATTTCATCTTGTCATAATTCATGAAATTGAACTTGTTTTCAAATGACTTCATATAATAAAATGAGGATCGTCATTTGATTGTTGCTATTTTATTCACCATAACGAATAATATATTGATACGATACTATTTGTAATTATTTCAAATAATATAAGAAGTGATAGCTAAGGGTTTTCAGAATTAGATTTGACTGGCACAAAATGTGAGGATCACTTCACGGAAAACATTATTTCGTTTGGTTTGTTGCAATCCACGCAAAAATTTTCCTCTGTTCATATATTAAGAGCGGTAGATGTGACTGGAACCTTTGGTGTTAAAGAAGAAATATTCGAATTGAGCCCAATTTTTTAAACTCCAAACATGTTTGTACTTGTTGCACGTTTTCACTATCCAAGTTAGCATCTTTAGAAGTGAAATTGATATTGAACATCAATTAATAAGATGCTAATTTGGTTACTGAAACGTGCATCGAGTACAAGTATGGTGTATGGGAAATTGAGCTCTAATTAGGAGGTTTAATTGAGGGGCGAATATAGTTTGGTATGATCCTCACCGAGGGATTATCCTATTTTTGTCAGCATATCTCATTTGTTGAATATCACCATCCAATTGTCACAAAATTCTGCATCACTTCTATCAATAATAACAGCTTTNGATTATACCTTTTCTTCCAATCCTATGTGGGAAATGTTGGTCCAAATCAATAGTATAATGAAGTTGCTCCTCCACATTATGACATTATATACTAAGTGACAAAGAAAGGTAAACACCTATTTATATTGAAACTATTCCAATAATGTTTTTCATGTGTATTTATGTTGAGGGCAGTAAAAAGCCAGTACAATTTCCGCCGTATCGGAAGCTATTCTGGCCAGTTTTTTAACTGGTTTTTTTTGTGTAAGCAATTACCATTTCTCCAATTTTAATTCTTATTTATGCTTCAACTGTCAAAGAGTTTGTTGTAAAGTGTTTCGTATTGTTACCACTATGCCTCTAGTGCGAAAACTCAGTCGTATACCCCAACTTAGTGATTTTGAGAGGACGAATTATTGGCTTACGTGAGGCAGGTTTTCAAGTTAGAGAAAATTCAAGAAAAACCAATCGATCTTTGCGTACTATTCCAAGATGTTATCAGGCATAGACACAAATAGGCCGTGAACACAGAGCTAGGGGCACCGGTCGTCGCAGGGGAAAAACAGCGCGTGCGGATCGCCGATTAAGACTTTTGGCTCTTGGGGATCGGTTCATTTCTACTAGGGCAATTGAGAATTAGTGGTTTGAAGAACACGCACACTATATTGCGCACACTATATTGGCGAATAATAAGTTTCCTATCATTCCCATTGGGTGTTGCCAACGACGCAACCGATTGCACTGGTGCAGAGACAGAATAAATAGGGATCAACAGTGGAACCGCAGTCTTCAGCGATGAATCTCGTTTTTGTATGCACGATGGACGAGCGAGAGTAAGAAAGCGTCGTGGTGAAAGACGAGATCCCCAGTTTGATTTGGATAGGCATGTTCACCACACCATACTGTTGGTTTAATGGTAGCAGGACACCTTTAGTCTTTATTAGAGACAACATGACGACTCTTCATTACATTCACGAAGTAATGGAGCCTCATATCCTTCCATATCTTGAGGACATCGAGAACCCCATATTTCAACAAGACAGCCCTAAACCGCATGTGGCTAGAGTAACTCTAGACTTCATGGATCAGCATGACATTTACCGCTTATCATGGCCACCCAGATCGCCCGATCTTTCACCGATCGAACATGTGTGGGATATTCTTGGTTGCAGACTGCTGAATATACAACAGCCCCCACATACTTTGACAGCACTCAGACATGAGTTTGAAGTAGATGGAATGAGATACAGGATATAGACCACCACATCAGGACAATGCCCAGACGTATCCACGAGTGTATAAGACATCGAGGAGCCGTGGGTTGGGCTACTTATCGGGCGCGTCCCAAAATGGCGGATATGGGAACGGCCAGGGGACTGGGAGCTCTGTCCGGGAAGCCAATGTGACCTTACAGACGGGGTCGCCGGACTCCTGGTCAGTGGCAGAAATAAGTTGGCTGAGGGGAACCAAAACTCCCCAAAAGCCTTTGCGGAACATGCCACCGTGGACCAGCCTACCCAAGCTAAAGTGTAAGGATTCGTGCCGGCAGCTGAATGGCCGCAAGGCGATATGCGGTTATGAACGATCCCCTTGGGGAACAGACACAGAAAAAACAAAAACCAATCCCGAGGCTGGACAGAAATGCTCACCTCAATTTATGGCGGTTGCTGGGGATGAACAGAAATGTCCACCCCAATCTACCACATGCAAATACTTCATAGCTCGACTGTATGTATGAAAACTTCCCTCTAAGAGAAAGATATGTTAACAAGTAACAGCTCCAACTCATGAACAAAGCACAAAAAGCGGAGAATATACATCCCATGTACAGTTTGGCAAATCTAGCTGTTCATCTGAATATTGGACGCGCAGTAGATCTGCCGGCGGACATCGTTAACATCGAGAAAGTCGTGTAGCGATAATCGTGTTAGTACAGAGAAATTATTCAGCGTGGTGAACTGTGAGTTATTTGTTGTCTTTGAAAATGCTCCTGAACAGTAAACTTAAGAACAAGGTGAATATTGATGGAACGCCAGTCTACTCGACTATGATGGTTGAAGAAAATGCGGACCTATGGGGCAGAATGTGGACCTATTATTTATATGGATGAAACATTAACGCTACACGCATGGACCAAAAAGGATGTAGCAGGGGTCGGCAAGTAGTTTTAGGTGGGGCCCAGATACTGTGGGAATATTTAAACGGGGTCCAGAAAAAATACAAATATTAATAATAAAGTGCAACATATTATTTTGGTTTCAAATCACATTCTGAATTATAAAAGAAATACAAGACCTCTTATTAATGTGAGAAACTACACCACCGGTCTTGATCCAGTTTTTTACAGTTTGGTTCTCGAGGGGAACAGCAAATTCGAAGTTTTCTTCTAAATGAGCGTCTGTTAATTTAAAACGATATTTGTTTTTCAAAAAATTCATCTTTGAAAAAGATGTTTCACATATGTATGTCGAGCCAAACATAGTAGCCAAATTGATAGCTAGTCTTTCACAATTTTCATATTTTTTTGGGACATGTTTGGCCCAAAATTCTTCAGTGGATACCGTTTTATACATTTGCAAAGACACATCTTGCAAATAAATTATTCCCATTTGAAGTGATGGCTTTGACAGATTAAACAGCTTGGCAGCTACTGCATCAATTTCTCTGCAAAGTCTTGGAATCTTGTAGCAAATTTGTTCTTAAGATCGGCCAGAAATTTTACAAACTCTGCAATGTCTTCTTCAGAGGTCTCCTTTTTAAATTCAAGAATTGTCGGAAAATGAATAAATTCTTCTTTAACGATTTCTTTTTCAAAGCGTACACGCTTTGTATCAGATCACTTGATAATTTTCCATTTCCTTGTAACTCTATATTGAGCCCATTCAATTATTTTAAAATATCTTTCAGAAAAGCTACAACCAGCATATTGCGCTCGTTTTTTATAAACTCAAAGTGCTTTTTGGCTTCCTGCATATCCAAGATTTTGAAGAAGGAGGATACTTGTTCTTTTATTAGCTAGAAATGTTCAATAACTTAATGTATACGTAGCCAACGAACATTGTTGTGTTGTAGTAAGTCAGAAAAAGCAGAATGGGATTTTATAAAATTAATCAACTCAACCAAGTTGTCCATCACTTCTTTGAGTGTAGCACTAAGTTTTCCACAAAGGGCTGCCTGGTGAATATACGATACGATATTAGAGCTGAATTTTTTCATTGCCAATTATTGCTGGGGCCCCGTCGGTTGAAAGCGAAACCATTTTATAATAACTGATGTTATATTTCGTAATAAAGTCATCAATGGCCTTGAATAAGTTTTCTCCTCAAGTGTTACTTTTCAACGGCAATATTGCTAGCAACTCTTCCCTAAAAATATGACACTCAATACCAAGAAATCTTACGAAAATAGACATTTGTTCATCATCAACAATGTCACATGATTCATCAAGGGCTGTGATGTAGTAAGGTGTCTTTTGCAGGAGTTCAAGAAGAGTGTTTTTAATGTCTGCAGCTAAAATTTCAGTTCTTCGTGTATTACTTCTCGCTAACAATGGAATACTTTGAATTGCAGAAACATCTTTTTTTTTTCTTTAAAAAGTGACGTAACTACTGTCAACATACTATCTCAGAAACTGAAAATGGTTTCTGGTGTTTATTAAGCGTCCAGCACACACGTAAAGCTGCTTCTGTGGATTTTTCTTGGTTGCTCAAGCAACGAACTAGTAATTTTGTACTCTTTTTGTAAAAACTGAGATATGTCTGAATTTTTTCTTTACGAGCCTGACTGCCAAGAGGAAAGTTTTTGTGGAATTGCTGATGACTTGTTTCTTAGTGTCGCTTCAAATTTCCACTTTTATCTATAGCTACAGTTTTATTGCATATAAGGCACAGTGGAACCGCTTGAGACCTATCAGGCAGCGTAAAATAATATTGTTCAATCGATTCTGCCAAAAACCTTCTATTTTCACTGTCATCTTTTCTTTTTTAGGAAACGTAGGTACAGAAAGATTTTTATCAAACGAACGAAAACGACAGAAATCATAAAACAAATGTCCGGTTACTCCGTTGTTTGTGCTGCGACTGATGACTGGCAGTATGCTTTCAGTGATTTCCCACTTCCCCACTATCGATTTCGATATGCGCTTGTACTTGTTTCACCAAAACAAAACAAGAGCAAGCACGCTGAAGTAAGTACAATTATACAAGTTAAGTACGAGGTGCGCTGTGGAATGCACATATTTCCGAAAAAATGGTAAGAAGTTCAATCTATGGATGTTTCGTGTGCATAACAGAGATTTGAAAATATTTAAATCGCATCAGTCTGATTCGCACAAACACAGGCTAGATAGGAAACTTATCAGTAGTAGGTGAAACAGGTTAACTAGGCAACTTGAAATAGAATACGTATGTAAGTTAGATTTTATTTGTGTTATTTTAATTGCTGAAGATATGGTATACCTCATTTACGAATTTTTATATGTACTTGGTTTATAATACAATATTTAGGGTGGTTCGCTTGTTGCGGATATAGACTGATGCAGTTGAAATATAATGTTTTTTGAAATGCTTATCTACAAGACTCTCTTTGGGAAATATTTGCCATGCATCGTATAATGCGCTTTTGTGCAACCAATACATTTTGTGATGAAGTTGGCCCTCCCCAGAAACACTGTACGTAATTTTAGAGCTCTATATGAGCATAGTAGACAGTAAATAACGGAACTCTATTCAATACCGATCTTAAATTAATAAAAATAATCTTCAGGAAATTGAGTTTAGATATCAGATGTTGGCAATGACTATTCCAATTCAGGAATTCATCCAGATAAATATGTCAAAGATATGTTATTTACATTGAACTGCCCATTAAAAAACTGAATAATTGATTTAACGCAACTGAACATTTATTTTCCGAAACTGCAGCAGAGGCTGTGCAACTACTTCTTCAATTATAGAGTCAATGCTTTTTATATACATAATGAACAAAATAGGACTTGATATGGAGCCCTGTGGTGTACTCATTGTACAATTTGAAGGTAGTATTATTTTTCGTGATTTGCAATGACACAAATGGATCCCGGTCTTGCAATAATGGATTTATCCAACTGAGAAAAACACTTCTTATACCATAATTTTCCAATTTGGAAGCCAGTTTTTCATGACTGTACAGCCAGTCAGCCACCTGCATCAAACTATAGATGCTAAACTGTGGACATATGTTCGAGACAAGTGTACCAACATAAAAAAATTAAAAAAATCACTTATCAAGTGTACGTAGCCCACCAAATTTGACTTTTTTCAAAACTGTTTAATCCAAAGTCCACGATAAATTAGTCTCCACAAAAATGAATTTTAATAAGATCAAATGAATCTGAAAATCTTAATGACTAGTATTTGAGTCATCTTAATAATAGACTTATTATTGTATACCATGTCACTCACCGATTTCATTTTAACTGGAGATGTACCATTATTATTTATTTCCCTTTGTTGATACAAAATTTTAGTGGACTCTCGATTGATTCTAGTTAATTTTAATTGTCAACAAGTATATTATGTACAACAGGTAAACAATTTCAAAATGTGGGCTGGAACATCACTGCATTGGTTAGTGAGAGTGCAAGTCTCGACACAGATTACTTGAATACTATCCATATTACACTCTCTTCTATTTTCATTCACTTGGTATTACTCTATAGCACTTGAATTATCTCAATCATCAAAAGATTTCATTCAAGTTCTCAAGATATCTAGAGTTACTGCAATAATCAAAAGACTGATTACTTTCAATTGGAATCAATGTCATTATCTCATCACTAACCTAAGGGTAAATTTCAGGAATAATTACAAAAAAAAAACATCAAATTTCATTCAAATGGATGTACACCTGAAAAATGATAATTTGGCTTGAAGTAAATGTTATTTAATATATGTTTTATTAAGGAACAAATTGAGATACTGGTATTCTAATTGCTATTATCATTGTTAAGAAAAAAAAATTCAAAAAAATTATTGACATTTCAAAAAGGTATCTCACATTCCAAGACATTTTCAATACTTTGCTCAATGATAACTATCTATACACAATGACAAGTTCAGGGAATTTCCACGAGATATTACAAAACCCATATTTCACATAGTTGGTCATCAGGACATTGCTCTATATTCAAGTATTAATCATTTTTCTCAGCTGTAGTAGCCATATTGATGAATTTTACGTCATTTAATCCAGGGCACTGGTTGCCACAGGTGGATTTTCAAAACTAATTTTTACCTGATGCAAAGCCGTTAGTCCATCTACATTGGCAGTATCGATGTCAGCCCCTTTTTGTAAAAGTTTGAGCACTTCGTCCTTATCACCAGCAGCACAGGCAGCCAAAAAAACACATCCCGACGAAAATTTTATTTTTCGCGTATTATGTTTCGGCGACACTGGCTGACGGTTCGTATCCGATTCTTCCCAACGTTTTAATTGTTCAGCTCGTTTAAAAAGGGCCGAAGTTGATCTAGTCTCCAGCGACATGATTATTTAATACCTTTACACACGTTCCGTCACCATTACAAATAATTATAGCAATAAAATACCTAAATTCTTCATACACATAACAGAGGGTGCGGTTGACGAAATAGAAAATAAAATAAACTTCAACAGTCAACTTCATTCAGTGCCATCTAGGAGAAACAATTCGACTCACAGTTGAAAATACGTTTTGTTGTTTGTGAGTCAGTTTTTTATCATATTTCAAATAATAGCTGTAAATTAGAACAATGTTACCAGAACGTTAATTTTCAACAAAGTTGAGCAATAATCGAATTAAATGGAATGCTTCTCCATGCTCCTGTACCAATGTTAGTAATATTTATATTTGCTATTGATTTTTTAGTTTTCTTCTGATCTTTTACGTAAACATTATCATGGATTCAATTTCTTTATCCTATCATTAACTTAAGGGTTAATTTCAGGAATAGTTTCTAAGAAAACATTAAATTCCTGAAAGATGTTAATTTAGCTTGAAAGAAATGTTATTTAATATATGTTTCATTAAGGAACAGATTAAGATACTCCAATTTTAATTGCTATTATCATCTTTTTCTGTGGACACAAGTGTTGTATCGTCAGCATATAAACTGGTGCAATGTCTGGTTGTTGATTTATGCTGCTGCAGTCAACGTGTTATTAATTTTCATATTGATATGATACACATTTTTGTAGTAATAACTGAATACGAAAAAGTAATTTTCATGTAATTGATTTTCACTGCGTATCTTTTGCTAGGAATAGCATATACACTCGAGATAAACTGCTTAGTTCTGTGACGAATTTAAGTAATCGCTTATTATCTGGGGGAGTTAAATCAGAGATTTGTCAATTACTGTATGGTGCATCTCTTTGTGATTTCGAAAAGAGGCTGGTGGAAGAATACATCATCCCATTGTTCCATACTATTCAATTAGATTTCGGTACTCCAGGGGGTTGCGAAGCGGTCACGTGCAGCATGCCGATCCATCAACAAAAATTTTCTTGAAGTTGGATTTTGAAAACGCATTCAACATGATCGACAAAAATTTGATGTTACAACGGACAAAGAAGATTTTGCCATATATCGGTAATACGGCTCTCCAAATTTTTTGAATTTTAGTGAACATTTGATAGAATCTCAGAGAGACGTCTAACAAGGTGATCCTTCAGGACCTATATTTTTCTGCCTGGTCATTCAAGAGCCAACCAGAAAACTGAATTCAGGATTCAACTTTTGGTATCTGGATGACGGATGCATTGGAGATGATAATATTGACATAATATCAAAGGATTTGGAGATTTCAACAATTCAAAAGAAATTAGTCTTGAACTTAACTTCGATAAATGTGAATCAATTTCCAATTCAAGTATTGAATCAGAGTTTCTTGCCAACATAACGGAAGTTGTTCCTCGTATAAACCTGTTTCAATCTAGGTAGTTCATTGTTTACATTAATCAAATAAGACGATACTGAATTGATGACCGGAACTGAAAAGTAGTCAATGAAGTTTTTGAACTTTTTTGAAGAATGGATGCAGTTTCAGAAAATGATTACGACGAAATGCTGTGAAAATCACATGATTTCACTCATCTAGATACGGAAAGTATAAAATAATTTTTAGTTTCCAATTCAAATAACTATTCGCCTCAGAAAGGCTTTTGGATTTTCCTGAAAACAACATAAAAACGACCAAGGTTTCGTTTGACAATCACATGTACAAATATTCCAAATACAAACTCTCCATCTGCCAATTGTTATTCTTACCACAACGAAATCATCGGTTTACCAACTGGCCGGATAGCCATCGGTTAGTATTTTGATATTTGATTCAGTTTTTGGAAAATTATGTTCAATTTTCAATCTGTTTTTCAGTATAACTACGATAGCAGTGATTTTCAAAAAACCAAGCCACATTTACAGTTATTTTTGGAACATAATTTTAAGAAAACTAAACGTAAAATGAATCTACCGAGTCGCATCGCAATAAGAGTATATCAATTCGATCGTTGCCCCATCGTCTTCAAACAAAATCCTTATTGACGATAAAATGAATACAACGGAAATAACTTTCAAACAGCAAATAGAACTTTCAAATGGATAATACAAATGTTTTCTGCATACACGACAATAACAGAATAATATAATGTCCTACAAACGAAATATTTGTCCCAAAATAACCTGTGATATTCCAGCGCCATTTCATTTAATGCTTTTCGGTGGACACTTTTAGAGCCATGCCTCACTTTTACCCTCACTAACCCAATGTAAACAGAAGGAATAACGAAAAATCAACATACTCATAAATTTCCACCACAGATCACAACTACGTGTTTCCAATCTATAGACAGTATCTCCATTGAGTAGATCTTTGTAAGCTTTCTACTGTGGTCAGGCGAATTATTAACATTTGATAGTTTGTTAAACTTGTTGAGGACTACGGAGTGAGCGACATTTATTTTTATGAAATTCCATCGTAACATTTGTTTTATGAAACCGAAAAGTCAGAGAGCCCTCTTCTCGAAACATCTGCAGTCCCGTCTGTACATACTCCGATCGAATAAGTGTAAATGTTTCAAGAACGAATGAGTGATTCGAGAATAGTTTACTATATGGATATTAGGAAGCATAAATACTGTGATATCATAAATATATAATATTATAGCATATATGTTATAACATCTATGCTAGTAAGTTAAAAAATATTGTTCAGCGAAACAGCGTGATATTGGGAACACGCGTGTGTAACTAGTAAATTACCCCCTTTGATGCTACAAATACTGCATGAAATTAAAAATGAAACTTCAAATTTTTCATAGTACGAAATTGAAAATAATAATTTTCAAATTTGTTAAAAAAGTACCCCAGACTGGTAGACAGATGAATTGTTATTTCTCTCAGTTCAAATTTTTCACAGAGAGGGCGATTCAGATGTCAAAATTTGAGTATTCGATGCTAAGGTTTGTTTTAATCGATCAGGAGATAAAAATTGAATGTGATTGTTTCATTAATATTGATGATTCATCATGATTGCATAAGACACGCTAGAGAAAGCCATTGTATGGCAAAATACGTGTTGCGTTTTTTCTAAAACTGTCTAGTGAAAATCTCACAATAAATTGTTTTTAGAATACGTTAATCATTGCATAATCAATAATAATCAAATATGATTGTAGTCTTTTTTAATGTTCATGAGATAACCATGAGCGATACTAGAGTTAGGGGGAAGTTATTCGAATTAAAGATCAAATCGAGTTCGAATTGCAGACTATTTGCACGGCTCTCTTCGATATTCGAAAATAGCAAAAAATGGCCGATTCCATCACATATATAGATAATGTCGTTCAACAATAAAAATACTTACAATCGTTTTCGAATTCACTTGTTAAGAATAAGTCATTCATAAAATCAAGTTATCTCATACAATACGGTTCTCATCTAAGGTTCTCGTATACTATCCCTGGTTCTCTGGTAGCACATAAACACATGAACCTATCGAAGAAGTGGAGTAACCGAACGGTCGATGAAGCATTCTATTCAAGGATCTTTCAATTTTTCCAGGAGCGTTCTTGTATTCTGTAATCTCTTCCTGACGTTCAGTGTTATTACAGAAGTTTATTGTTAGATTTTGAGCAAACTAAATTTTTCTAAGAGTGGAATAATCGAAGTATTTTGGATAAGGAGAAGAGTCAAATAACCGAACACTCGATGAAGAGGGGGAAACGGATACTCGTCATAAACCACTCCTATAAATTCAGTTGTCATCTGTCATTTAGGAATAGTGCTTAAATTTTTCATTATGGTACGGCAGTTGGCGCTTTCGACAGGGTAAAAGTGAAGCGTACTTAGTTGTTGGTGATTTTGCTATTGTCGGACATTTAGTAGTTTTCTTCGTGAAGAGTAAACAAATAATAGAGACAGTTTCTGTACTGAATCTTCAGTGTTTGTGTATCAGGATAGTTCTTGAAGTGAGTATATGTTTTCTTTTCATTTAAAATAAATCGCATTTTGCGGCATCCGCCATCTTTGCTTTACAACTCGGCGGCTTGGTGTCTAAACGGCATTATTTCATAAATTTTCATTTTTGCAAATTCTGTTCTGAATATTGAAATACAATTTTCATTTCAGTAACGCTGCTATGAGTTACTACAAACCCAGGTAAGATGAATATTGGCGAAAGTAAGGCGAATGTTCAGAAAGTGTTGATGGAGTTTCATAAAATGTCAATAATTTTTTAAATTTATGCAAACTTGGCATTCAAGGCTGCTTAAAATTTACTCGACGACTTTCAGTTGTCTTTAAATCTAGTTAAGGCTTCGTTTTTAAATCCGGTATCGACCAAGTAAACGCTATTTATTAAGCTTGAAAAGAACACTGATAGAGGGGGTACATTTATCAGCATCTCCATTACTCCATTTAACTTTTGGCTGAATTTGTACGAGGTCGATACATATTTTACAAGGAAAGATAGATATAGGAAAGGAACAGAGCAGAACTTCATATCTGTTGAATTTTGATTTATCTTTCAAAATTGAGTTTGAAAATGTGGGGTTAAAACTGGTTTTGTGTCAGTGTAGTTTTAGGAAATAACTACTTTGTTTTTTACAAAGCTTATGGGTGATTTGTTGATTTTGCATTTGCAAGAATGTAAGAAAAGTGTAGCAGTGACACCTTTGGTTTATCTTTTGCGCTACCTAACTTCACATCTGTGAGATTGAAGTTCTCAAATGATGTGAATATAGACTTACAGTAGGATAAAGGCAGGATTACACATGCTTCATCAAAGAAAAAAGCAATAAAAATCATATTTTTACATAGCATCCTTTTCTTCCACAAGTGAAAACAATTACCTATTGTTACATGGGATTTTTACTATTAGAGAATTTCAAAAATACAAGCAATTCTTCATTACAAGGTTAGAAGTGGTCACATCATTTTATTTTCATTAATTTGTTACTTATATTGATGACGCCTGTGTATTCTTTCTTCGCCAACTGTAACGAACATATTTTTATCACATGTTTGCATTCAGAGTTATTCCCCAGTGGTTTTTTCATAAGTAGCAAAGTATTCTTATATTTTGACAATTGAATTCTTCTCGAAACAGGAACTAAACTGTGTGTATGTGTGTTCTGGATGTACTTTTTATGCATTTTTTTTTCTTGAACAAAATTTCTTGGATATGGTAATATGTTTTAATTTTACAGTTACAGCCAGTCTGTAGCAATGGTTCGAGGTAGAGGATATTCTTCGAGAAGTTCTTATCGCGGTGGTTCTGGTCGAGGTAATTCCTCATGGGGAGGAAACAGAGGACGAGGAGATGGAGGATATTCAGGTTCAAGATATTCCTCACATTTTTCTGGTATGGAATCCAGGAGTCCTTATGATTCGAAACCCAAGTATTCAAGTTCAGCAGACAGATTTTCTAGATCAGATGATTACCATAAGTCTTACAGATCTGTAAGTATTATTTTGAATAATATTTTATGCATTCATTGAATTTTGTTGATACATTTAGTAAAATCTCCTTGACTCACAAATCAAAATAACATTGCATTTAAATATAACAGGCTTATTTGTTATTTCAGAATAGATTTTCATTTATCTAAGAAATAATTAAACAAATAATAAAAATAACGTCACATCCACGAAAAAGATGTCAGATCTAAATAGCTGTAATTGTTGTGCCTGACTTGCCAGGAATAACAATTTGGCTGGAATCACTGGTGAAGTAGATATTCTTCTAGAGCAAATTATTTATTTATTCATTCATCCAAACATGGTGACTACATGGATATAACAGATAAAATATATAATTTTAGTTTAATACTAATACATAATAAAAATAGTACATAATAACTACAATACAATGTATTCATAACTTCAAATGTCAGTATACAAGAACCACAGGGAAAGATTATACAGAAATATTGAGTATATAATTCAATATTAATTGATGAAAACTATTTTGAGATGAAGTCCAATTAAAGGATGTTAAGACACCAATTTTATTAGCCAATCGAAGCATGTATTCGAGAGAAGATCTAGTTCCATATAAATTTGAAGGGTAGTTAAATTCACAGTATCCCAGCGGTACATTAAATGGTATCAAGGATAATTTTGCAGGACAATCTATTCTACTGTTTAAAAAAATGCCTTTGATGGGGAGATGATATTTTAAATTCTATTCTTTAATCTCCATTTATGATATTCAAAAAAAAATGATCTCAGCAATTTATTTTGCACTTTTTCTAGATCACCGAGTTGAATTTTCGTTTGACCAAACTTCGGATGCATAGTCAAGTTTGGAAGGTATAATAAAGTGATTTAATAGTTTTTATACTGGTAAAATGCCTGCTTTCTCTGATTATGTATTATAACATCCAATTAGCAAATTTTATGATATTGTAAATATGGTTGGCAAAGGAAAAAGTAGAATTATAAGTTACCCCCAAATCTTTAATGTCCTCTACAAGCTCCAATATTTTATTATCCATTGTGTAATCTAAAACAACTTGGTGTTTGATTTTATTCTTAGTTAGAACATGACATTTACTTTTGTTGAATGAAAGTTTATTATCATGACTCCATTTTACTATTGAATCTTTCTGTAAGAGTATACATTCCCTAACCGTTTTCAAATTTTTGACAAATCTTAAATCGTTTGCAAAAAGTAAACCATAGGAATGATTTTCCAGTACTGATGAAAGCTCGTTAAGGAACAATGTAAACGAGAGGCCCCGAATTGGAACCTTGTGGGACTCCTGAAGTTATAGGGAACTTTAAAGATATATTTTGATTATGTTTAACAATAAAAATCTATTTTGTAGGTAATTTGACAATAACTGTAATATCCGTCCTAATTTATGCAGTAATACATCATGATCCACCTGAATAAACGTTTTTCTGAAATCAGTATAGAGTATACCCAACTGGGACGTATTTTCAAAACATTCACACTGGAAAAAAAATAGATTGGATTCAATTGATTTATTTGTCATGAATCCATGTCGCTCTGGGACAATATATTTATTGGCATATTGATACTTTGTATGAATAATTTATTCAAATAATTTTGCTGGAGAACATCGTATTCAAATTGGTCTATAGTTCTCTATATCCTATTATGTAACGAGTACGTTTGTAATTCAACCAATTCACAATTTAATCACACTTGTTAGAATGTAATCGCAAATATACTTTTCTTAATCAGTGTCGTAAGTTATTTCAAGTTTTAATTATTTTTAGGACTCCAGCTACTTAGGCCGTGAAAGCAGGCGGTCCCCTGAACGCAAAAGAATGAGATTAGATGTAAGTATATCTACAATTTTTCGTTTTCCACAGGTTTCATTAGAAAGGCAACACCGAAAAACCTATAATGGTTCAGCTCTATGATTTGCGAGTACGAGAAAAGCTGCTGAGAAATTCTGTATTGACAGAATTTATTTCAGACTGAAAGATGCAGATGTAATTCAAAAAGGACAGTACAAGTAGTAATCAACCGATAGTAGAGTATAATAGAAAGAAATAAAATTTGAATGCCTTTACGTTTTGTTTTGACTCATAAACCCAATAGACTTGACGTCTGAGGGCGATGAGATTATTCACATTGTTGCTTATCTGTGTTATCCAGGCTACTAGTTCAAGACATGAAAGTTCTTATGGAGGATATGGAGCGAGTGGTAGACACGACCCTCCCAGCTATTCGGAGCGAAGATATTCTGGAGAGAGGCACACCTCCACCCCATTCTCTACCAGAAGAGATGAATTTCGAAGGCCTTCCGGACCTCCTCGAGGAACTTATAGAGGTCGCCTCAGTACTAGGGGCACAAGAGGGCTAAGAGGTAGAGACCGCCCGATAAGAAGACGTCTGGTAGACAGTTCATATACAATACGCAAGCGAATTGTACCTAGAACATCTGACTACAGTAGGAGGTTAAAGATATCTAGAATGAGGAGGTAAATACATTTTATTGCAGAAACAAAAAACAAAGAAAACCATGTTTTTCAATATTATTAGTTTGTGACAGTTTTACTTGAAAGTGGGCAGCGTTGCACAGGCAGCATGGTAGAAATCATGTGCATTACAGTAGAAGCATCAAAGAATTTTTATTTTTTTTTCATTGAAATTGTTGAAGAAGTGAATGTCTTAAGACAGTCCGAAAGAAAGAATAATACAATGCGTCATCCTGGTCCAGACAGTGTAACATTAAATAATTCTCTAGATTGAGAAATCTGAATCTACAATAGATCCACTTATCTTGATTTGAAATCTTCAATGTGACAAAGATGGAAGTCATGTTTAACAGAGAGTATTGGATGATTAAGTAGCGACAGATGGATAAAGATGTTAAATGCTTGTATGAATATTTTGAGGTGTTTTGAAACTAATACCATTTTCTGTGAAGTCCGCTGTCATTTTTATCTGTTTCTTTGTACCAAGTATTTTTATTTTCAACATGTTTGACGTTGCTGTGTTTATCTGTGTACCACATTACTTTTTCTGTCTACCCGTTTGTTTGGTTATCTTTCACTTGAATTCTCTTTTTAACACACTTCCACTTAGATTTTCTTTTTTCCAGGTTTTTCAATTCCTTCCTTTTAATCCCTTCCTACTTTACGTGTATCAGTATTCATTTGCTGACTTTTTGTTAACTTTGTTTTTTTATGTATTCAAATTGGTTTGTTTTTTCCTTCAGCTATTCACTTTTCTGAATTGTATGACTAATATTGTGTTCTCTAATTTTACTTTTGTTATCTGTTCTGACACTACTTGTTTTTTTGTTTTCAAACATTTCTGATGTGGTTTGGGACTTACTTCTGTTGGAAATTACTGTTTGTTGGTAACCAACTCTTTTCTAAACTTTCAATTGAATGTTTTTTCTTACATCATTGAAAATTCTTCAGAATATGAGATTATGCATTTTTGGAAATGCACACGATATGCAAGGGATCAGTCAAAATCAAAATCTTAATCATGTGGAGAAATAACATCAAATACGTTCAAGGATAAATGATACCAACATAATACCGACATGAATTGTGAATAGTGATACCGAGAAAATATTTGTGATAGGTCGAAAATCATATATGGGGCAGGAGCTGGAATTTACTGTGCATGCAGGAATTAACATTACGGCTACTTGCCCTGTCGATACATATCCTTCAAGGTAGAAGTGTAAGGGATCTTGCAATTAGAGGGATAGACGGTTAAGCGGATTACTGAGTGGTCTCAACTCAAAGTTCAAAAGGCTTGAACAATCAAATATTTTCAAATCTTCTTATTATTGAAATATAATGGTTATAAGTTTGAAAGAAATAACTGGCTTTGACGAAAATAACTTGTCCAACAGTCGAATTAACAAATTGGTTAAATAGCACTGATTATTGAATTATGAATTTTTCTCATATTCGATTCTTTAGTTTGTGTAAGTAGGTAAGTCTAAAGTGAATGGGTCTATTTGATCCTCCACCGCAACCCACAAGGGTTTATTGTGGCTCACACCCATTTACACACAGCCAAATGAACCCAGCTTCTTAACGAAGCTGATTAGTTTGTATGGTGAGTGGTCTTTCAGGTCAGATGGTGAGAGTACGGATCTGCCCAACTCAAAGAACCTGATTCGGTCCCCAGCAGGGCAGGCACAAAGAATATGCTCTACTGTTTCATTTTCAAGACAGAGGGGACACAAACTGTCGTCCGACAGTCAAAGTCTCTGCATATGATGATTCATATGACGGTGACCTGTAAGAAGGCCTGTTAGACATCGTAGTTCATCCCTACTGTAGTCCAACAACTGTTTGGAATCAAGCTTCGAAGGGTGAATAAACGACTTGGAGTGAGCCAATCCTGGAAGATTCTGCCAGAAGTCCATAAATCTTTTTGCCATCCAGGTGTTCAGTGTTTGTTTGGCAAGGCCCAAAGCGATGCCAATGACAGGTTTTGGTCCAATGAGGCCGCTTGCAGCACCCTCCTTTGCAAGAGAGTCAGCAGCTTCATTGCCTTCCAGGTCAGTTTGGCCGGGAATCCAGCCCAGAGACAATCTATTAAGTCTTCCTATTGAGGAGAGTCGTTTTTGTCAGTTTGCTACCAATTTAGACGTTGCTCAGTAGGAGCCAAGAGCTTCCAACGCCTCTTGACTGTCCGAGAATATTTTCATTGGCTTGTGTGTGAGGTTGGATTTATCCAATCTCCCAGCACACAATTCAATAGCGTAAATTTCCGCTTGAAATAGTCGCATAAGTTCCTAGGTAGGTAGATAACTCTGTCCTGGGTCTGCGACTGAAAACATCTGCATCAGAACCGGAAGGTGTTGATCCATCTATGAACCAACAACTATCTGCTCTTGATATTTCCTTCTCCCGGAGAATCCAGTCCTCTCTACTCGGGAATAGTACTTTATAAGGCAGTTCGTAGTTGACAGTTAGAGGCATAAATTCAGAGGCATACAATGTCAACCAACAGTCTGTTGCACTCTGCATTGAATTGATTTGTGCAATTGGCAATGTGCACAAGTCTGTATGCAGTCCATCTAGCCTCTCTCTCCAGAAAAATGTGTAGAGGAGGTAGATCTAGAAGGATCTCCATGGCCGCTGACGGTGTGGTACTGATGTCATCACTGATGGTCAGACAAGCCTGTTTCTGTAAGCCAGAGAGCTTCGCTTGGGCCGTTTTCTGTGAAGCCTTCGGTCACTAGGCAATTGCTCCATAAGTGGTCATTGGTCTGAAAATCATCACATAAATCCAATGGATTTGTTTGGGACCTAAACCCCAAGTTTTACCATAAATCCTTCGACATATCCATAGAAACAGTCTGGCTTTGTGTAAAATTTTTTCCAAGTGAGCGTTTCAGGTGAGTCTTTTATCAAAGACGCTGCAAAGATATTTCATCTCCGTTCCAAATGGAATGACCACAGCATTGAAGGAAAGTGGCGTTAGATCGTCCAATTTTCTTCTCTTGGTGAAGGGGATTAACGCAGTTTTGCTGGGGTTGACGGACATCTGTTCCCTCAGGCACCAACCAACCACAACATCCATCGTGCTTTGGAGGATATTACAAGCTACAATTCCCGACGTGGACCTTGCCAGGATGACGAGGTCATCTGCAAAAGCTTGCAGCTCAACTTTTCTTCTGTCGAGGGCATCAAGCAGACTATCCACCAGGAGCGACCACAGAAGGGGAGATAGTACCCAACCTTGAGGGCAGCCCCTGGTTATCCTGAACCTGATAGCCTTGCCTTGAAGTGTCGTAGTTGCAGTTCTGTTTACTAGCTGTTTACTGTTTACTAGATTTAGGTAGTGACTTGTCAAATGCTCCTTCAATATCAAGAAATACAGCAACCACTGTATACACAAATGCCGCTGTGCTAATACACAAATTATTCATACATACAATCTATTTACATATTTATGTAATTTTTGTATAGGCCAGATCGTGAACTATAATCTTAAAAATACCTATATTTTGATGAGATTACTAGTAAGTAGAGCATGACAGAATGTTAAAAAAAAAATGAAAATAATTTTTACCAGCTTTTTGAACTTTATGACCAACCACTGTGTGGTGAATCAAAAAAGATTGATTGTACGAGGTATGTTCATGGGTTTGGAGAGTCCAATTGTCAATGTTTTCATTATGTTGGTATACATGACCCTGAAGTATGATAACATTTTCTGTATTAATTGTTTACTTTAGTATTAATCATTTTTCTCAGCTGTAGTAGCCATATTGATGAATTTTACGTCATTTAATCCAGGGCACTGGTTGCCACAGGTGGATTTTCAAAACTAATTTTTACCTGATGCAAAGCCGTTAGTCCATCTACATTGGCAGTATCGATGTCAGCCCCTTTTTGTAAAAGTTTGAGCACTTCGTCCTTATCACCAGCAGCACAGGCAGCCAAAAAAACACATCCCGACGAAAATTTTATTTTTCGCGTATTATGTTTCGGCGACACTGGCTGACGGTTCGTATCCGATTCTTCCCAACGTTTTAATTGTTCAGCTCGTTTAAAAAGGGCCGAAGTTGATCTAGTCTCCAGCGACATGATTATTTAATACCTTTACACACGTTCCGTCACCATTACAAATAATTATAGCAATAAAATACCTAAATTCTTCATACACATAACAGAGGGTGCGGTTGACGAAATAGAAAATAAAATAAACTTCAACAGTCAACTTCATTCAGTGCCATCTAGGAGAAACAATTCGACTCACAGTTGAAAATACGTTTTGTTGTTTGTGAGTCAGTTTTTTATCATATTTCAAATAATAGCTGTAAATTAGAACAATGTTACCAGAACGTTAATTTTCAACAAAGTTGAGCAATAATCNTTCTGAAAGTGCTGTTTTCTTAGGACTATGGAATTTTTAGACTTTTTTTTAAATTATTGTATTGAGTTTGAATATTGGCATTTGGTCATGATGCTTAGGTTTGTTCATCTTCTGCGGCAGTCTAAAGTGCAATTATTCCACAGATGAAGTATTATGCTGATATCGTTGGTGTTTGCTTATTTTCATAGAAAAATGTGAAGAAGTTACCATTTTTAGCTATAACATTATCATCTATTTTCATAAAGTATTGGCCAATTCCATGGCATAACTGATATAGATATTTTTACTACTTGGGTCATCATAGTCCATTTATTCCAAGTCTGCGGCAAACTTTGCATCCTCTTTTTCCGTCTGACTTTTTAAGGCACACATTCCAAAAATCTTGTTCCCTATTCTAATTTGCATAGGTCGTTTGCCTATTACTGGCCTATTATAATTTAGTGTCTCACCATCGCATAAAACAGTATACTGCCTCTGCCCCCTTGTCGCATTGCCTACAGCTAAGATTTCTGTTTAGGTGTTCAATTCAACACCAAAAACATACTCAACTGATGCAGTAACTTTATTGAACTACTTCAGTTTTTTGGATTTTAAAACTCCCAAGTAGATAATACACTCTGTACCCAATCAACAATCCTTCCAGATTCAATTAGAATCTTTCTATAAATTGATGGATGTAGCCGTTACTACGTGGCAGGAAATCATAATGACGAAAAGAGAATTGCAGCTTTTTACCACTTTTATTTGTAACTAGTGTTACTGCAGTTTCGTCCTATAAGGACATTTTCAAACTTTATATTAAACTAACAATGATTGATTACATTAGTTGTGGAATTGGCCGCGGTGGTAGTGCGCCCGACTCACGATTGGAAGACTGTGGGTTCGATTCCTGCCTCGACCAGATATTTTTCTCTAGATAATTTATCTGGTTGAAGTTGGGATGATTCTGTAACCATTAAAAGGTAAGACCTCGTTAGTCTTTAGCTCGCACAAGTTTCTCAACTTCAGAGAGTTGTCGTTTGTATGGGGGCGACAGCTGATTAACGGAAAAACAAATTTAAAACAGATTAGCCCTTATATAACACCACTGTAGGTAATAAAACAGGTACTTAGCTTGTTGTTTACTAGTGACAATGTGGCTATGCTAATTTGAAAGCCAATGGGTAAACTAAATCGATTTGATCATTTAACAGGTTGCACCCGCAATGTTTATGCTTGTGAATTTCCAAGGATTCCAAATAATCGAGTTTGCAACCCTTCCTTTCCGTATTGTTTAGATTCGGGAATTTGTGGTGGCATGCCAAGTAATGGTTTGAAAACGTCGAATCATTTTTTCCTAGTCTATCAATGTTCATTATGTAGAATTATATATTTACATTTACTTAATATTCATAAATTCATGTACTTATATTTGTAGCTGTTCAGCTGGACTTAATATTGTTCTGTCCATATACTCTGCTCCGGTGTTTAAGCATTATTTTATAGTTTATATTTGTTAATTGTCCCTTATACATGTTATACTTTACTAGACTTTGCCAATAAGATGTTTATATCTTGGGTAATAAAGCATATTTTGATTTGATTTGATCTAGTCTGAAGGACCTTTCATGTTCAGCATACCATTTTTGGAAATTTCGACCACATTGTCCCACATGAACACTATTACCCTCCGGACACTTAGCTTATAAACTCCAGATTTCTCCAACTTGTCCACTTTATTTTTGGCATTGAAAAGGAAATCAGATAACCTGACATGTGGTCTGAATGCCACTTCCACATTGTTTTTTTTTGAAGAAATCCGCAATTATCTCTGTTCTTTTACCAAAATATGTAAGTGACTAACTTCTGGATTGTATATGCATTGAAACCATTATTATGGCCTATATGTGTAATTATATCAATGTCCCCCAGATTTTAAACAGACAGACAGGCAGTAATGTCTGTAGAGCTAAGTTTTCTGAAAATATTGAACTCAAATTTATTCTGATTGTGTGTAATGTATAAGTTTGAAAATGTCCTTATCGAACGAAACTGCAGTAACGTTAGTTATAAATGAAAGTTAAAAAAAATCCGTTTTTCCGTTAACCAGCTGTCGCACCCCTACGACAACCCTCAGAAGTCGAAACTTGTGCGAGCTAAGGATTAACGAGGTCTCACCTTTTAACGTGTGACTCCTAACACGGGTTGGACGATAGCAAGTGAAAATCTATCGATCAGACTATTCAGACTATCAGACTATCGTTCGAACCACCAACCAACACAGCAGTCAATTCGAGTGAGTGAACAAAGCACCCACGTCTAACCGCCTGACTAGCGACATGGCTGGTGGGAAAAAACATAGAAAGTTT
>NW_019290191.1:2078-17357 GCF_000500325.1 Leptinotarsa decemlineata
ACAACTAGTTTATACACGTAAAACGTTTGCACCTGTCTAGTTGAACGACTGGGGACATGTAAAGATATTTTGGAGAGAAGCTCGGGACTGATACTCAGTCCGTTGATAATTTTGAATAGAAGTATTAAATCTGTATGTTTTCTGCGAGTCTCAAGAGAAGGTATGTTCAAAATGCATTCCAATGCAGTATAGTCATAGTATACACGCATCTTGAAGGCAATATATCGCAGGAAATTGTGCTGAACGGCCTCAAGTAATACTGAGTAACATAATGAGTAATACTGGGAATTAATTTAATTACCTTCTTAGGTAAGATGATGGTAAGATGTATAAAAAACACTATCATAGCCATAAAATTTAGTCGTATTTATCACCTGATGATGCTAACTTGGTTAGCAAAATGTGTTTTCAATAAAAAAAGTATGTAGTATTAAATATGTTGACATAATTTCTGTTTACTTAATTTCAACATTGATTTTGATATTTTTCATTTATCCAGTGATGATGTTCCTTGTAATAACTGCCATTGCGATAGTACCATGAAATACCATTTTATTCATTGAGATCGAGGTCGATCACCCATTCTTCGGTGTCGATATTTTTCAACCTGAAAAAGCGCTGAATTACTTTATGACTGTCGGACCTTCGAACGTCGTTGTGGTCATGTTAAAATTTACTTAGACTAAACAAATAAATGTATTGAAAAAAAACATAAAAGCATGCATATATAAATAACATTCATATAGTTAGCATACTATCATTCAAGAATTCCTGCATGCTATATTAAGGTTTTTCTACGAGGTATTTCTTCAAACGACATTTCATTGCTGAAATTGGAAGATTTCTTAGACTGAGTATAACGCTACATTTGTCATTTCTCTGTATGTATGTATAGTTACAAGAAGGTCTGATCTGAGCTTTATGAAGCATCAAATATTGCTTAGCTGTGTACAGTTTTTTGGTTCGGAACAGTGTTCCAAGCTTTTGAGAAGCAGCTTTTACAATTCCAGCGATAGGTATGTCCATTTAAACCTCCAACAAACTTATCGAAGCAGAAAGAGGAATTGTCATACATGTCATTATTATATCCGGTTCGGAGATATTTATCTTCTTGGAGAAAACCGATGCCTGGGTTTTTATGGCATTGAATTGAACTTGGTTACTTTCACCTCAATTCGAAATCACCTCTAGATCCTCATTAAGATAAGCTATCTCCTGCTACCGGTAAATATGTGCATCTACAGCCGATGTCCTGGAATCCAGATGGAATGCTGTCGTCAGCAAAACAATATAGCTATAGGTTTTTCCGTTTTTTTCAATAAGTTGTCGATATAAGATAAAAGGAGGGTTGGAGACAATGTGGGTCCCTGAGGAACACCAGCGTTGATGGTAAAAGTGTTCGAGCATATACAAAAATGCCATAGCATCGACAAGCCATAGCATCGAAGTTTGGCCAGCAAACCCTCATGCTACACACGGTCAAAGGCCTTAAAAATATCAATCGCAACAGCTCTCGACTCTTCATGTTTCTTGATTGCGTTATTCCATATATGGGTGATATACGATAGAAGGTCGCCTGTTGATCTTTGTTTTCGAAAGCCATATTGATGATCGCTCAAGATGTTGAACCCTTCCAAATATTTAATAATATAGCTGGTTTACGGCTTTCTCCATGATTTTTGATAACACTGGTAGCGAAGCGTTTAGAAATAGTGTAAATATGATCATCTCTATGAATATTGCTGGAGTTTTTTCCCAACAGCAACACTACGACACGTGTTTCGATCACCGAGTGATCATCTTCAAGAGGAAGATTAAACTAAGGGAAGTACTGGATGCACTTCTCTTAAAAATTGAACGTATACCTCAACATTTAATCGAGGAGGTAGAAAATGAGGCCCAATTAAATCATCCCCAATAACTCCGAGCCACACATTAAGAGAAAAATGTACTTGATGGTTAGTTTTGACAATATAGCGTGAGTGTTTTCATCAGCCCATATGTAGTAATTATGAAAATTGATAATCTTGACCCGAGAAAACTACATTCGTCTGTAAATTCCATCGTCTTCAGAAAGTCACAATTTCTTCTAATCATTTCCAGCATCCAATTGCAAAATTCAAGACGGTAACAGTGCCTGTACTCGTTGTAGATGGTAAGGGTATAAGAGTTGTTCCTTTAAAATTCGAAACACCGTCATATGGTCAACATTTAGCTAGGAAGAAATTTTTCTAGTACTGGTAGTAGGTTGTTCTGCAATCAAATTAAGTGATGTTTCCTCAAGCTGTGGTGTTCGTACTTCTCGATGGCGACCACAATCCTGCGTTCTTTTGTCGAATGAACCATATTCTCGTAATCGTTGATGAAGTCGAGCAAATATTCTATGTGTTGTTAATTTTATTTTTACTGTCTATTTCAGATGCCAAAAAGAGATAAGTATTATAAAAGAAAAAGCGATCGTGGACGCTGGTCGATTCAAGACATGTCAGAAGCTGTCCAAAAGTTCGAAATGGAGAATTGAGTATTCAACAAGCCACAGAACGGTACAACGTGCCTAAAAGTACTTTGCAAAGGAGAGTTACAAACAAGAATAAGGTTGCGACAGACAATGAAAAATACCTAAGACGATTCAGAATAATTTTTCCTGATGACCAGGAAAATGAGATTGTGAATTATATTTTCGAAATGGAAAAGCGATTTTTCGGGATCACTTATGAGGAACTTCGTCAACTGGCGATTGAATTTGCTTGTGACATTAACAACAAATTTAATAGGGATACTAAAATGGCATCTAAAAAGTGGATCTACGGATTTTCACATAGGCACCAAAATATGGCACTTAGGAAACCAGAAGCAACGTCATATGCCAGAGCTACCGGTTTTAATGAAAACGCAGTATAAAGTTTTTTAATAATCTCGCAATATTCATACGAAGTATAAAGTGACTCCAGATCGAATATGGAACGTCGATGAAACGGGCGTAACGACCGTTCAAAAATTGCCAAAAATGCTTGCTCAGAAAGGCAAAAAACAGGTAGGTGGACTGACAAGCGCCGAAAGGGGGATAAATGTTATCATTGTTGCTTCCATGAGTACCATTGGAAATTTTTTGGCTTCCGCTTTCATTTTTCCAAGAAAAAAAATAAAACCTGAGCTGATGGACAATGCACCCAATGGAAGTCCTGCTTTCCCACAAGACAAAGGCTGGATGGACCGAGAGGTATTTTTACAATACATGAAATATT
Organism: Leptinotarsa decemlineata; assembly: GCF_000500325.1. Lineage (NCBI taxonomy): Eukaryota > Metazoa > Arthropoda > Insecta > Coleoptera > Chrysomelidae > Leptinotarsa > Leptinotarsa decemlineata. Next base: position 5,324 of record NW_019290191.1, read on the forward strand.
TCGTTGAGCAAACCAGACCCTCTAAAGAAACACCAATTGTTATAATCTTGGACGGTCATTTCTCACATACAAAAAGTTAACACGTTATAAACTTCTGCCGTGATAATGGTGTAATCTTGTTATGCCTCCCGCCCCACTGCACACATAAAATGCAGCCATTAGATGTTGCCTATTTTAAATCGTTCATGTCTTACAATGACAGCTATCTTACAACGTGGTTGAAAAATCACCCAGGTCGCACGTTTAGTTTGTATCAAATAGCAGGAGCCGTTGGAGATGCTTTTTCAAAAGCATCAATTGTACAGACTGCTGTTAATGGATATCGCAGGACTGGAATATGGCCGTTTATTGATAAAGATTGGGAATTTGCTGCTTCAAAGACAACGGAACTGCGAGAAGAGTATGAAAACCTGAACCAGAGAGGAAACATAAATCCAGCAGCAGACGTGTATGATAATTCTATCCCTTCGACTCCAAGGGCCGGAACTAATTTGGCATCATCTGGAAATGATAGAAATAGCGGCGATGAAGAAGACCGTCCTCTTTCAATCTTGGCAACTAATAGACAAGAAGCGGAAAACATTGATAGCACTACCCAACCTGAAGTAAGAATAGTTGATACAGTCCCTTGCCAATTGCAAAAGACAAACAAAAAAAGACTTCCTCTAGAAAATCAATAAAATCAACGATTCTTACAGAATCACCGTATAAAAATGAATTGGACGCCTTACTAAACGCAAAATCGAAAAAATGTGTCAAATCTGTAAAGAGAGCAATCAGTGTCGAAAATGAAAATACCAAAATAGAGAACAAGTCTAGTTCCTGTAAAAATACAACCAACACCATAATGGAAAAAGCAACCACGGATGGCACAAGTTGCATTGTCTGCGGAGAAAAATATGCGACGAGCGAACAGGACTGGTACGAATGTCACTATTGTGACATCATTCCACGAATTCTGTGGAATGATGGATGACCTTTATTTCAATTGTGCAAATTGCGAAACCTAAGTGTCTCGTCTTGGGAAACTGCTTGACTCATCTTAAGAGCCTTGTCTCCCAAGACGGGACATTTGCACTTTTTTTTTAAATAATCACAATAATGTTTAGAACTGTTTTTGATTCTAATATATATCTGTTTCGTGGCAGCAGAGTTGCTTTATTTAATTTAGTTTTGGAAATATCTTTTTTTTTTTAAATGCGTCCTATTTTGGGTTACTCTCCCCTATTGTATATAATTTGCAAATTTGATATGTGAACGATCTTTCGAAGATCTCAGTTCTAAAATGAGGAGGGGTTAAAGCACTGTTATGCCTAATATTTACGTTGTGTACATCAGTTCGGCATATTACTTTATGATATAAATGAGGCGTTTTTTTTGTTATTACTATTTTATGGGGAGTATCATAAGAAATATGGGAGGTTTTTTGAGGAATCAATCTTTCATAATGATTAGGGTATAAATATGATTTGAAAACAACGGCATGAAGAAAAATTTCATCCAGTTAATATAACGATGGAATGGTGCCAAAACAGAAGTTGAATTACCCAGCTATGCTTTGGATCAGAAAGTTTCTTCATTTTCATTAATAAAATTTGAAGATAAGGGGCAAAATACATCGAAAGTTCCTACAGTTACAGGATAAAATTTGAGTTATTTTCAACATTTTGATACTTCTGCTGTTTTGCTTTTCCACTAGCTATGGCAGTAGCATCTGCATTCTTGGACGTTTGAACTGAATGAGATGGTGCAAATGTGTCCGCACATGTGAAATCTCAAACGACAGCTGTGCCACATTTATAGGTAACAAGGGTCATTCCATCATGACGTTTGCCATCATCACGGCTAGAACCCAGTGGTACCAGGATAGAAGGTATCCCGGCTAATAGCAAGGCCCTTTTTATGTCGTTCACTTGGTGATGTCTTGGAAAACGTCCAAAACTCTTTTTGCAGCTCAAACCATGAGTACCCTTTTCATTTACCCCACTACCACAAATACATTTATGAGGAGTACAAATATCTAAACCCAATCTGATTACTTTTTTTCATATGCAGTCACAATATATCAAGAGGATGAGAAAATGCTCTAGTATTGATTGTCAGTCCAATAAAATACCAGTCAAACTTCCTTTAATCATTTTGTTTCACTTTCAAATACCTGAATGAGAATTCATTGAAATTTGAGTAAATTTCATTTAATGAAAAACAGATGACAAACGGTACGTGTGGCTGGAACTGACGGTGATTGCAAATTCGAATGGTTCATAGTTAATCAAACTAATCGGCAAATCGATACAGAAATTGATATGTGAGTTGTTTGTTCTTGCACGGCTTCAACTTCTTTTTCAATTATTGCTTCCGTCTATGGGATTCTAATAGTGAATTCTGTTGGCATCTGAACAATTTCCAAGATAATTTTGATTGATATGGAATATTTTTTTCAACCATCATCAATTTGTCTCGGAAAACTTATTATTTATGTTTGGATGTTCGCTCTTTGCTAACTGTCTGAACCAAATATTTTTCTTTCGCATGAAGCATCTTCTGTGTAACGAATTAATTTCGACACGGCCGCCGGGAAACCATTATCTCAAAAAATATCCGTTTTTACTTTTCCGACCACAAATTAGATTCAGGAGATCGTATGTACTGCATTAAATGTAAAGTTCGTTATTGAATTTAATTTCAAGAAAAAAATTTCTCTTTCGGTATATGAACGTGTGATGATTTCGAAACGATTTGAAGGTATGCTATACAGGGTTGACCGGCGATGACCGCCGGTTAACTATATGTTGGGGAATTATATGAGCGAAAATTGACATATTTGTATTTTTCGGATATATCGAATGAGAATAATGGCATTTTTCCAACACACTCCTTCACACCGGAAGTCGGTATAGTCGAAGTAAACGATATTGTTCACTCTTAAAGTCGTCGGCACTCTCAAAGACCAAAAAACCAATACATAGAAATGAACCGGCAGAAAACTAGTCCACGTGGACTGTAGACTTGGCGGTTCGTATTGGATAATTTTTACTAACCAAGTTTCATGATTGGCCGAAGAGTCATAAAATTGAATTTGAAGTCATGTTACGGTGACGAATAGAGTTCGGGGAATGCGGCCTTTATTATCGCCGTCTTGTTCAGTTCCAATTTGAGTGTTGAAATTCGATATTAGTGCAGTTATAATTACTTAAAATTTTTGTTATCTGTTTAAAATGTGGTGTCTTTGGACAAGTACTAATAGTAATAACAAGTGTGATAGCAATACAGACTTTTTCCAGTGTGGTGATTTCAATATCGATGGTGAACAACGCGAAAAAGAGATACCAGTGAATTAGATTCGGATGCATTTGAATATTGAAACACAGAGAGTATGTTTCGAAGTATATAAAAATCTACATCTAAAGTTTGCTTTCGAGGGAAACAAACTATTACAGGCAAAATCAGATTTGACCGAAATTCCTTTCTCAATTGTACGTAAAATGATTAAAAACAAAACAGGATCTTAAAATCTGGTCAAATTTGATCCAGTTCAGATGCTTTTCCCAATGATGTCTTCACAATTGAATATCGACATGAACTCCAATAATGTCAATTCACCGAAAAATCTATATCAACCATCAAAAGTCACAAACAAGTAAACTACGAATTTGATGCTGAGTATTACTGAGTATCATAAAAAGAGGGTTAAATCTCTTTTCAATGTATGATATTCTTGCCGAAATTATCGAATGATCATTGGTCCTCGAAATTTGTTGAAATATATCAATACCAGCCTTTTGGGTCTATTTTCTTCGAAGTACTACAACACGTGCACCAACACACTATTGCTGCCTCAATTGAATTTCTAATTGTTTTTTGCGGTGTGATCTGTTAATTTGTGATTCAGGTTTCTGTTAACTACAATCATGATGAGTCCGACAATGACTAGTAATGATATATTATAAAACCAGTTCATACTTATGATGCACTGTTTGGAACCTTTGGTGTAGTAATGATGATTACTGGAGTTTTTTCCCCAACACCAAATCGTTATTTTCAACACCTCGACGTGTTTCGATCACCAAGTGATATCTTCAAAGAGGAAGATTCAAACTAGAAACTGACGCGAAGCTAACCCTATTTATGCTATATGATATGCCATATAGGTACACCATCCAGGTGTACCACCCATACAGGTATACCAACCTAAATTTATTTAACAATTTTTCCTCATTTATTATTTTACAATATCTGTTTAACTGTTATCGCTGTATATAAAACAATTTTCAGCTATATAAAATTAATTTCACAATATTGCCTATCTAAATTCATTTTTGCAATGTGTCCTTATGTAGTAATCAGTAAACCCAACAATTTTATTCTAACAAGCTATATAGTATGCTTTTTTGTATAGTTCCGTCATCGTTATTCATAATATTATTGGGTTTACTTATTTCTACACTCTCATAGGCATCTAGTTGCCTGTTGTTGTTAACTTGTCTGTGGTTTTTAAAACAAGTCATACACTACAGAGCCTTTTGGGAAGTCCAAAAGACAAAGTCGAGAATTCGGAGTCTGGAATTTACGAAATTGAATGTAACGACTGCGATGCAAAATATTATGGACAGACAAAAAGATCTATTAAAGATATAAGGAACATAGCACACTTAAAATATGGAAGACCTGAAAAATCAGCAGTCGCCCATCATATTTTGCAACAAAACTATTCTATAGACTTCAGTTCATTAAGATTATTTAGACAAGTTAACAACAACAGGCAACTAGATGCCTATGAGAGTGAAGAAATAAGTAAACATAATAATATTATGAATAAGGATGACGGACCAATACCAAATAGCATATATATAGCTGGTTAGAATAAAATTGTTGGGTTTACTGATTACTACATAAGGACACATTGCAAAAATAAATTTAGATTGGCAATATTGTGAAATTAATTTTATATGGTCGAAAATTGTTTTATATACAGCGATAACAGTTAAACAGATATTGTTAAATAATAGATAATGGGTGGTACACCTGGATGGTTAACCTGTATGGGATATCACATAGCATAAATAGGGCTAGCTCGCATTAGTTTCTAGTTTCAATCTCCCTCTTTGAAGGTGATCACTTGGTGATCGAAACACGTGTCGAGGTGTTTAAAATAACGATTTGGTGTTGGGGATAAAACTCCAGTAATATTCAAACCAGTTCACAATGATGATTGCATGTGTGATTTATGTTCATGAACACACAGTGAGCACGTTAATTTCATGAAAATGCTCCAATCGAGCATTGTGAACAAATATCATATGCTATTTCATCGACAACTAGAATGTGATAGAGCCCAAGGCGCTGAAGAAATATTTGGCGATGACCAGAAAAAATCTACGCAGTGGGGTTTCTGACTGGCCATTGTCAACTGAGGAAACACCTCCATAATATGGGGCTAGTGGACACACCTCTATGCAGGATGTGTGAACAGAAAGATGAGACTGTCAGGCATGTCCTATATGTGAGTGCCCGGAGTTATCGTCAATAAGAGAGTGTGTGTTCGGCGAGTCTTGGCCTACACCTGCCGATATAAAGGAGATGTCTCCAGTGACCTGGCCACCTTCCTGGAAAGGACAGAAGGACAACTCCTCGGGAGGATGTACAATGGGTCACATGTGGCATAAGTGCTGTGGCTTACAATTGTTCTCCATGCAAAATTGGGTTACGAGCTTCTCAGTTCTCCAACTCTTGAACAAGCCTAGGAGGTTATCTCTAGTTTGATATAAATGTATCATGCCCTGAAATTTTGGAGAAAATAATTCTTCACAAGTAAATTCAGGCCAGTTGCAGTGCACATAATCTGTGTCAGCCCCGCTGAGCACCTTATCAGTTTTTAAGCATTTAGCAGTGTCACACTCTTGGTACTTGGTAGCTGAATTGAAATATCACTGACCAAATAAGGTAATCGAAAAACTGGATTTATTTGATCGAGTTTGAATAGTTGTGTCCCTCCGCTGCGGGTTGCAGCGAAGGGTCGAATCGATCCATTGACCTGAGACTCACCTATCTATGAATGGGAATGAAAAGTGAACAAAACATAAAGACGCTTGCTCTGGGAAGAAATTTAAGGATGTTAAATTGAACCCCCACATATGCTCAGTTGAAAATATTATAATTCAATTTTCCCCAACTCGACTGAACAGTTGAGTTTAACTGAAACTGAGTGTGGTCGGTCTATGAAACAAATATAAAACAAGAATAATATATAATAACATTATCTACTATAATAGTATTTATATGTACATCTTGTGAAATCTTGGGAAAGACTTGAGAACTCTCTCTTTTTTCTCTCTCTCGCTCTCATAGTTTTCCAACGAACGCACATCTAGTTGGCGGGACCATAACGGAATTCAGAAAGCTCTTCCTACATTTGACAAGCTGTACAAATATCGTTGAATTTACAATCTACAAATAAATCAAAATCACATAAATGTAGTAATTCACGTTGAGATAAAATTTTTGTTTGTATATACTCATCTATAAAATAAAAACAAAAAGATCATTTGTCGCATTTTGAAATATTTTTCATCTGGATTTGCAGAATGAGTTATTATAGGTAGAGTTTTGAATTCAATGATGTTTTTTCTGCTTTGGCCAACCCGAAATGTGGCAATATTGAATCATCTGCAGGTGAAGCGTCGGTAAAGTAATTATGCATGTTAAAATATTTTCGTATGTGCTGCCTTTTTGCACAAATTTCAATCAAATTTTGGTATATAATCACAGAATGAGGTGGAGTGATCTTCAGGATTTTGAACAATGGTTGGCAGTGATCTCTGTTTCCAATCCCAGCTATCATTTTCATTGTGCCTTGATATATTATAGAATCAACAGAAGAACCCCACAGAACCATAACATAACTGATCAGAAGATGAGACCTTTCAAAATAAAAAGTTTTCAACATGCTCATGCTCGATTTGATAGCATCTTGTTCGAAAGATCTATATGAAGTCCATGAATATTACTGGAGTTTTTTCCCAACACCAAATTGTTATTTTCAACACCTCGACACGTGTTTCGATCACCAAGTGATCATCTTCAAAGAGGAAGATCAAACAAGAAACCAATGCGAAGTTAACACTATTTATGCCATATAGATATCCCATACAGGTAAACCATCCAGGTATACCAACCTAAATTAATTTTACAATTTTGCCTTATCTATTATTTTACAATATATGTTTGACTGTTATAGCTGTATATAAAACAACAGTGCATTATATGAAAAGTCCAATTGGAACAGTCGTTTGAAATAACTCCAAGCACTCTACAGTTACAGTGATTACCTACCATGATGTGATTATTACTGGAAACTATAAGATTCTGTGATTTTTTTGGTTCAGTTGAGGGTTATTAGCAGTCAATAACGTTTCAGCGTTATCAAGAAAACGTAGAATTTTGCTGTTCAAACTTGGAATTTCGTCATCATATGAAAACATAGGTCATAAATGTACTTGATAAATGGCGGTGGTCCTAGAACAGAACCCTGCGCTAGTCTAGTGAAAAGAAATATCATGGTTTTTCGTTTGAATGAGTTTCAAACAAGGAACTTTTCAAATCTTTTCTCGAATCTTGAAGCTGAGTTGCTGCAAATTGTTTTCCTTGGTTGTACCATTTCATTTTCAGTTATATACTCATTTTTCAACTCTCCATCTTTTTTTTTCAGCTGTAATGACTTGATTTTGTTCTCATCACCTGCCTTTTAAAGATTCATATTGGATTTTTGGTTGTTACTATTCTTTGAAATAGGTTTGAAATTTCATTATTGCTCGCGACAACTTAGTTTTTTTATTATTTTCTACAACTTCACACTTTCTTCATGTTTTCACCACACTAAAATAGATGCATTTTAACAATTATAGGTTGAATTATCGAGAAAAGTAACCTGAGTTGTATTGGCGAAGACCATTTTCATAGCTTAACGGGTTGAAAACTACTCTCAGACATAGTTGAGGTGTTTATTTCCATTAGGTATAATCTTTCGAGAATATCTCGTATAGTGAAGGTGTTAATCTATCCACTTGGATAATGCCTCTAGGGTGTTGAATGAATAATGAGTTCTAATTTTGATGGTAAAGAGGTCCGCTTTTCCTTGAAATGTCCCTGAATCCGGCCACTTGTGTAAAATACTCATTCCCAGAAAATTCTCTCCCGAGGAACTCAGATGTGCTTCAATTTAAGTTCTATTTCACTTCCTCACTCGTGACGTTAATCGACTTCTCAGCTTTTGAAATGTTCTCTGACATTGAGCGTAGGTGTTATTTGCCAGATCGGGGCTAGTTTCTTTTTCGTATAAATAATCGAAACATGCAAACTTTTTATAATTTTGAATATTTCTCAATGTGGATCAGAGTATTGAAGAATTTCTTCATCGCTGACTATTATGACAATGCTATGACTATAAATATCCATCATTTTCTGGCACTCCTGTCCTGAAGTGACAAATTTGTGTTGGAAAAAAAATTTAATCTCTACTTTTGACAGGCACGCCCCTCTTAAAAAAAGTTAGAATTACCAAACCACCCGCTCCTTGGCTCACTCAAAATCTCAGACTTCTTATGAAAGAACGTGATAAAGCCTTTCAAAATTTTAAAAAAACTAAATCTGTTAATGATCGTATGAGGTATAAAGAATTGAGAAATTATACCTTGTCAATAGTTAGAACTGAAAAAAGGACATATCTCAAGTCTGTCTGTTCTGAAAAAATACCACGCAAAACCTGGAATGCTCTTTCTAACCTCAATGTTCGTTCAAAAAAACAATATTCATTACCCAATTACCTCTCGAATCCCCATGAAATAAACAACTATTTTGCCCAATTCGTACAAAACGTTTCTAATAATTGTGATGAAAATATTGAATTTTATAGCAATAATTATTTAATCAGGCAAGATAACTTCTCATTTCGATTCGCTACTGAAGAAGCTATTCNACAGTTTCAGAGATCATTTCTTTTTGGTGCTGTAAAACTCTATAATTCATTGCCTGAGCAATTGAAGAGATTCAATATCAGGAAATTCAAATACAAATATAAAAATTATATCTATGATAGTCAGTAATGTCAACTTTTGCTTTTTAGACAACAGATCAATTAAATTAAATTATTTATCAACTATCTTTGGAAGGTAATCACTAACTATTATTTTATTTACGGTTCTCATTTCGTGATACCATCACTGTTAATTGCTTTATTTTTTGTATGTTTGCGTGCATTATGGAGTGGTGCTTGTTGGTTGAGTTAGAGTAGCTTTGAGCTAGACTTCGCCAAAGAGTACCAGAATCTCCTGTAACCTATTTTCATTTTCAAATATATCTTTGTATTGTTTTTTTGTATTATCAATAAAGCCGATTTATTATTGTCATTATTATTATTATTAAATCTCATTGTTTGATACATATGCTTCGGACTTTAATGAGTCCCTCTACCGGGCTTTACAATGAGAGGAAGTTGCCTGAATATGGTATAATTTTTATTATATTGCACGACTTTATTTAAAATATGGAAGTCATTTCGATCCATCAATCATTTACCAAAACACCAGATTTCCTATGTAGAAAAAATAAAGCAAAAATAACAATATGCTAACATTCGAGTACATAAAAGACAACAAAAATTAAGAAATGAACTGAACATTGATCAAAACTACCACTGCTATCAAAAGAAGAATTTTAGCCAGGAACATTAATAAAACACTGTGCTTTTTCGACTATACCGGGTGTCCCAGAGCTTTTAGGCCAGCAGATATCTCAGTCACCTGCAGAACAAAAATTAAAACAAAAATATGTATCATAGGAGAACACAAGCACTTTCATGCAGCATAGCAAAATCCACCCCCTGGTAAACAACCCCCAAGAAACCACCCCTAACTTTTGTTTTTCAAATGGCACGCCCATGTTTGTTTTGGTTCAACTTACAGTCTTTTTCATTTCTCGGTCAATGATGTATCATGGTAGGTAGAATGACATGCAGAATCATAGAAAATAAAAACACAAATGAAATATTAATGTTTAAGGTCATCTGTATTTTGATACATGATACTACAGAAAATGTTCAAAATGTTGGCCAGCACTTGCCACACATGCTTCAAGTCGCCGAATCAGCGCGCGANCATGGGCGTGCCATTTGAAAAACAAAAGTTAGGGGTGGTTTCTTGGGGGTTGTTTACCAGGGGGTGGATTTTGCTATGCTGCATGAAAGTGCTTGTGTTCTCCTATGATACATATTTTTGTTTTAATTTTTGTTCTGCAGGTAACTGAGATATCTGCTGGCCTAAAAGCTCTGGGACACCCGGTATACATAACAATTGCTAATTACAACCTACTACTTCCTTCTTGACAAAGATATGTTGAAGTTTTCAATTGAATTTTCATAAGTATCCCCAGAAATGAACATGTAGTGCTCAAATGCACCCCAGAAGAAAAAATGAAGATGAAAACTGTTTGGGCCCTCTTGGGCACAAAAATGCTCAAAACCCCAAACCAACTTCTGTTGTCCAAGAAAAATTTACTCATCATTATATCAAACAGAATAAATATTATTGAAAATCTAAAATGAAGAATACCAACTTTCTCCTATCATGGGTTTCATGAAGATAAGATGAATAATATCGAAACAATAGCAGGTTTTCTTTTCATTAGTTCGTTCCAAGCTTTCGAGAAGTAGCCTTGCAATTCCATGCGACATGATTGTGCCAAGACATATTGGTGTCCATTTTAACCCCAAAAAACTTACCTGGTAAGCTTCACCCCAATTCGAATTCACTTCTAGATCCTCATCAAGATATGCAACTTCTTGCTGGCGGTTAAGATGTGCATCCGTAGCCGATTCAAGTGTGCTGCCATCAGCAAAGCAATATATTGGATTCCTCGTTTTTTCCAACGAGTCGTTGATATACAATTAAAAGAGGGTTGGAGACCATGTAACAAGATGAACAGTTCCAACAGTTTCTGAGGAATACTTTTTGAAATCATCCTCATTCATTTCACTGTTCCAACATATTGTATCAAAAATTACGTTTAGTCATGTATTAATTTTTGAACTACTTCGGTTATTGCCACTGATATGTCGTATTCATTGAAAATTTTTCGAAGTTCTTTCTCTGGAATATGAAAACGATGAATGGAAGTACCGTGACTGATCATTGATTACATGTTAACAAAGTTGATAGTTGAAGTTGGTGCAGCTAACATTCTATTTGTGAGCTTTCTGTTTCAAGAAGTATGAAAATTGTTGTAGTCGTGTTCTGGTGATCTGATTCCAGATGCAATTGTTTCATTGAGTTATTTCGAATTTTTGGTTTTGATTATGTATCTTCCAACTTGATGCAGACAATATTGAAAAAGACCCGACGTTGAACAAAACTTGTTGAAATCATCTCCACTGGATATACTATATTCCACCATCAAATGATGTTTCGAGTTCTGTGGTTCAATTTCTCATTTGAATCTGGGTATTCCTTCAATAAAGGATTTGACAATAAAGTTCAACACAGGCGTTAGATAAATAGCGAGTAATTTCTACTGAAATTCCTTTTCGTTCGGGTAACTTAGTAGATTGTTGTTGAAATCTTCCCGTAAGGCATTTTTGTTGCAGTCTGGAATACTGGGAGTCGGAAATTAATTAATTCATGATCGACATCTATTAAACTATCAGGATACTCGCAGTTAATTTAATGAACACTTCATTTAATTACTTCGCTCTTATTTATGTTTATCACTCATCAATGTGTTGGTTCGGCTTTGTGCATTTCGATTTCTGCTCGGTTAGTTTTTTCCTTAATTTTGTGGTTGGTTAACGATTTATTGTTTCGGCTACAAATAGTGTTTTCAACGTGGAAACAAAAACTGTATCTCATTTAAATGTACCATTAGGAAGGCTAGAATTACGAGTGCTAGTTAATATCTTGAACAGATGAAACTAGCAAATCTATAATTGAGTTTGAAAACACTGACTTAAGTAGGTACGGTTGACAATTTATTTATCATATATATA
>NW_019290191.1:17876-28981 GCF_000500325.1 Leptinotarsa decemlineata
TATTTTGTTAATAACAATTGCGATTTTTTACCTGCATCGAAATCCTTCAAAAACATTTTTTTAGATGTAATTCCGAATCGAATGAGCTATCGCTCATATTTTTAGGATCTTTAGCTCTATTTTTCATGTTTTTGAACTTGTTGATTAGACTATCATACCGTACAACAAATGTAAGCCACTCATTTTAGGTATAGCTTTCGATGTATGCCTAAATCAGAGTTACTTACAGGTCAACAACAAATTTCATAAACAGGATTCAGGTTTTCCAATGAGCTCACCTTTCAGTCCACTTATAGCAGATAAATTTATGAATAGCTTGGAGACCACTATAATAAATTCTGACCTAGGTAAAAAACATATTAATTTTTGGTACAGATATGTAGACGAAATTCTCGCCTGTTTCGGAGTTAATACGAGTACACGACAGTTGAACCAATTTATGACATTTATGAATAACCTCAATAGAAACATACAGTTCACAATCGGAAATGAGATAGAGAAACAGATTAATTCCTTAGGCCTGACGATTACACATAATCAGATTGAATTTGAGTTCAATGTATTCAGAAAACCGAGCTATACAGACAGTACATTCTTCCATCCCGACAGTCATAAATTAACAGCCTACAATTTTCAATGTTGCACAGAGCATTCTCGTTGCCTTTATCTGCTAACAATCTAGATAGGGAAATTGAAACAATTATACAGATAGGACGTAATAATGGTTTCAACAAAGACACAATCCAGAAGTTAGTCAGAAAACAAAGCCTCAAATTCACGTACAGATTAATATACCCCCAGATCAAACAATCAGAAATCAAGAAATTTGTAACTCCAACATATTTGGTAAAAGAACAGAGACAATTGCGGGTTTTTTCAGAAGAAACAATGTGGAAGTGACATCCAGACCACATGCCAGGTTATCCAATTTCATTTTAAATGCCAAATATAAGAAGATGGAGAAGTTTCGAGTTTATCAGCTTAAGTGTCCGGAGTGTAATAGTGTTTATGTGGGACAATATGGTCGAAATTTCCGATGTCCTGGAATCCAAATGTAATGACGAGACAGGTGTGCTGCCGTCAGCAAAGCAATAAATTGAATTCTTGGTTTTTCCCAATAAGCCGTTGATATACAATAAAAATAGGGTTGGAGACAATATGGATCCCTGGGGAATACCAGCGTTGATGGTGAAAGTTTTCGAGAGATATGCATCGACGGTCAGTTGCAGGGAACTTTCTTTCAGGTAGCTGAAGACCATACACAAAAATGATCCGACAAGCCATAGCATCGAAGTCTGGTCAGCAAACCCTCATGCCACACACGGTCAGAGGCCTTAGAAATTTCAAGCGCAACAGCTCTTGACTATCCATATTTCTCGATTGTTTCATTCCAAATAAGGCTGACATATGATAGAAGGTCGCCTGTTGATCTTTGTTTCCGAAAGCCATATTGATAATCGTTCAAGATGTTGAAGCCTTCCAAATATTTGAGGATATGGTGATTCACATTATTATTTGTTTTTAGTTTCATTGTATTGGTTTGAAAATGTCCATATACAACAAAACTGCAGTAAGACTAGTTACAAATAAAAGTGGTAAAAAACATAGAAGTTTTCATTTCTCATTTTCAATTGTCATAATTTGATTACTCAAACTGACAATTTCGTGCTTGTTTCGTTTTCAATTAGCATCATACGACAAAGTGGTCGAGTGGGGTAGCTAACTATATTTCCTGATCTCTCACCGTTGGACTTCATTTTCGGACGCTCTGTGTACAACAAAAAATATTTACGGAATAGCAAGATTATAGATACACAGGAAACATTTCAAATTATGTATCACCTCTCATATGATTGAAGAGGGTCAGGTTTCGGGTATGGATACAAAATCAGAATTGGGTGTCTCTAAAATGGAAGTTGACTGTTTTTTTTTTAAAGAACATGTTCGTTTTTGAGTAACAAGTTGGGTAACACAATACTCTTGAATGATATTAAAAACTTGATTCAAGCTCTTCTGTTGCCGGAGATGAATGGAAAAACAAAAAAAAATTGAAAATGTTATTTTTGTAACTAAATCTTCTTTATTCGCGAAGATATAGAAAATTTGTTCAAACTTTGTCACATAATGTGTTTGAACTTAAGCCGTTTTCAACTTCAACCTTATATGGTTATCGGTTAATTAAGTGTTTTTTCATAACTGCTCTGAAAATCGCTCATACGGAAAAAAATCTCTGCTGAAAAAACTTTGTTCGATCAGCTTTTCACTTTCAGTCTGTCAAATTTATTTTAAGGTCTGTTTGTACTGGCGGGAGTTAGTATTATCTCTGGTTACGATTTTTAAGTAAGTAAGTAGTCTTTATTGAATAGGAATAATCCTAATATTCACAATACAAAGTTATAATTCTACAATAAATGATTATGAAGTAAATACTATATCAAAACATGATACAATGAATGAATCCATGTATAAATTTGGTGCTCAAAGTTAATCTAAATATTAAAAATTTGTTTGAAGTCTGTTTTTCCATTAACCAGCTGTCGCATCCCTTCGAACGACAACTCTCAGAAGTCGAAACTTGTGCGAGTTAGGGATTAACGAGGTCTTACCTTTTAACGTGTGATTCCTAACACGAGTTGGACGATAGCAAGTGAAAATCGATCGTTCAGCCTGGGGCTTGAACTACCGACCAACACGGCAGTCAATCCGAGTGAGTGAATAAAGCACCCACGTCGAACCGCCAAATGCGACGACGGACGAGGGATGATATTGATATTGAAATAACATATTATAATTTCGATTTAACGTTGTCTGGTACAGTCGTACAAAAATTATAGTGCATAACTCGTGTGAAAAACATTCACGCTCATATGACTGTCACAATCATGTGAAAAATACTGTTTTCGAAACTTGTACTATTCTAATCCAATGATAGTTCTTCATTTCATCAAATCATTTCCTTTCACATTTCATTCACTTGAGTAATCTGAATTATATGCTCCTTACTCCAGATTTCGTTAAAAAATCTTCATTTTCACTGTTTAAAAGTTATGTAAAATCTAGAGGGCGCTGCGTACGCTGTCATTATTTATTTCAAATTGCCCTTGGGAACTGAAAAAGTCGCAGAAAGGCAAATCTGGTGAATACGGCGGCTGAGGTATCATTACACTGTTGTTTATGGCAATAAAATCACGAGCAAGCAATGACGAACTGAGCAGGTGCATGTGATGCAAAAACCATGTATTGTATTTCCACAATACCGGACATTTTCTTCGTATTGCTTCTCGCAAGCGGCACATAACTTCAAGATCATACTCCATTAGTCTGAATCCCTTCAGTATTTTTTTAATTCACCATATTAAAACAGAGAGAGAGCGGACTTCATTTATAATATGAATTGAAATGGCTGAAAATTTTTTTGTTACCCTCTTCCCCTAGACAAAATCATTTCTAATAACAAATTTCGCGGTTGATATTGTTTTTATACATTCATAGAGGCTTTTATACATTCCTCATCGATACTTTCAGTTGAATATCAAAAATGAGCCTCAAACTCGAAAATAGCATTCTTCAATATTGTATACGCAGTGAAGGATTAAGTAGAGAGGGTTGAGAGTTAGTAGAATCGGCTGGAATGTAATATGCGAGTTACACTTTGCTCCGTAAATCTCATGTAGGCCATAAAGACAATATTAACTCTCTACAGTAGGCATATAGTATTATAATGTATCGTGAACCAAGAGTGATGCTTGGGTCAACGTAAACTGCTATTCCGCCACCAGCGAACAATTGCTATTCGCCAGGTCTCTCTTCATTTGATTTGATTGTTTCGTTTGTTACTGTTCCAAATTGTTCTTCGATAGTTTATTTTGTAATATTAATAAATTGATAGTTCAACTTGCAGAGCTCTCAGAAAACAATTGTATTTGAAGTCAGCAGATTCCAATTATGTGACGGAGAATTTGTGTTTACTAGAAAATCAGATATATCGTTCCTAGTATTAAAGGGTCTTTTTTGTACTTTAATAAAAAACTGCATTTTATTACAGCTGTTGAACAGACTTTATACCAAAAAACTTTCGTCTGTGATAGGTATTTAAAGGTAAAAGCTTCATTTAATTTTTTTTCTAGAAATATATTTTTTTTATTGAAGCCAACCCTGGATGTGGCATCTATTTCATGGTGGGCCTACCAACTGCCTATCATAAACGAACGCGTATACAAAATTTCGTGTCCCTGCTATTTACCGCTGAGGAGATCTCCCGTACGGAGCCGATCCTGGCAGTAGCATCAGATCACGTTTATGATTAACATGCATTGTCATCGGTTCTGGACCAGCATGCAAAATTTTAGGTCAATCGGATACCGGGAAGTGGGTCAAATTGAACTTGCAAGATTTGTTAACATACATACAAGTCAAATTAAATAAAAGCTTTTAATGAAAAAAAGTAACAAATTTTTCATCCAATAATTCCATAAATACACAAACTACTAGTTTAATTGAGACCATAATGCCAAAATTCAGCTGAATTCCTTTTGCCTTTTGACAACCGGCTACCGGTTGGGTTGACTCCACTCACTCCAACTGATTGCGACAAGAAAAAGTAAATTTTCTCCTCTTGTAAATCTGCACGAACTGAAATATTGTATTCATAATACACGTTCATTTTATAAATTGCGCCTCTTTTACCCTCAATTACTCACATTCCCTTCTTCCTTCCAGGCCGTTGACGTCTTTCCGAGGACCATATAAAACAATTCAGACCATCTTAAATTGCAATCCCCATGGACATGCCATTCGTTTTACACAATCGTCAACAGGTTGTGCTCAACCTTACAACCGGAAACAAAACTTATTACGTCGGTTCTGAATTTCAAGAGGGATCTCTTGCCAACAATTTGAAACTATTATTATCTAGTTATAGAAGTTAGTCCCGAGATCTTCTTAATGATAATAAACCCTATTTGTGAAATATATCTATTGAAGTGTTCTTGCTTGATGCTTGTCTTTCGGTAATTAACGCTGTGGTCTGGTACTCGACAAAATAACTAGTGTCTGAAGACTGTATCGAGAAGAGATACATACGTACTAGAAAATGAATATTTCGAAATGAAATCTCGAGATGTTCATCTCTCCCAACAACCTGCACCTTACGTTCAGGTAAATACATGCCGAAAAGAAACTACTTTCCCAGATAAGCCGTGCAAAGTTTGGCATCACAGATTAGCTGAATGGGAGGATCTTTAAGACTTTTCGAAATTTTCCCTGGCTAAATGTTTGTTTCAACTCTAAAAATCCGTCAACTTATGCTTCTGAAGTAACGAAAGTTATTCTATCATCTATGGATGCATATATTTCTTTTTCGATGGAATGAATTTCAAACGGCAAACCTTGGTTCAACAAAAGTTGCGAGCAAGCTGGTGCCTCCAAAAATCTGGCCTACCGGCAGTGGCGTTTGCCAATCCCAACGGGATTAGATCCTTCTGGCTGGTAGCTAAAGCTGTTAATCAGAATCCACAATTCCACCACTAACACAAGCGGATGGTTCAATTGCAACAATAGCCATAGAAAAAGCAAATGTACTAGCTGAACTATTTACGTCCCACTCCACAATCGATTTTCTGGAAAAGGCACCACCCAGTATTCCCACACTAGAATCCACAATGCCGAAAATTATTTCTCAACAGCGCAGCGTCTAGTCAGGTGAATTTTGAAACAGCTCAATATCAACAAGGCGTCTGGTCCTGATATGCCCGTCATCGTTCTTGA
Source organism: Leptinotarsa decemlineata (assembly GCF_000500325.1). NCBI lineage: Eukaryota > Metazoa > Arthropoda > Insecta > Coleoptera > Chrysomelidae > Leptinotarsa > Leptinotarsa decemlineata. The sequence continues at coordinate 23,643 of NW_019290191.1, forward strand.
AAAGTACGCACCAGTATTTTGCAGACTTTTCAACCTGTCATACAAGGAAGGGGTTTCTCCTTCTTGTTGGAAGATTGCTCGCGTTCAGCCTATTTCCAAAAAGGGCAAGAAAAATCTTCCAGATAACTATATACCACTCGCTTTGCTATTAGTGATATCAAAAATCAAAGAGAAAGTCATCAACCACCATATCCTCAAATATTTGGAAGACTTCAACATCTGGAACCTTCATCAATATGGCTTTCGGAAACAAAGATCATCCATATTTGGAATAACATAATCGAGAAACATGGAGAATCAAGAGCTGTTGCGCTTCATATTTCTAAGGCCCTTGACCGTGTGTGGCATGAGGGTTTGCTGGCCAAACTTCGATGCTATGGCCTGTCGGATCATTTTTGTGACTGGTTCTTCAGCTTCCTGAAAGAACGTTCCCTGCAACTGGTCGTCGATGCATATCTTTCGAAAACTTTCACTATCAACGCTTGTGTTCCCCAGGGATCCATATTGCCACCAAAACCCAGGTATCGGTTTTCTCCAAGAAGATATTATGTATCCGAATTGGATATAATAATGTCAGGTCAGGCAATTCCGCTTTCTGCTTCGATACCTTTGTTGGGGGTTAAAATGTCTTGGTACAATTATGTCGCTGAAATTGCAGAGGCTGCTTCTCAACAGCTTGGAACACTATTCCAAACCAGAAAACTATACACTCCTCAGCAACTTTTGATGCTTCATAAAGCTCGGATCGCTGGCTTTGCAAAGGCTGATCCTCAAAAGCTAGGAACACTATTCCGAACCAGAAAACTATACACTCCTCAGCAACTTTTGATGCTTCATAAAGCTCGGATCGCTGGATTTGCAAAGGCTGCTTTTCAAAAGCTTGGAACACTATTCCGAACCACAAAACTATACACACCTCAGCAACTTTTGATGCTATATAAAGCTCAGATCAGACCTTCTCTGAAGTACTGTTCTGATGTATGGAGCTCTGCCCCCAAACATATCCCGAAGTTGCTGGATTCCATCCAGAAAGGGGCCTGGAACATCGAAGAAGGGTTGGAGATTTGTCTTCCTTTTATAGATACTTTCACGGGAAGTTTTCAAGTGACTTGGCCCATTTGATTCCACCAAGAGTACATATCAGAAATACGCGACGGACTGTGGCTGCTCATCGTTTTGAGGTTCAACTCAGTACACTCCGAACTTCACTGTTTGAGAACACTTCCATCTGGAGAACTGCGTTTATATGGAATAAACTTCTTGAGAACGTTTTTCGAAATGGACCTAATCTCCAGTGATTTAAATCCAATGTGAATTGCTACTTTTGCACAGGCATCGCTCTGATAGCGCCTTAAGAATTTTCCTGTAGTGCTTGTGTTTTGTCCTTGATAAAAATACCATTCTTAATATTGAAATATGTCTGACATATATTGATGCAAGATACCTCGCAGATATTTCTCGTTCATTCAGCAGCAGGACAATGCTGGTAGGCCTGTGGTCGAATGGAACCTGAAGTACCAAACCTTTCGTCTGCTACTGCGACAAACATTATAATATTCAAACATTTTTGACATTATAATTTGCACCTAAACTCTGGTAAAATTATTAGAGTTTTGAAGTAAGTCATTTTTTTATAATGCTTGAGTTTCTAATTAGTTTATACGTAGACTCTGATAAAATTATTTAGTCATCGCAATGAAGTGGTATTTGAATATTTTACAGAATCACAAGAATTGTGACACAAGATTGCACCGTAACTGATTTGGAAGTGAAATAATCCAAAACATGTAGCTCTTGATATTTCAGAACTGACAATACAACTGAAGAAGTCATCGACTAGAAGTTTTTAATGTGAACCTGATGTAGAGTTGTTGTTACTAGAAATAGATTTTTGATTATACATTGTAATCTGATTATCCGATGATAAATAAAGCATTCATTCAAACATTCAAAATACAACTCTAAGTAATGTCAATATTCGATTTCACAACAATGTGAGATTTTTTTCAATTGAGTATTGTTATAAGCCATCGAAACAATACCTGATGTTGACACTTTGATATTGGAACTAGTTTCTTGAGAAATATTATAATTTCGGCATTTTTTAATGATAACAAAACCTTATCTATCGTATCGTATCGATAAAATCAGTGAATGAACCTATAAATACATATATGTTCAATGTAATATTATAGTGGTTCTGTGAATATTTGTGGAATTTTCAAGAAACTACTTGGAAATGACTTCCAAAATAACTGTATCATCTCTTCTGGTTTTGTTGGTCTTGATCAATAAGGTATTCGATCATTATTTTTTGAACATTTTTACGCAAATTAGCAAATTAGCAAATCGAAAGCCTCTATTGGCTTGTAGGTTATTTAACTCTAGAAAGCGCTTATATATCTGAAAAACATTACTGAATGGACACTAGCACCATTCCATTCCAATGAAAGATGGAAAACAAATTCAATTGATTTTAATTCCTCATGAACACTCAATTCTTCATATTTCCGATTCATCTGTCTCATTTGGATGACGCATGAATTAATATTAAACTGAGTCAAAAATATATTCTAAAATCGATTTGAAATTCGGAAAATCAAGCATACAATGTTGAGAGATGACATCCCAGTGGTTTTGTAACCTTTTAATTATTACATTTGAAGGCAAATTTGTAAAAAGTGAAACTATACCGAAACTCACTAAGACATAGTCTTCAGGAAGTTTAAAATCATTAATGAAATTACTAAAGGAAATAGAATCTTTCACATAAAAGTCGTTGTCAGTATTATATGACATAGACAGAATATTGGCCAACCATTTAGCCAGTTTGCTGTTAGGTGAATTTATTGATGACACAATGGGTCTCATCGACAGTTCAGGTTTGTGTACTTTAGGCAAAGAGTGAAATCTAGGAATTACTGCATNCTCATCGATAGTTCAGGTTTGTGTACTTTCGGTAATGAGTAAAATCTAGGAATTACTGCATTATAGATAGTCAGCTTTTTGGCTGTGTTTTCATCCACCAATTTATCCTTCTTAATCCTAGAAACTATTTTGTTAGCTTTTTGCTGTAAGGTGCTGACTGGATTATGATTTAACTTTTTATAATATTTAATATCACTAAGTAATTCAAAACTTTTAGTAGAGTAGTCCTCTTTGAACATATGACCGTCACATTGCCTTTATCACTTCTTACTACATAGATCTCAGGATGTTGTTTTCAACCTTCCACGATCTGAAAAATACACAAAGCTAAATCAATAAAGAATTTACTGAAGTATAATAAAAAGCAAACTGAAAAGTATACCACAAAGAGGTATTGCGTAATACAGACCACTGAAGTTTGACGAAGGAAATTAAAATTTTTTTGTTTGAGGCGTTTTCACAACCGTATTGGTTTCGAGAACGGAAGTAAACCAACTGACTTTTCAGTCGTTTGTATTACGCAATCATTTTATTTCCAATGACTGGGTATTTCGATTGCTTGATGTATACTTATGTTGATTCAGGTAGTTTGGTGTGCTAATTGCTGTATTTGGATTAGGTAAATTGTCAATTGTCCTACCTGCCGTCATGGTGTTTGTTTTTCTTGAACTTCCCATAATGGAATTCCATATTCGGTTGAGGTTCACAGCTTCTTTTTTTCTGTCGAAAGTAATCGTGTGTTTGTGCATCTCTATTGCCGCCCGTATCAGTTTGCTATGGTATCTCTGGTTGGGGGCAATGAGTTCTGCGTTTTCAAACAGAATTCTGTGGTTTCCTTCACTAAGTGCGTGTTCTGCCTCAGCCGACTTGTCTGTTTGACCTAGTCTGCAGTTTCTTTCTTGCTCCTCCAGCCTTGTTCCCATGGATCTTTTGGTGGTTCCGATATTAACCTCTCCACAAGTGCACGGTATGCGATATACCCCTACTGCTGATAGTGGATCTCTTTGTATCTTCTTGGTGGGTTGGAAAACTGTTTCATTGTTGTATTTCCCTAAAGGTTTTCCAATTCTGTCTGTGATCCTAGGGATATATGGTGGATACGCACGTGCAACTATCTGAGCCTCCTCCCCGTTTTGAACCGTGGAACACTGTATTCATTCGATCTCGAAGTCACTTGAATATGTTTCAGTTCTTCCTCTAGGTGTTCTGGTTCACATATATTCTTCGAGCCTGTTTAGTTAGAGTGAAGATGACCCCTCTCTTTCGACTAGGATAGTGGTTCGATAGTGCCTGCAGGTACCTATCCCTGTGCGTGGGTTTTCGGTACACTTTTTGTATACTGAGTGTTCAAGTGGACTAGGAAAAGGTTTAGAGCACCCTTTTCATGTTTCTAGAGAAGGTGTCATCTACGTAACCTAGCCATGAGGTCAAAGGCGTCGATTGCCATCTCTTCGAAACATTTCATGGAGAAGTTGGCCACTCGCGTCAGCGAAACATCAGGAAGAAATTTGAAATATCGACGAATGAAAATAGTAACACCAATATCATCATTTCCTAATTATTCTCACCATATAAATTTACGAAACCGCGTTTCGCTATACTTTCGATCATCACATGATAATGAGTTTAATCTTCCTCTTGAAGATACAGATGGGACGATACAGATCGCCCTATCTGTTGATAATGGATACCCCGAACCCTTCGATTCTTCTTTGCATTCTTTCAAGGCCTCTGTAAAATGAAGAGAAGAGTTTCGTCAAGCAGAAATATCCTGCGGTTCTGCTATCAGGTATCGGAAGCTATTTGTTGCTTGGGGAAGCTACAGTAAACTATATCAGTAAGTTCATCTGAATTGAAATTAAATGTTCAACAACTAGACATATGCCAAGTGTCCATTTAGTCTGAGTCTTCCTTCTTGAAACGAAACTACAAATCACCTGGCTCCGTCTGGTGTGGGTACAATCTACATACCATTTGGGGTAATTTTCAAGTTCTGAAAGCCTGCAAAATAGACACCACTTGGGGAACATTACCATAATCAGATATTAGTGATTGCGTGCGACTTGTTGTCTGACTAACACGCATCAAAGAACGTAAATGACCACAGCACAATATCACGGCACAAGAGCCTTCCCCACCGTGATTTCATTAAAGATTGCGTGATTAATAAAAGATGTGTTGCTATCGGGGCCAATCGTGATGCCTATTAGCTAATACCAGGGTTTATGCATGTATTGCCACCCTATTAAACTTTCTCAACGTGGTCTGTTCAACTTCTTAGCCGAAGGATGAAATATTTTATGTTCATTTTAACGATCGAAGTATAATAATAATGATAATGTTTATTGAATCCTTCAAAATCCCAAAATAATATAGGATAAGTCACATGGGAAATGAAATACATGTATAAT
>NW_019290191.1:29426-56980 GCF_000500325.1 Leptinotarsa decemlineata
TTTCCGTTAACCAGTATCCACCCCATTATATATATATATATATATATATTTATAGTCGACATTACATATGAAATATGCGTTACTGGAGCTCTGTTTTTTATGCTCTCATTATTGAAACATTACTCGAGGTAAGTTTGCACCTATAAAGGACTAAAATACATTATGATTATTATGGACATTATGATCTCCTACCACGTAGTAACTGTTACATCCATCAATTTATTGACTAAAATATCATTTCAAAAAATGATATACCAGTTGGTTCATCATCAGTGATGAATCATCAGTGATGATAAAATATGGAGAAAGCTCCAGTTGGATACATTCCTGAGTATGTTTTATTATCGTTGATAAACAGCTGGTCGTCAACTCTTATATTGGCGAATTGTCGGGAAACAGCAATCAGACCATGATCGACCATCAAAAGAAACATAACACGGAGTCCAGCTGTTACTTTTCATATACATGGGGTATTTCATCATATCTAAGATGTCAGTTCACTGACTGGACTGCAAACCGCAGGAAGGACCTGTGGGTTTCCAGGATCTCATTTTTCTCAAAGATGTTCCGTAAAAAAGGTTATAAATGGCTCTTCTTGAATTTGGATATCTTCATCATCATATTCAGCTTCAAATGTCATGTTCCCTATTGCAACAACCCCCTTGTGACGCTAAACGAGTTCAATGGGATCAATTTCGCAATAATAACGGGACAGAAACAGAATAATAATATTGGTTTCTGTCACATCTTGTCGACTACATATTCCGTGAAACGAGCTTTATGGAATGAAAACTTGCATTATCCATCCCTAAACATAGTTAGGTTAGGTTAGGCCGTTAATTTCTTCATGGTGATCGCCAGCGCGCTTTGAGTCGTGCATCAATCAACCGACCTCAACAAAGCCATCAACACTTCCAATGTAGGTAATAATCAGTCGCTCTCCTTTTCCAGAAGACAAATTCAGTCCAGTAAACCAGCCTTCTAAAAACTCTTGACGTGAACATGTAAAACATGTTTTTATCTTGACACATCTTACCAACAGTATATCCTTGGTTGAGCCAAGTTCCGTCCAGATGATAAATCTTTCCATTTTCACGTCAAAACTCTCTCATCTGCTTCAGGTAATGTCTCCCCCAGCAAATAATTTCATAATTTTTTATTAAGAGCGATTTAATGTTCTATTTTTCCAGTTGAAAGCTAATTCCTTTAAATTATTCCACGATTTTTTTCTGCCTATCATTGGTGACATACTTTTTCCAAGGCTCCCATTATTTTGTTGAGGGTTGATAATTCTTTCTGGAAATACAATGAATGAACTGTCCTTCTAATTAGAAGATTGTAATTTTCATCAAAAGGAAAAGTTTTCATAAAATTGGCTGGTTGGTTGGTGAATTTCGAGATTCAACAATGGGAAACTGTTGGAATCTTTAATGATACCATATATTACAGCGCGTGCTGTGGAATGTTCAATACTTGCTCGCCCAAGCCCTTTTCAAATTGTTGGATCCGTTCGCTCATATTCATTCATTAAATTATCATCATCAGATAGAAGTTGCGCAAATAAAAAACAATATTACTTATTGGTATAGAATTGAACTGTTCTGATGCGACAAATTTGGTCCAGAAAAGAAAAATGACTCGTAAAAATTATGGATACGGATCTGTCTCCAATCGAACAAATATTTATCGAATAATCATATTCCAATAAAAAGTCTATATCTAGGGCGTTTGGTACAATCTCCTTCCCAGGTTTATGTTCTTTTTATCGGCTAATAAAAGATAGATAATTTGAATATCGTATCAGTATATCGTTTTCTGATCACATCCGAATTCTTTGAGTTTACTACATATTTATGTGGACGTAATAGAGCTTCTCCTTTTATGAAGTGCTAGAATTACATTTTCGAGAGTATATACACGTCCGTATTATGTTACAAAGTGTGAAAAGATAAGAAACGTAAACTTTTTGAAAAAGTAGTTATTATTCTGGAAACTTGACATCGACCAGCTATTTATGAAATTCGAACAATGCGGGAAAGTTATTATTCATACGTAGGAGTCAACAGAGTGTTAACAATTAGAGTTGTTAGTTTGTGAGTGCTCTGAGCCAGGTAAACTCGTAATCGGTTAAATCTGAATAATTTACTGTAGGTTCGAAGGAAAATTAAAATGATGAAAAAAAATTCTCAGGAATAATGAGGTTATGCAATATTTTTAGATTTTACAGAATTCATATCACATTTGATATCGGAAATTTTCAATGACACTGCAAACTTCTAGAATTTGATTATCAGAAATTCATTGTCACACCTGATTCCGAATTGAAAAATACTTCAATTAGGAATTTGAGCATAGGAAAAACTTTTGATCTGTTAAAAATCTGTTGAAATCTTTTTCCGTTAACCAGTATCCACCCCATTACGAAAGTTGTGCGAGCTAAAGGCTAACGAGGTCTTACCTTTTAACGTGTGATTCCTAACACGGGTTGGACGATAAAGAGTGAAAATCTATCGTCCGGCCTTGCGGTTCGAACCACCCGTTTACACAGCGGTCGATTGAGTGTGTCGAGCAAACCACCCACGTCAACTCACCAGGCTTCTTGAATAGTTTAGGGTAGTTTTGGAGTTTCTCTGATATCTTTGAAATGATGAAAAAAATAAATAAAAACTCAAACTGAATTACACAAGTCCAAAATTAATAAATTGATGGATGTAGCCGTTACTACGTGGTAGGAGATCATAATGAAAAGAGAAATGAAAATTTCTATGTTTTTTACCACTTTTATTGTAACTAACGTTACTGCAGTTTCGTTCAAGAAGATTAATAAAAATTATACTCTTACGTAAATTCTAACAGTTCTTGATATATTATCACGTTCAAACAGGGAAAGGGGACTTTTTACACCCATACTGTATGAAAAACGCTACACAACGAGATACGTGTCCTTGTAGCGTATCTCGTTGTGTGTATCTCGTTGTGTAACGTCAGTTACAAAAAAGTGATATTGGAAGTTTTAGTTCTCATTTTTCTTAAAAAAGTGTATCTTACAAGATGAGGTGTTGCTTGATTTCACATTGGACACCGGAAGAGATACATTTGCTGATTACAGTTTGTTGGGTATTTTGGTACGGATCAATATTGAGTATCCATACTTCCTGTATTTTTTGTTTCAGCACTTGATATAAGATATCGTTTTGATTTGGTTTCGCAGAACAAACGAGGTATATAAATTACTTATCATGATTTGTTACAGAAATAGAATGCGATATCGCTTAATGATGTTTGCGACGGCAATGCATCCAAACAATTTATCGATGTATCCATATTATTTATTGCTCGTTTCTTTATGAGAGTAGTTGGACTGGTGAACTATGTACCGCCTCAGAATTTATGAATGTTATGTTATGTTATTGGCTGAGTTATATTAACTTCTTTATATTGTGTTTGTGGTGCAAGAAGGCAGGTCATACTAATACGGACATGTTGCCAGGTAATTTTTATGCTCGGTAGCAGATTTTGTATCAGAGAAACAATAGAAAATATATTTCATTGACACGGCACTCCTTTCGTGCGATTTACTTTTCATCTGAAGTGGATTGATTTGCAATATTCCGCAGTCATCGTTGTAAAAAATTCGATCTTTTCGCTCGCAGTATTGCAAATAACACTGTAATAGATATTACTGAGTTTTGTTCATAAATAACGAAATCCGGGCTGGTAGAACTCATTAGTGGTATATGCGTTGACTGCGACGATAAAGGTTATATCTCCGAAGTCTCAGCAAGGACTGACTGAAGAGCTACGTTTTTACTGTTATTTAAGATGTCAGAGAGTGATGGTGGGGATCGTAGGGAAAAATGAACAGGTGCGAATGTTCACTGATTAATCCATACTTTTGTTGGGTCGTTCTAATTGGTCCGCACTGTTGCCAGCTTATTGTTGAACAACTGCATAGGCGAGCGATGTTACTAGATTTTTATTCAAGGGTTTTTTAAATCCTACTTTGACAGTTATTTGGAAGACTTCAGTTGGTGGAGTGATGAAATTAGTCGGTAGGTAAAAATCTTGAGATCTTGGGAAGACAGCAGTTATTTTGAATTCAGTAGAACATTGATTAGTTGCGTGAATATGATTGATTAGGTGTCCAAATTTTCTCGGAACAGCTCCCAGTGTGGGCTTTAAAGATATTTATACCCGGTGTCATATTATCTTTAATTCTGATTGATTTGGTCAACCACAAGTTTTACAAATACATTGTTTCTAAAAATAGTTGTGTTTCTGATGAGTGATTGGATGGTTTCATCATTTTCGCGTCATAGTTTTCTTCTAAACTAACAAAATATGTATTGAAGGTAAATGATTTATCGTTCGATAGAAGTTCGGCGTCTTCACTTTTTCTGGTTTTCGTAAGGCTGCTACGGATAGTGTTCCCAGATCTGAAGCAGGTCCTGATGTTATACTTGGACCCAATCCTTCTTATCCTTTCCGATAATCCTCTGATGTAGGGAAGTACAAGTACTGGTTGTGGCGGCTTACCTTCCTTGTGAGGCTCTTGCTGTCTTCTAGCTAAAGCCTGTTCTACCATCACTCTGGAGTAACCATTCCGTTGGAGGTCATTTTTGATGATGCCTAGTTCCTTTTCGAGACCTTCCTTCTGTATTACAGAGCCCGAAAGCACGGTCTAATAGAGTCTTGATGATTCCTCTCTTAGTCAATTGATGGTGGTTGGATTTCTGGTTCATATACTGTGTGAGTGGGTTTTCATATACAGATGTTTCCCATTTAGTGTCGGTCATCTTCACCAATACGTCTAAGAAGGGCAATTCGTTGTGGACTTCCTTCTCCATTGTGAAAGTGATGGAAGGTCTTACGTTGTTGATGTTCTCCAGGAAAATGTCTAGTTCTACATTCCCATTGTTCCATACTGTGAAGATGTCGTCTACGTATCTCAACCAGACTGGGGGCTTCTTGTGGGCTTCTTCAATGGCCAGAGTTTCAAAGCACTCCATATATATATTGGCTATAACCGGTGAAAGTGGCGATCCCATTGGCAGTCTCTCAACTTTCGTAAAGAATTCGTCCTTCAGTTGAAAATAGAAGTTTCGTACACATCATTCTAGTAATTCCATGATTACTTGTATCGGTAAGTTTGTTCTATCTTTCAGGTCCCCATCTTCTGATAGCTTCTTTTGTATGATTTGAAGTGCTTCTTCGACAGGAACGTTGGTGTAGAGGCTTTCCACGTCGAAACTGATCAGTTGGTCCTGCTCTTTGACTTCGATTTCCCCTAGTAGTTCAACGAAATGCCATGAATTTTTCACAAAAGATGATGTTTCACCTTGCAGTGGTTTAATTATTGGTAGTAAAAATCTGAACAAGTTCTGAGTGGCTGAATATCTGGAGCTAATTATCGGTCTGAGCGGAACATCCTTTTTGTGGATTTTGGGTAGTCCATACAAGTGAGGGGGCTCACTGTGGTGCGGTGTTAGCGATGATCTCTGTTTTTTCGAAAAATAGACTTGGTATTTTCTCAAAGTCTGGTACAACTTCCTTTCAATTGATGCATTAGGGTCTCTTACGATCTTCGTGTATTTTCCTTTTCAAAGCACTTCTTCGATCTTCTGTTCGTAGAGATCAGTATCCATCACAACAGTAGCGTTTCCCTTATCTGCAGGTAAGATCTTGATGGTGTTGTCTCTACGTAGCCCGTTCAGGGCTCTTAGTTCTTCATTGCTGATGTTAGAAGTTGGAACTGGTTTTTGATTTAGCTCTTCTCTGATTTTCCATCTGAATTCTTATGCCTCGATCTGATCAATAAGGGAACTGGTGGATTCTACTGCAGTTATTATTTCCAAAGTGGGCACAGATGTTGGTGCAATGGCGAAGTTTAGACCGTTCCTCAACAAAGATTCTTCTATGTCCGTGAGCGGGCGGGAACTCATGTTGATGACGTTGGCGGCTTCATAGTTGTCCTGTTCTCTGCATTTGGGCATTGTTTCCTCACCAACTTTTCCTACTTCCTGTTGTGGGTATTCTCCATGTCTTGTCGGATCTTCAAGCACGTGCTTTCAATCTTGGCAAAGATTGGTCCATGATCATCTTCCAAGGTCTCTCTTCTCATTTCTTCAAATCGTTCTGTGGCATCCTGCATCACAGTTGACTCTTCCAACGGTGGTAATTAATTTGAGACCTCATTAGTGTTCGACTGGCGCGTTCCAATATGCGTTTGGCTCTTTTTCCTGGGTTTGGCGATTTCAGCAAAAAATATTTGGGTATGATGTTGTTGTCTCTAGCTCTGCACAAGGAGCTAAGGTGAGTTTCTTCTTTGGTAAGCTTGACTAACGTCTTCTCATATCTTCGGAATAAGTCGCTGGTTCCGGGTCCGTACCGGGTATTCAACGTTTGTTTGAAGGTGGTTGACAACATTTCGTGGTGTATTTCATCAGTTCGGACTTCCATTATCTAATATAATATAAATTGATTTGAAATCCCTGAACTGGTGAAATATTATATGGTGGTGAAAAAAAAACAGTCCTCTTCTCGTCAATTCCCTGACAACTGTATATAACGATCCATTTTCATTTTCGATGAATGTCGCTAATATTAGCATCGTTCAATCCCATCATGAAAAAAAATGTGGCCCGTTTAACGATTTCGTGTTGTCATGGGCCAATGGTAACATATTTCATTATTATTTCGTTTGATCGTAAAGTTCCGCGATGCGTGTTTGACGGACAGGGGATTGTCACGCGACCGCTAATATCTGATTATTAGAGAGTTTTTTCGAATGATCCTCGTCCTTTCAAAGTGTTCAAGAAGTGACAAATTCTAATTGAAATTCCTAAGCCTTCGTCTAACTAACCACTTTCGTAATGACGCCTACTATGCGTAACAATTTTAATTGGCTTCAAACAATGATATTTTAGCACCCTGAAAATAATTTAGTTTCAGCGACGGATGGGAAAAATTAGAAGAATGCGGAAGTTACTTCCACTTGGAATAATTTACTCGGAAATGTCTACAGGATAATTTTTCAGAAATGAGCGGTTCACGCTTGCTCTCCTTCGCACAAGTCACAATGACTCGGGATCAAATTCCTCATGTAATTGTTTGTCGCAACCCGCAAATATTCTTATTGACAGTCTTTGGGATTCAAGTCAGATCACATTCACAGTTGACATATTCCTGTAAACGTTATCTTTGCAAAATATCGATCATGGGAGGGTTTCCGGAGATATAACTGGAAATGGTTCCAAACAATTGAACTCGTAAAAAAATGATTACAGAAATGAATAATGATTATATGATCGTCATCTTGGTGGCTTCAGTTATGATATATAAAATATACTTGTTTATATGGTCGAAATATTGTAATATGTCTCATATTACGATTATATGCCACAAAAACCCAGGCATCTCTTTTCGACGAGAAGATAAATATCTCCGAAAATGATATAATAATGTCAGGTCAGACAATTCCACTTTCTGCTTCGATAGATTTGTTGGGGGTTAAAATGGACATCAATATGTCTTGGTACAACTATGTCGCTGAAAATGCAAAGACTGCTTCTCATAATCTAATAATATTATCATTAATTTTATTGACTTCTACAAAGTTATCTATCCACTCATTTTTTTCATTTTTCTTCACAAGATGTTCTTCTGTTGTACGGGAGTTACTTCTTTGTATTTCACATACAATATATTTGCTTTCCGTGACGATCACAAATGATTTTTACCCTATAAAATGCGAGTATGTTTACCAAGATATTAACAGTGACCCAAATGAAATATGTTCAAATCGATAAAATACATAAAAAATTGGATGAAACACAAACATTTATAACGAAAGTATTTCATTTTGTATTCAGAAAATGATATTTTTGTACATCACTTAGCAAATTGTTTTCAATAAAAATAATGTATCCATCAACCTACTACTACTTTCATTTCATTAGTGATTCACTGATCATTTGACATACCTGACACAGACTATTGAATATTCCACTGTCGGAAAGTAATGTTCAGAGAGATTGAGTTTTATCAACTAATTTGTAGTCAACAACGGTTACAAAATATCAACAACTCCATTCTTTCCAAAAAACTACGTACTTAAACAAATTTACCAGGTCTATTTCACTTAGGTACTTCACACTGACTTACTATAAAAACACACTTTTGTCTATTTTCCACGATAGTTCTATATTTGTTGACTAGTTTCGGTCATTACACCATTTTTCTATTTCACTTCATAGTATATTGGCATACTTTGGTGAACCCACCAATAAAGTCGTTCTTTTTTTGAAAAAAACTTTGACATGACATTGAGGCGAATTTATAAAAAACGACAAAGACTATCACGAGTATATAAGTTATAATAAGTATAACTTCTAATTAGTTAAGATGATTACATGGTAATTCATTATTACAAAAATTTAAATTCGATCAGTCATATGTTCACTTCTATAATGTTAACCCTGAACTTCAATAATAACTTCATTAAGGATACTAGAAACTTTATAATAATAATAACATTCCTTTATTTTATCATTTGAATTCACAAAGGTTACATACATGATTAAAAACGTCAATATTTCAGTTACATCATTACATTGAACAAGGACATGTCAATAATACAAATTTACATATACATGTATATATAAAAAACACCAATTATATAGTTTGAAAATAAAAAAATATTATTATAAAAAGAAATCGTCTATGAAATAACAACACTTACTAAGTAGGATCTTTTTCAGTTTCGATTCAAAAATATGAACATTGGGGGATGATTTTATATGATCATCAAGAATATTATAGAGCTTACAACCAATGCAATAAAATTTTCTTTGATACAGAGATGTGCGATGAAAATCAGGCTGCAAGAGATTTCTCTGACGGGTGTCATAGCAATGATTGTTATCTATTGCAAACTTAGTTTTATTCTTATAGATATAAGCTAAGATGCAAGCTTCCAGTATAAAAAAATAGTAAATACACCACGAGTTATGAAGTATTGACGACAATTGGTTCTCATATCAATACTTTCCATAATTCGAATTGTGTATTTTCAAAGAATGAAGATCCGATTCATACCGGCACAGTAGCCGGCAGTCGGTAGCCAAGCGGTTCGGCGTGGGTGATTTGTTCACTCACTCGAATCGGCCGCCGTGTTGGTCGGTGGTTCAAGCCCTAGTCTGAACGATCGATCTTCACTTGCTACCGTCCAACCCGTGTTAGGAATCACACGTTAGAAGGTAAGACCTCGTTAATCCTCAGCTCGCACAAGTTTCGACTTCTGAGGGTTGTCGTTCGTAGGGGTTAACGGAAAGGTTAACGGAAAAACATATTTTAAACATATATATTTTTAAACAGTTTCCCCAATTCAGTATACCATACATCATGTGGGAGTGAAAATGTGCAAAATACAGCGTAAGCAAGACATTTTTGCTACGGTGGTCTTTCACATAGTTTACAGCATAAACTACTCCTCAGCTTTTTAGACAATAGTTCTAATGACTTGCCCATTGCATATGTTTGTCGAAAATTACTCCCAAAAGTTTCACCTCATCACTACAAGTTATTTGTTTTTCTGTATTTTTGAATAACACAGGTGGTCTTTGTTTGAAGCGCCCAAAAAATACTGTGACTGTTTTGTTATGATTCAGTACAATTCTTTTCAGACCAAAGAAGGATATCTTCATAAATCCTCGCAGTTTTACTCAGTAGCATGTCTATGCTTTTTTCAAAAATTAGTAAATTGGTATCGTTTGCATAACTCACTATTTTTATATCGTGGTTTCTTTCCATTAGACGGATTATATCATTCACAAATATATTGAACAATAAAAGTCCCAGTACAGATCCTTGAGGTACACCTCGATTTATTTCACGGTAACTACTCACAACTTCATTCAGTCTAACAAACCTGACTTCTGCAATTTAAATATGATTCAAATGATTTTAGCGGTATCCCCCTAACTTCACTTTGAAGGTCACAAAGTCATAAAAATCAGTTTTTCAGGTGAACGGCCTAACTGGTAGATATTCTCAGAGACTAAATTTGCTATCCAATTCCTTTTGAACAAACGTTATTCATTGAATTCAGCGTATATCAATTCATTTCATATAGTTTTTTTCTATAACACGTCAAAGTGTAGGTACATTAAAATGACTACAGGATATTCAGCGTGAGTCTGGGCTAGCCTCGCGCATGTAGAGCGTACTAAAAATGCAAATCAACGAAAAATAAAACGTGTTCAACGTCAACCCTTCTATCTGTACAGTAGTCATTAATTATTATTCAAGTAGGTGCGGAAAGCTGAATTTGATCCACACCGTCATAAGCTTGTACAACCATCCTCATGGCTAAGGTCAGCGTTTATAATCTATGCGAATCAAGCTGTATGTAGAAATGAGGGCCGCTGAGTGCGCTTAACATCAATCGGCTGAATTCGTTTGAAATATACAAGTTGCTAACCAGAGCTCATATAGTTCATATATCACTCTAATTAATAAATGGCGGACCCGCGCACATAAGATGATTAAAGCCATCACTCCGTTTTCGAACAGTCCTCGAGGCTAATTCTCAATAGAACATACATACTGTTGTAAACGTGTACGGGACGAATGAAACTTCTATCGAACAACGAAAATGTAATTAGACGCCTGAAGACAACCATCAATATCATTATTATACACTGAACAGTGAGTAAGTTTGAAACAGATATATGGGCAAATTTACATTTGTAAAACACAGAATCGCTTTTATGTATCTTCTAAGGAGGCTCGAATGACATTAACAGTGAGATCAAGATATATGAAACCCACATTGGGGATATGATAGTTGGAAACTAGAACCTCTGGTGTGAAATGAATCTGCTGAAAACATTCTTTGTACATCATAACAAAGATATATAAATTGATGGATGTAGCCGTTACTATGTGGTAGGAGATCGTAATGAAGAAAAGAGAATNAAATTTTTGGTGCTTTAAAAATCGGTCTACAGGATGCTTTGCTTGAGGTATAGCAAATAATTTTTGAAATGCGTTTTTGTACAATAAATACGTCTGGTGCTCGAGTGGACACACCCCAGAAACATATGCCATATCTTAATCGGGAGGCTACTTGTGCATGATATAATACGATTAATTGTTCACGTAACAAAATGTTCTTAGGATGTCGGAACATAAAACATAATAAGTTCAATTTTGAGATCAAGTTGGTACAATGTTATTTCCAGTTTAAACCAGAGCCCGAAGGCACGGTCTAGTAGAGTCTCGATGATTCCTCTCTTAGTCGATTGATGGTGGTTGGATATCTGGTTCAGATACTGTCCTGTATGAGTGGGTTTTCGATATACAAATGTTTCCCATTTA
Organism: Leptinotarsa decemlineata; assembly: GCF_000500325.1. Lineage (NCBI taxonomy): Eukaryota > Metazoa > Arthropoda > Insecta > Coleoptera > Chrysomelidae > Leptinotarsa > Leptinotarsa decemlineata. Next base: position 40,806 of record NW_019290191.1, read on the forward strand.
GTGTCGGTCCTCTTCACCAAAACGTCTGAGGAAGGCAATTCGTTGTGGACTTCCTTTTCCATTGTGAAAGTGATGGAAGGACTTACGTTGTTAATGTGCTTTAGGAAAATGTCTAGTTCTGCATTCCCATGGTTCCATATTATGAAGGTGTCGTCTACGTATCTCAACCAGACTTGGGACTTCTTGTAAGCTTCGTCAATGGCCAGAGTTTCAAATGAAATTGTTATTCTCGGTTAATCTTTTTAATGTTTTTTCAGGAATTTCAAATCATTTTATATTTTATTAGACAATGGAATACACCACGAAACATTGTCAACCACCTTCAAATGAAACTTTCTATGTTTTTTATCACTTTTATTTGTAATTAACGTTACTACAGTTTCCTCCTATAAGGACATTTTCATGTATAAGTGTATAAGTCTGAGAATGTCCTTAAAGGACGAAACTGCAGTAACGTTAGTTACAAATAAAAGTGGTAAAAAACATAGAAAGTTTCAATTCTCTTCTCATCAGAGTAAAGCATTGTCCCTCGACGCGCATTCTGTTAACCAAGTTAACATCATTAGGGAATGACTAAAACTGAATCTAAAAACTGAGTTAGAGTCTTTCATATACATCTGGACGAACCATTATCTACGACATTATCGAAGGACGAACTTTTGATAATGAGGGTCATTAAATAGTCCAGATGGGAATGAAAGAAAAAAAGGATGAGTTCAAAGTGATTGAGTCTATTCTCCCCTCTACTGCAACTCGCGAGGGATTTTTGTGACTCAGACCTATTTAAACTCGGGTAGTGGGTAATGGATTTGCGGGTCAGCTGGCAAAAGTGCCGATAACGAAATTCTGATCCGGTTCACAATGGGGCAGGCACATAGTATGGGATCCGCTTTGAAGGCCTGAATTTCCTTGTTGAGAATAATCAGCCAGATCAGTCGTCAGACTGCGACTATCTTCGTCAGGTGAAAAAGCGACACCACTGGGTGGCCTGGAAAGTAGATCTCTTGTTGAATAACTTTTTTCGAAATCAATTGCCCTAACACCAAACTGATATTTTTGCACTCGACGCGCGTTTCGCCAACAAAGTTAGCATCATCAGGAGAAGAACATTGATACCTACTCTAGTCTGGTTAATCCTTATATACTAAAATTTGTTACCAAAGGTTGTATACCTGAAGTCCAATATGGAATTTCTCGGTAATTAACTACCTGCAAGTTCTTAGTAATTATTCTCTTCCTAACAGAAGATTAAAGAGCGGGCTAAACGGGATGGGTCCCTTTTCGCCATTCATGCTGTTCTTACATTTTGCTATTTCTAGACTCTCACATGCATCGAGTAGCCTGGTGTCATGCACATGCTTAATCAGTTTCAGATTGTTTTCACCAATTCTGTGGTCCTTGTCTAGAGCATTTTGGGCGACACTGGATTTTTCTATCCTTCCATATTTCATGTGTGCACAATGCTTCTTGAAGCGGGTTTTAATCGCTCATCAGCTCTGGCCGATGTATTTGCTGTTGCAATCTTGACAACTGATTTCGTGAATCCCCGACCTTTCTGTGTTTTCTAGTCTATCTTTTAGATTACCAAGAAGCTGTTGCAATTTATAAGAAGTTTTATATGCAACTTTCATATTTACTTTATCGAATATTTGTTGAAGCCCTATCGTGGGGGCACGAGAGGGCTTCAACAGGTAACCCCTCAGGTAACAAATTTTAGTATATAAGGATTAACCAGACTAGGTATCAATTTTCTTCTCCAGAGGATGCTAACTTTGTTGGCGAAACGCGCGTCGAGTGCCAAAATATCAGTTTGGTATTAGGGCAAGTGATCTCGAAAAAAGTTATTCAACTTTCACACCAAAGGTTCCAATCTCATCGTTATAGATCTCCTGTGACACATTCCAGATAGACGCAGGGTACTGATTGCAACCACCAAACAAACACACCCTTCCCAGGAACCCTGTAGCAATCTTGGCCGAAATATGCAATTCTGGATTCGTGCTTGTGGTTCATCTGCTGACAATTATAATGGCATACTGAGAGATTCCAGTTCATTGATAGATATTGATGCTCACAGTATTCTTCTCTTTCCTCGTATCAACTATTTCTGGCGATACATTAGATGCAGCCATCTAGGAATTTTCCGCCTCTAATTTGGGTTGTACATCGTTCGAATGTGAGTATTTGCTAACCTGCTTAGGGCTATGTATATTTCGGTTCTTCTGCTCAAGAATTTGGTGCGTGGCAGATTCATAAAATATCCTCCTGAGATGTCAAAGTAACTTCCTGTCTGTACCACCTGTCCTGTCTGTACAAGCAAAACAGTGTCATCATTCCGTTGAGACTCATCTATATACGTCATGGAATATTTTTCTATTACTATATCAATGAAGACGTTCGAATCTTCGTTGACACTGATAAACTTTTGTATAGGTTATATTTCTTGTCTTGGAAGTTCATCCAAGAATTTCATGAGACATTAATTTCGCAACTTTAATGTCAATTAAAAGGGTTCGAGGTCGCAAAATAATCGATCATTTCCAAATATGCCATTATGTTGATGTTGAGCAATGAAGTTATCGTTCATTTCACATTCGTTATACCATGTCTAATATTTTTTTTGCTCCAATTCCTGATTTGAAGCATATAACAGAGAACGAAGAGATACTGGAGATTCTGTCCCAATGTCCCAATTTGAGCATACATGTTTCATGCATAAGTAATAGCGTTATGATATGATAAAGAAAATAACTTCCGTCTGATTTCTACTACGATTTTTATTCGTTTTGGTACCTGCAATAGATACCTGAAATAACAAAGTGTTACTTGAATTTTTTTCAAGGCCTTATAGAGTGTCATCGCCAAAGTATGCACCATATGGGAAACTAATTTATTAAGGGTTTTTCGACAAAAAATTATTCTTGATAAAAGTTTGTGCATCCCCTAAAACTGAACATACATCAACAAAATACAGTAAAACACACGTAATATACGAGGAGCCTTCAAATATTTGATTTTGAGGCGGGAGAAAAGTACTCTCATTTTGAAAAATCTCGTTAAATGTTATTTAGGAAAGTTGTTCAGCATCAAAAAATACATCCAGATGTGAAGTCATGGCCTGTTTTATGACTTGGGCCCTCATTTTGTGCTATCGACAAATTATGAACGGACTATAATTGATAATTTTCCAAAACCTAGTACGAACCTCAAATTCGAAATTGCATGTTAACCCATGCAATCACAAAAATATTAAAATTGCCAACGATGAAAAAATACATCACCACACTAGCCCGATTTCTTGTTTTCTCCCAAAGCACATAAAAACCTCGATAATAAAGGGACACGCGCTTGTATTCCTCCTCTTTGCTGCCTTCAGAGAAAAATGGATTATCTTCCGGCGGAATTAGGTATCTGTGTATTCCAGTTATTTTCCAATTTTGGTTACATTTATACGTGTCCAAAATAACTTGGGAAATATCGATCTCTCATACTAATAATATTTTCCTTTTGGTAAATAATGTGGATACGTTTTTTCATATATTCGCTGAAATATGGTAATTTTACATCAGCCCGATAACAATATTGACTTCTTCTATATGAGGGGAGTGAATTCAGGGTTATGATGTGACTCGAATGTGTATCTCGACACTGTTTGAAGAACTTAATTGCAATACGATTCAATGAACATTTTTGACAAAAGAGAATATTTTCAGGAGAGGCTAGTTTTTGGAAAGGAACTCCGTTGATTTTATATTTCTCATAATACCTTTTACGTTATGGAATTCTGATAGACAACGATGTACTGATAGTTATTTTGTGAATATTTCATTCATACATTCGGTGGGACATTCTTCCAGAAGTACATGCAATGTTGTGGTCAAATTATTTTCATTGTTTGCCTCTGCAAAAAGCTTGAGGAAATTTTTGGTTCCCTATCTTACCTGACAGCAGTTCACATTTTTATATTCAGAAGTATAAGTGGGAAAATAATAACATAATTTTACTATATTCTCTGTGAGTTCAAACAAGATTTGCATCTGATACCCGCAAAGATTCTCATTGTATTTTCTGCAAAATGAATATTTTTCAAGCGGCAGACCTGGTAAGCTTACAGAAATTACCCATGAACCTCAAAATGTAGCAGTTTTCTCTCAATCTACTACTCAATATGAGGGGTACATGTGAGATTGTAGTCGAATGTAAGGCCTTACATTTTAGTAGAAGCATGAGATTCAACTGGTAGATACTTGTTTTCGTAATTAACAAAATGATCGGACCATTTCCTGATTGAGAGTTTTATCAATGCTGTCTTAGGTGTGTTGAGTGTGTACCTTTTTTGTACAGGTATTTTCTGTGCCTACGGTTTCTCAGTAATTTTTTTGAGAGCAAATGGGTCAAGAGTTAACAAAAAAAATGAGGTTGAAATCATTTCTAGTAAAAGAAAGGCCGCCAATTAGTTTGAGCTAATACGTAAAAATTCAGACTATAACTAATCAACTAATAAATCAATTATAATTAAAAATAGATAGAGTATCAAGAATCTAAAATGAATTTCATTCATATGAAACTATTCAAGAACTGTTATTTGATCTTGAAGATGAGTATTGTAACACATTTTTTTAAGTTATCACTGCAGGATGGCATTGATTTCCAATATCATCACCCACCTATATCCACATTTAATTAATTTTGAAATTTAATGTCATATAACAACAAGATAAGAAGAAAAGTGGTATTATGAAAAAATCGTTTCATTATATGGGTACTCTTGCAAAGAACCCGCATAATTCTCTATAAAAACTTTCGACGTTTTACTTTCTTATTATTCTGTTAGTTACCGTCGATGTAGCAAGTGAATGTGGAAAATCAGTTTTCAAAATGCAGTTCAACATGACGGATCAAAGTGAGTTCTCAAAAAATTGTGTGTGGTCAGTCGGATTTGTCTTTGGATAATCATTATTCTAGGCCGAAGATAATGTCAATTTTTTTTTAAATTTGTTTCTGATGTGTTGATTCTTTTTGTTGAGGGTGATACTCTAAAAGTTACAGAAAAAACGTGACAAATTGGCGTTTATATTTGTACTCAAATCAAAACGACAAGGTTTCTCAGGCGTATAGCGTGTTCATCGAATCGGCCATCGTATCAACACATAAAAGAGTAATACAAATATATCATTGAATATTTAAACAATTGAATATTCTTCATAATTTTTTTCAAAAATAAATTATTGTTGAGAGGCTATTATTTTTATCTGCATTGGTACTGTGCAGTGATTTATGTAAATTGTGCGGAGCATTATAATAATTACATTTCGATTAAGACTTGGCTACATTATTCACCTCTTACTATTCATATAAGATACTCCAATTTCATGTTACAGAAAACTATCTTCCTCAGTATTGTTACATATCTAAAGTTTATTCGAGAGTGATCCAAAACAGTGAGTTACATGTCATCTAGTATAATATTATGTTCAAATTTTTTCAGATTGTGGAAGGTTATAAATCCAAAAAAACAGTGAAGAATTTTGAAATATCATAATTTTCATTATTGTATGGAATTAATTTCAGTTGCCAATTTCATGCCAAAACCAATCAAATACAAGTACTAAACAGTTTGTACAGTTCTGCATATTTTATTTTAACTTGAAATGTTGTTTAATTATCCAGATAGAACAAAATATTAAAATTGAATTTCATCAATTTTCATTGCAATCACTAAAACGTATATCAATTATTCAATTTGATACTATTGTCATTCCAGAAATATCTGAAAATAACATTAGGACACATACTTATACGTGGATTTTTTTTCCAAAAGTTCAACCACTTTTTGTCACTTTCAACATCTCAGATGCACTGCACCTGCTTTGTCCCCAGTTCAATTCGCAATAGCGTACGAAACCAAATCAGGACTTAGATCAGTAAGAAACATAAGAAAGACATGCAAAAAATACCTGAAGACAAGCACGGAAAAATCTTTATAAAGAAACCAAGTTCGGTATAAGATGATGAACATCCAATCAAGGGCCTGAACAAACTATCACAAGAAACACGATTGTAGGGAGTTGTATCATACGAAAAGATGAATAATACTAAATGAACAAATTAGATGGCTTCCAAGTAGCAAAAAATTGTAATAACTATTCCTGAAAATGTCATTTGAGATGTTGGTGAAATTTCAAAAACCAAAAAATATCTAAACCAATAGTAACTGAATGTTACTATAAATAGTACAGTAAATATACGTACAGTAAATATTGCATAATTCAATAATCATTTCAACGACTCTTTCGTCCTTTCAGTTCTTCCGACATTAGAAACTGGGATACACCGACAACCAAGATTTGGATACATCCCTCTGCTAGGTTTCCTTCTGGCAAACTTACTCTCAAACACTGCACTGGCCAAGTTTGCACCACTTGGCGCCCTTCGATTGAGTTACGATCCGGTACCATGGCTGCCAAAACCTTCACATACTCACGGCCCGCATCCCGATTTCTATTGGCACCCAATCAGTAACCCACATGGCCCACCATCACCAGTAACTTTGGCAACAACAGATCCACATGAACCCCAACATATCTTTCATCATCATATTTCACCAGGTACTCAACAACAAATCGTAAACATCCACGAACGACCTTCGGAAATCATTGTAGAAGATACAGAACCTGAGAGTACCGATCAAACCGAAACGGGTGCAACAATACTGTTTGATGATAGTAATGCATTGCAGGGGATTGGTACTAGCATAGAAAAACCTGGGATCGACGAACCGTATGCTATAGAGTCCAAAAGTATTCCTCTAGGTCTGATGGAGATGATGACGAATGCTACAACAGTATCTCCAAAGAAAATTGTGAAACGCGGGACCCCCAATAGGTACCAGAAGGTTAGAAAAAATAACAAGTACATCTACCAGAAACGAAGGCGGTATCCAACCACAACCACTCCTGACTACTACTATGATGATAGTTATGAAGACATCACAACTTCGACTAGGAGGTATTCAACACCAAAAAGGAGAACGTCAAGGCCGAGACGACCTATCTTGGATTCTTACGATGAGAGTGAGAGCAACAGCTATAGCGACATCAGCAACAACAGCGAAGAGTACGATTATGAATCGTACGAAATGACCACGAAACCACACAAAAAGAGGAGGCGCACGACCACAACAGCTAGCACGACAAACAAACCAAAGAGGTACAATAAGAACAAAAACAAAAATAGGAAGCGTCAGAAAGTGGTGACTTCCTTCGATGACTACGATGATGTTGAATACGAAACAGAAAGGATCGAACCCACAACAACCGAGGTTGTTAGAAAGAAAATCACGACAACGGAAGCTGTGAAGAAAAAGCCCACTACGGTATTGGTAAGACAGAAACAAATGGAAACAACCACTCAAGAACCAACGGAAACTACTACGAGCTTCACGTCATTGACAGCTATTACCAATGGAACGGAAGCTCCTCCATCAAATACGACGGGTTACGGTAAATATTACAGTTCTTCCAATTATTCTGCATTTCCAAAAGAAAATAGCATCATCACGAATATACAGAAGGGCCAGAAACTATTGTTATTTTATAACCGACAGCTCCAGCTATCGATTCGATATAATCTTCTATTCAAACTGTCGATTAGCCGTATTCTACAATTCAAATTATCGATTATACTATTCCTGGCATTTATGGGTTTTCATTCTCCTGAATCAAAAAAATAATTTTAAAACAAATCGAATATTTATGACAAATTACTGAATTTGTCCAAAAATTGTACTGCGTTTGAATTAATTCAGATTGTAATTCATCCAACGTGTCTGTAGTACTTCTTGTGATGAATTTTGCCTATATATTAAAAAAAACAAGAATTTCAAATGAAAATATACTTCCTTCGGATCACATTTCCAGAACTACCTATACTTTCTTTGTCATATCTATATAACATTATTCGACCATAATTGACAGTTTGAGTTATTAATTATGGATAAAAGACAGTTCGAATTGTCGATTATGGATACACGACAGTTCAAATTGTCGATTATGGATAGCGACAGTTAAAATTTTTGAATATGGCTTATTCATAGTTCGAATTATCGATTATGGCTAATCGACAGTCAAAAATGTCGATTATCATTTACTAATAGATAATTTAAACTGTTGAATAGGCCCATCGAAAGTTTAAACTGCTGTGACCATTTAGCGCCTTCGTTTGCTTCCCAAAAATGCGATACATTTTATTATATGTATAGACCAAATACCAGAGCCATAATTCCTTCCTCTTTAATATTCGTACTTCGAGTTTTCTGTCGATCCTATAAATGGTGACTTCGTAAGGGTATTCATTATCGCCACTTGTAATTATTTAAGATGTACAGTCTTTGAAAATATTGACAAATCGGCTAACAAGATGATTTCTGTTTGAACTTACACTTGATTAGTAGTTTCAACGACTAGCCAGATGAAACAAAGATATTGAAAAATAATAAACGTATTAAAAATACCGGTACGCTTTGTTCCCATTCAATCAATTACGTTAATACCATTTCATAGGAATTTCAACTTTTCAGTTGGTAAACGAGTATTAAGGAAATGAAACATTTTTCTGGTAAAAATTTTGATTCAATGGCAAAAAAATCAGTTTTCTGTTTGTGATTGCAATAGGCGTTATCTCACATATGATGAATTTGAATAAAACATACGTATTATGTAAAATGTTTTACCAAATGTATGACTTCCCAATGAGATGACAATCATGCATAAGATGAAGAGACAAGGTAAATAAACATTCTTTGCCTGTTGTCGCCGAATTAATTTTATGGTTAAAGTAAAAGTATATTCAGTACAAGGGATGAATATATGTAATTAATATAATAAGTTAAACAATATGAAAGACATAAATTATGTAAGTGGACGAAAATACACCGTGAAGTTCATGGTATATCTTGAATAAGGTTGGTATATAAAGTGTAGACTTCTCAGATGTGAGTTCTATTTACAAACGTCTTATAGAAAATATCTTTGGTAGCATATTTTATAAATACAACGTTCATCGAGTTAGAAATTCCACTATTAGGGGTAGGCTGATGAAAAATTATATTATGCTTATTTTATATCAGGATATGGTCCTTCCAATGGAAACGAAGCAATCAGTATCACCAACCCTCCGAATTTTGCGGGGGAAACTTCAGGTAACTACGAGCAACCGTCTCCGACCTATGGTGTACCAAATCCATCAAATGGCCCTCCTAGTCAGTCTTACGGCGTTCCAAGTTCATCCTATGGTGCACCGAGTCCATCTTATGGCCCCCCCAGTCAGTCTTACGGCCCTCCGTTGTATGGTCCACCGAGTTCTTCCTATGGTCCTCCGAGTAACTCATACGCGGAGAATCCTAGCTATTCTCCACCCGTAAATGGGTACTACCAAGTACCGTTCTCTGATTGGTACAGCAACGAGGTTAGTAGGAATTCCATCGTCAAGAAAGTTCATGATATTATCGGTTTGGATAGTGTTTTTCAATAACTAGGTTAGTTTCAGTACTATAAACAGAGATTCCGATCTTTGAGAAATATGTATTCACAACAGCTGATGATGAATATAACAACTTTTCTGATATCCCTCGTAACACGATTTGTTCTCCTATGGATAAAGTGATTATTTTTTCTGAGATACGTTTGGATTGTAATCAATTGATATATAAAGAAGAAGTCAATATTTGAATTTAGTCATAAGTGATATATTGAAAATCTGGGTTTTCTCCCATTATGATGTACATGTCCCTGATATGCTTCAATATTTTAGTTAGGAGACGCATTACCAGTAAGATGTAACTGTTATTTATGAAGGAATGGTACCCTTGGTATTTGACTGATATGAGTCTGATTTATCAAACCAACAGTTATGATTAAAATGCTAACAATATTATTGTTTAGATAATATTAAATAGATTTCATATTCCCAAATGGTGAAGGTAGTTATGTAAGATATTTTATACCAGTGTAAATAAAGCCAGAACAGACAAATCTTTCAATATGTTTAATTTAAATTTAACTCAGTAAAAAAATGTAGAGCAAGATGGGTTGGATGCCAGAAAATGCTGCCAAGAACCTCCTCAAAATGAGGACCTACGCCATATTCACGACATTTCAGTGACACGTGAAGCTCTAGTTGTACACCTAGGATTATGTGTATCTCAATTCCAAAGGCAGATTATTTCAGACAAACAATTAAGAACTATTAACAACTTCACTTCGAAGTTAAGTTACAATGATTTTGATATATTCATAAGGAATGTCTGGCAAGGAATTCAATTTCGTATTGTGTTATGTGTTTTGCGGGTCAGTTTATTTATATTTGTATCTAAAACCAAAATTTAGTCAATACTGCGCTTTTCATATTTGATATTGAAAATCTTATACTTTTTAGTGACCAAGTGAAGTTTTCTCTAAGAAGTTACTGTTCTCGGATATGGGGAATTCAGAATTGAAAATGGGAATTTTTTTTTATGAATAGCATTTCGAGATGTCTCATATAACANTTTTTTCCTTCCACCTTTTGACATAACGTATTTTTACGTATCATTCTCAATGTAACGTTGATCGGGAAATGATAAACTTCGTTTAGAATACCCACGAGAGAAACACATTATTAGTATTCTAATCGAGAATAAGGTCTAAAAATAAATTTTTCTCATTAAAATTTTCCACCTAGCTTAGTTTCACGTACAATTCAATATTCATGTGAAATATAAAAATGATTCTTCAGCATTCTTCAAAAATATCTCACAGTTCTCTTGAATCCTGAAGTAGAATGTATAACAGTCCTATCAAAAAAAAAATACACGATGAAATATTTAATTGAAGTAATCGGTTTCACTTATATACATTGCATGGCGCTAAAAAATCACCCTTGCAAATGCACAGGAAATAAGGTTAACATGATAGCAGATAGCATTAAATTGTGGTATGAAATCGGCCTTCATAAATACATGACTCGTAATACTGAACTTATCTATTTTTCCCATCTAATGTTCAAGCACGGAATATGAGACAGGTTGGATTATATTATTTCCATGAATTTTCAATTTCATAATATTAATTCACTATGAAAAAAATTGCACCACAGAAAGCACACAAAATATACTTTCACAGGATGATCGAAAAAGTCGACAATGCATATTATTTGGGTAGTTTTCAGTTGATTTTGGTCAAGCTAACTTGGTTGCTTGATGAAAACACTAAACAAAGTGATATACTTATAATAAAAACGCAAAAAAAATTCTCGATGAAAGCATTTGTATAAGCAGCCTCAACCAGGTTCTCATCATAAATAGTACTGAGAATCCTAAATATAATTTAGACCCCTAAAACAATAACAATTTTTATCATCATATCTCATAATCATGAAGATAAAAGATCAGTTCCAAAGGTGCTACAACATCATAATCGATAATCAACAGGTTTCCGGAAACAAAGCTTAACGGGCGATCTTCTTCCACCCATCTTTGGAATTAAGCTACTGCGCTTACTACTACTCCCAAGGCATTTGATCGTGATTGAAATGAAAGTCTACTTATTGAACTTTGATGTTATGATTTGCCAAATCATTTTTTGTTGTAACACTCCCACTTTCTCAAAGACCGTTCATTCGTAGCCATCAATGATTCTCTCTTGAATACCTTCCCCATCAATACGGGTATTCTCCAGGAATCCAGGGTGCATCTAATATTTTTTCCGTTGTACATAAACGTCTAATATATTGCTTTATTAACTACAGTACACATTCTCTTTTTGCCATATAAGAGAACACCAGCTACCAGTGCATGAAGATCTGGATGAAATGTATCTTTATGATGGCAGTAAACAAGTGACATTCAATGCTAAAAAAATGAATGTATCAGGATTGGGCTCAGTGGTGCCAGGAAAGACAATTTTGCTGACTGTGTGAATAACTTGTTGAACGATAAAATGAATATCAATATGCATTGGCAATAACACGTTATAGATACCAACAAACTGCAGACACTATTTCGTACTAGAACGTTTTACACCCGCAGCAACTTTCAATGCTTCATAAAGCCCAAATCCATCTTCTTGCCTTTGATATGCTACACGTGATGATGTGACTCTTATCAGCAAAAATAGGTCTAGTGCGTTTATGGCATATCACGAAAAAACGAAAACCAATCGGACGGACGAGACGTATTCTTAAACACTCTATTTCAACACACCTTGTATACTCGGCATTGCATCGCCGTCAAGTTGATTTTTTTATTTGAAGAAGTATTTTAACTGCAGCCTGTATACGTTTCACATTTGGGATCGCACGTTGAAATGCAAGACCACCCTCTGTTACTAAACAATTGAAAGATGTATTTTCCAAATACCCAGTAAACGTTCCCTCATTGAGAGAGGTCGCACGTTGATACGGTAGAACTTTTTTTCAACGATGTATTCACAAAACACTCTATATATGTTTTTTCTATTATATTTTCTCACCCTCATGCTTGATTTGTTTCAAACCGGCAACACATCATGAGTATGTGTAGACCTAGTGTTACAATTAGACTGTTTATTTATATGACCTGCTACAAACATTATGATGTATCGTAGTTAACTAAATTATCTATCTAAAGTGATAATGGAGGTTGAACTCGGAGAGTTGAGACTTTTCATTGTAAATTTCCTCCCCTTTGAGAAACTTCATTGTCATTTTCAAGCTACTGGTAGTTTTTGAGTTATTGACGAAAAATTCAATAACGATTGCAATTTTGTGTGTGTGTTATAAAATCATCGAAATATATTTTGGTATAATCGAAGTAACCGATATAGTAATCTTAAAGGTGTCGGCGAACTCAAAGGACAAAAAAACCAATACAAAGGAATTATGCCGCAACGAATTAGTCCACGTGGACTGAAGAATTGGCGGTTCGTATTGGATAATTTTTACTAACCGAGTTTTATGATTGGCTGAAGAGTCATAAAATTGAATTTGAAGTCATGTTACGGTGACCAACAGAATGTAGCGATGAGTACCGCGTTGTGTGTGTTATTAAAGGGGAACTGCTGGAAGGTAGGGAGCACTATATCTTTTACTTGAACTATACATATCAATCTGATTCCAATGAGCTATCGCCTATATCTTTAAGGTCTTTATGTCTATGTAACACGAATTTGAACTTGATTTGAACTAGATAGGTACTATTACTGCCAAAATCGTATTTCTACTCCTTTACCTGAGCAATAAATAATTGTGTAGTAGCTGCTCCCGATTCTTCTCAGAAGAGAATATATCTATTATATACTGACCCAACAGAGATTTGCTAAACCCCTTGAAAGAGGTACTTTTTGTATGATTTTTCAGTGATGTTGATTTAGAGCGATGGACATTTCTAATAGACTCAAAATATTTTTGTTAACGTCAGTAGTCTTGGTAATAGTTTTTGTTCTCATAATTACAAAATAAATGTTCAATATTTTTAAGTCTTCAAATTCACATCATTTAGTCAATTGGAAACGTTTTATGCCAATAGAAAACCTTCCAATCGTATGTCTATCGTGGCTGTACTTTCGTTTATGTAGCGATAACAAGCCGTCAGGAAATATTCAATAAGTTTCGGAAACAACACAGTTCCTTTCGAACGCCTCTCCCATCAAACTTGTCACGCATAACATAAAAAATGCATGCGAAAGGGGAGAATTAAGTTTTCTCGCCAACCCTTGAAAGCATTAACAAATAGCACCTACGATAACTGGGTGTCTACCACTTAATCACTTAGAGCAGTCAAGTATCAATAAAATTGATGCTTTTTTTTGTAAAAAACTCAACTTTTGGCTAAATTTGATCTGATTCAGTCATCGATTTTCTTTAGTTTGTTCTACCAGATGTCGGATTGTCTCTTTCGTTATCCTGAAAAACTTCAAGAATGATATTCTTTTCATGCTTTCAATAAAGATGTTTAAACTGAGTCTTCTGAAGTTTTCTCAGAAATGAACCGAAATGTCGTATATGGTATATGTACATGGATGACTTCTACCGTTCATTTTCAAGGTGGCCCGCTCAAGATCGAGCTCAGCAGACATCCAACATCTACACAGTTCTAGGAGGATGGCAGGCACCAGTTAGTATCCATTGTTTATCTCGACGCTCACTACGTATTATTTTCCTTATAAATACGTCCTAAGTGACGAAATAAGTTAGTTACGAAATTGCTATTCAGCAGTTAACTTTGTCATAACATTATATGATTTTTTGTGATTCAAAGATAACGATCATTTCCCTTTTCAAGTAAATGAATTTTAAAAAGTTATTTTTGTCAAAATTGAATATGACAAATTGGCGCAGTCACGGTAGCATCCTACAATACCTCTCGAACACAGAGCTGCCTAACCAAAGGAAGAAGAATCAATAACTCCAGCCTTTGGACCACGGCAGGACGGTCTCTTCAACGTTGAAGAACACGTGCACGCTAACTTCGTGAAGCCAGATTTCAACCTCAATGGACACATTTTTGAAAGCAAATAAAAAGAATTATATCTATTTGTTTCAAATTTAAGTATTATTTCCAAGTGAATATTTTTCATATTTTACTTTTTTCTGTTCTATTTTCAACCACAGCATCCGCGGTTGAACCTTACAAAATGAACGATTTTTTTTCAATTGCCCCAAAATAGAACGGCAATCCAATTTTTTCGACGTCTTCATACATGCCTACCGCATGGCAGTAAAGGATCAAAAAAGTTTGATCACATCACACATCAAAAAGAAAGTGAAAGGCAAAGCATCGAAATTAATTAATTTTCGCAACCCATCAACTTGGAGAGAAATAAAATTACTGTTGAATCAATATTCTGGTGCTTTTTAGGATTCAGGATTCCAATCTGAGACCTTCAACGATTTTTCCAAATGCTGATCTTCATCAACAGACTCCAAACTCGGAGTGCGAAAATGCAAACGGCCATTCGAATACAACCGCCCACTCCTGAAGAGAAGCAAGCTCATCAAAATTCAATGATCATCATGACGCTATTAGCAGGTTTAGAATATTCTATCGGCACATGGTACCCTCAATGCCCGAAGCTGTTACAAGAATTGGAAGAGAATCACAACTCTTTTATTTCCAACAGAAAAAATCAAAGAAATATTAAAATTTTTCTGGAAACAGAAAACCAAACCTTGCATAACAGAAGTTTTGTAATCTGTATAAATGACAAGGACACATTCGAAACGGATGTCGTGTTAAAGAAAATCCCCAAAAGTGAACAATTTTCTCACGAAATTTTCAATTGCAAAATTTACAACAAAATTTTCATAAAAAAAATTCATGTAGAAAAATCACTCATGGTCGACTCAAAAAATGTACTGTACCTACATATAGGTAGGACGCAGGAACTGGAATATTCAAACCACATGCTGTCGAAAAATATATCAACCGATACCCTGGATATATCACGATTCAAGACATAACAAATGGAACAATTTTAATATCTGAATCAGTACCGGTGCCCTTCCACAATGTTTATATTCATGATCTCGACATATACTTTGACAAACTTTTCGGTTCTGAATTTTTAAAACACTACAATGCGATTGTTGATTTCCAAAATGAACAAATAATAACTGATTACAAAACCATACCTCCGGAACTTTCCCCTATAAAACATTATGTTACATCAAACCCTGAGACGTTAACCGCAGAAATTGACGATATTATCGAATACAACCCTGATAATCAAGCATTCGTGAGCAAATATCATTACTACCAATATCTACAAAATAAAATTCCAAATATCATTGAAAACTGATGCTATATTAGAAGCACAAAATATATAAAACATCCGTTTATCAAACGCCCTGGTGTAAGAAAAAGAAATGGGTGAGTTCCAAAAACAGTCAATTTTTGGGATACAAAAATTGACGTATTCCAAAAACACTTTATTGTGAGATTTTCACTAAATTGTTTTACAAAAACGCAACACGTGTTTCGCCATACAAATGGCTTCATCTGGCGTGTCTTTCAACTAATTCTACACATTCAATACTAAATATATATATAGTTTATGGAGTACCTGAAATCAAGTAGCTGATATTTTACCTGAGTTTCATTAAGTCAATTGGAAACGTTTTATGCCAATAGAAAACTTTCCAATCATATGTCTATCGTGGCA
>NW_019290191.1:61046-78325 GCF_000500325.1 Leptinotarsa decemlineata
TCCACCAATATTATCAATTTTCTCCTCAAGTTTAGCAGTTATTTTAGGGAACAGCCTATTGACTAGAGCTTCTATATATTCATCAGACATGCTAACAGAGTTACTTCTAGTTGTTTTGCTCATAATGTCTACTGCTCATTCAAACAAACTGACAACAGTGTAATAAACTGGCAAATGTATATAATTGATCAAATCCTTTCTGTAACCAGTTGTATGAAAAACTTCGAATGTATCTTGAAAACTCACTGTTGATAGATCTCTCAACTTTAACAAGGAACCGTCACTTGACGAAAACACCACTTGATTCGTTTGTGGAATTCTAGTGATGGTCAAGTCTATAAAATTTATAGAGTTATTCACCTCCATCTCAGTCGTGAATGTAATCGAAGGGTGGATGGAATTAACAAATTCGATAAACTCACCCAGCTGCCAGCCTGTACCAGTAAAACGGACTAAGATATAATCAACATATCTGTACCAGTATGAAAAAATTGTTATTCAGCCTATTAGTATGGATTTTATTCTCTAGGTTGTCCATGAAAATTTCCGTTAACAGAGGACTCAAGGTGTTTCCCATTATTACACTCTCGCAACAAAAGCAAAAATTGTCACTGAATTGAAAATAATTTTGAGCTAGGCAAATCTAAAATTTCCGTTTCAAATATTGGATTGCCGTGGTTTCTGTCTGAGAGGCGTTGAACTAACCTAATTGTTTCTATTGGCGGAATACTAGGAAATAAATTTTAGATACAATTCGGGATTATTACTCAATGAACAAATATACTCTCTTCATCCAAGCAAGAGAGTGCTCCAAAACATTATCATGCATGTACACGAAAGAAATTAATTTTTTTATAATATGCGGCTGGGTATAGGAAAAATTCATAGATGGAGTGTAAGGACACAAATTAGCAGTTTCTTCAGCCGTATCAGTACTTGACATTTTAAAAAATTTAAACTTCAAATACCGTATATGTACACACCACAGGCTGTTCTACCTTACCACGGTATTCATCTTCAAAATATTGTCCGGTAATGCACCCTCATATTTTGACCAATTTATAGTTTTCCATCACCAAATTGATATGTACCACGTTTGAACTTTACACGATCCAATAACTTCTTATTCCATAAAGGGCTATTGGACTACAATAACCTCCCGCTTGAGGGAAGTGAATCTATTATGACATTCAAAAAAGGACTTACTAGTCATTTGAAGATACAACATCCACATTAACGTTGATATTATTATAACCTATATACCTCCCCGTGGGTTGGGCTATCTATCGGGCGCGTTCCCAGGTGGCGGATAGGGGAACGGCACGGTGACAGGGGGCCCTGTCTGGGAAGCCAATGTGTGGCCTTACGGACGGGATCGCTGGACTCCTAGTCAGTGGTAGAAATGAGTAGGGTGAGGGGAACTAAAACTCCCCAATAGCCTTTGCGAAACATGCCACCGTGGACCAGCCTACCCAAGCTAAGGTGTAAGGAATCGTGCCGAAAGCTGAATGACCGCAGGGTGACATGCGGTTACGAACAATCCCCTTGGGGAACCAGGCGACACCTCACTGTAATCATCCTTCCTCTGGTAATGCGGGGCTCTGCCAGAGGTAACCAACTCTTTCCTTGCTACTCGTAGGAACACACATATGTGAAACGAACAGACACAACAAAAACCAATCCCGAGGCTGGACAGAAGTGGTCACCTCAATCTATGGCGGTGGTTGGGGATGAACAGAAATGTCCTCCCGAATCTACCGCTCGGAATGAGGCTGGACATAGATCACCTCGTGATGTAATACAAAGGCGGCGCATTTGCGGCGCTGAGGCCAAAAGGAGAAAGAGAGCGAAAGAGGTAGGAGTGGGAGCATCTATAAGTGCACCCTCCTACTCCCCCACTCCAACTCCAAAAGCGAAGGCACTTCCTGTGGCGGGCGCTAAGATCTCCGTCTTGAATAAAGGCAAGAAACCGGCTGCCCCTGCAGGAAAGCGCCCTCACTTGAACACCTCCATTAGAGGAACCACAGGAAGGTTGAAGAAGCCGCGCAATGACAGAAATGTCGCTGCACCTTCCAAAACCTTCGTGGAGGCCGCCGTGAGATACCTCAAAGTTGCCAAAGAGAGTATGTGTTCGGCGAGTCGTGGCCTACAGCTGCCTATATGAAGGATATGTTTCCTAATGACCTGATCACCTTCCTGGAAAGAACAGGATGGACGATGATCTAGGAGGACAACTCCTCGGGAGGAAGTACAATGGGTCACATGTGGCCTTAGTGGTGTGGGTATACACCTACCCTCCATACTATATACATACATACAACATATATACCTAATATTTGTAATTTACATTGTTATTTTTCCTATTTATTGAATGCTTGGATAATTCCAAGCATACATATTTTAGTATTATGAAGTTGGCCTGTGACTTTGTCTACCCAATTTTAAAATGTTTTCGTAATATTAGGATGCCTATTTGAAATAAATATATTATTATAAAACGTAACTGACCACTCCGACAGTATAACATTAATTCCGCCAGCCAATTGCAGTTAAATCTGATTGACCAGCGTGACGAGGCTTGTTTATTTCATCCATCAACTAACTCGTAACAAATAAAACCCACATCACTTTCATCATCTTCTTCATAAATACAAATTCATGTTATACCCCATTTGTCCTTGTTCGTCAAAGATCAGCCAAAAGGGTAAGTGAGCTGGGCTCCAACCTGAATGAACTCAAGACGACGTGCAGGCTTATGTTATACTGTATACGAAATTCCACAAGTAAGATGCTGGAGGTTGACCGTTGAGCAATGAACAACAAATGTGACTCACAGTGAACTAAAATGTGAACATTTCGGGAAGCACAAATCTCACAAAAATAGTATGGTGTATCTGACTGAATCAGTTACCTCAGCGTTTCAGAATGGCTTGCTGCTTTCTGCTTTATAATGATTACACTGTGTGATTTTTGTGACTAAAAGTATATAGTTCAATCACCTTTTCTGTAATCTCCACCTCTATAAATTTTCTCTTATACTCAACTTTCAAACGCTCTTACTCGATCAAAAAGGCGTCTGGCCCTGATCAAGTGCCCGTCATCGTAATTAAAAAGTATGCAAATGAACTCGCATCAGTATTTTGCAGACTTTTCAACCAGTCTTACAAGAAAGGGGTTTTTTCTTCTTGTTGGAAGATTGCTCGCGTTCAGCCTATTTCCAAAAATGGCAAAAAAATCAGTCGTTTTGCTATCAGTGATATCACACATCATGAAGAAAGTCGTGAACAGCCATATCCTCAAATATTTGGAAGGCTTTAACATCTTGAGCGATCATCGATATGGCTTTCGGAAACAAAGATCAACAGGTAACCTTCTATCGTATGTCATCCATATTTGGAATAACGCAATCGAGAAACATGGAGAATCAAGAGATGTTGCACTAGATACCTAAGGCCTCTGACCGTTTGTGGCATGCGGGTTTGCTGGTCAAACTTCGATGCTATGGCTTTTCGGATCATTTTTGTGTATGGCTCTTCAGCTTCCTGGAAGAACGTTTCCTGCAAGTAGCCGTCGATGGATATCTCTCGAAAACGTTCACCATCAACGGTGGTGTTCCCCAAGGATCCATATTGTCTCCAACCCACTTTTTATTATATATAAACGACTTATTACCAAAAAACAAGAAACCATTATATTGCTTTGATGACGACACACTTGTCTCATCATTCCATTTGGATTCCAGGACATCAGAATTCATTGCTGGAATATCATTGAGATACCTGCGAAAAATTATTTGAAAACTGGTTCAAGAAACTGATTCCAAATATATTACCCAATTGTGTCATAGTTACGGATGATATGCATAAAATTTCGTACCATAGTTGACAATTGTCAAGAGTTTTCGGTGTTTCTTACACAAAAACAAAAATTCAGATTTTTTGTTGGTCTGTGATAAGGTCATCAAAATGACCTTGGAATATGTGTCTGATGCATTGATGTGAATAATGTCGTACGAAAATCCTTTCCTCACCACTTTTGATGTTAACCGGCATCACACGGCCTTGAGCTATGTGCGAGAACATATGCTCTTGAACATGTGGGATAACCTTGAGATTTGAGCATGTTTCTGAAACGTGACCCTGAGGTTTGACTTTGAAGGGCGTATTTCTACTATGTACACGCAATATCACTTCGAAAATGCAATTTGGGGGATAAAATTAAATTGCATACACGGTGAAGGCAGGATTTTACAATGCCTTCCATTATGTACTCTGAACAAGTTTGTAGAAACAATCCACCAAGTAATGATCGGTCCTTTCTGTTAGCTCATCAAGTTGATGAGGCGTATGCGACATCATACGATACCTTTCGTAATGGACAATGCACACGTTTGCAGTCGGCCGACAACTACTGCTTGCTTGTATCACCTTCTGTTAGCGTATCGAGTTTAGATTTGAAATGGGGTTGTCTGTGATGGCATCACTTCTTTCTTTCTCCTCTTGACATTGAATAACGTCACACAACCTTGAGCTTTATTCTAGGTCATAGGTCCTTGAAACGGTTTGACTTTACGTTTGACCAATAGTTCGACTTTACGTGACCTTGGTGATTGATATTGAATGACGTCATGCGACCTTAAGCTATGTACACGTTATATGATCTTGAACATGGTGGGAGGAGGAAAGCTTTATATAAGAAATGGGGTGCTGATGTTTCGACCTTACGTGACCTTAGTGATCGTAATTGGATGACATCATGTACGTTGAGCTGAGTGTACGTCATATGATCTTGAACATGGTGGGGGAAAAATGATTTTAATACGAAATGTGGTGCTTATGTTTCAGTCAATCAAAGCGTTCGGTCCACAATAGGAGCCAGCGGTGAGAGAATACACGACGATCCCCTGAAGATCATCAAGATTGAGACATTCTGCCATAAGCGGTTGGCATTTCTCATGATTCTCATGATGATCTTCTATTGAAATTCTACACAAATTCTGATAGCACAACAGATGTGTATGAAAGTATTGTAATGAATCTGAGGCTGGCCCTGGCCGTTATCTCAGACACCAAACATATGACTCATCGCGAAACGTAACGACAATTCTAGATGAGTGCCGAAATGACGAGAAGAGATCTGCAGTAATCGTTGCCGCTATATAAGCCGTCCTTCCTTCCCTAGAGGGGGTAGTCTATATCTAGAAAGCGAATCGAGTGGTTAACAAACTGAGAAGAAAAATTAGCGTTAGTTACTAAGTGTTGTATATAAATTAGTTGTGATAGTGAAATATTGATAAAAATAAATTTGTTTGAGACAGTTAACTCTTTAATTCGTTACAATTGGTGATCAGAAGTGGATTTTTTGAATAAATTTGTGAGCGCTTGGTGGACAATTTTTGTATAACGGTGAAATTGACTATAAAACTTTCGCACTTTCGCGCAGATAGACTGGTGATTCATTGTGTTTCGCGAAGCGGACAGTACCGGACGACGAAACTGATAGACCTTTCTCGCAAAAAATAGACTTGTGAAAATAAATAAGTGTTTCGGACTCCATTAAATAAGTGGACATATTCAGTTTTGAGTAAAATAGACAGTAAGAGATGAAATGTGTTCAAGAAGAGACTGGGACCAATACCTCCACCTGTTCCTGCTGGCTTATCGTTCGGCAGTGCACGAGTCAACCGGCCAAACCCCTGCCAGTATTATAATGGGGCGAGAGCTGCGGCTTCCTTGCGACCTAAAATTTGGGATGCATCCAGAACAAGACACTGTGGGGGAAGACTATGTCAGCAAGCTTCGGCAGAGAATGGACGACATTCATGAACGAGTCCGTCTGAACATCCGGAATGCCAGCGATAGGATGAAGGAGGCCTATGACATCAAGGCGAATGCTGGAGGATTCGAAATCGGTGACCTAGTTTGGCTGTACAATCCTAAGCGACGCCGTGGTTTATCACCGAAGTTGCGGAACTCGTGGGAGGGTCCGTACAAAATCATGAAAAAGGTTAATGACCTCGTCTACCGAATCCATAAGCCACCTCGGGGAAAGCCTAAGGTCGTCCATTTCAATAGACTGGCTTTTTATGCTGGAAATCACGACCAAGTTCGCGCCCTCAGACCACCAGAGGATGAAATGACGTTCCAGCAATTCATGTCCTCATACTCGAACGGACGGAAGGTCGTACATGAGGTAACTCGAGAAGAGGCACGAGACCTTTTCAAGGTTCCAGTTGATTACGCACTAGCTCACTGCGTGGCAGAGGATCTCCAAATGTCCAAGGGTATCGCTGTGGTATTCAACAAGAAATTCGGTCAGCTTCAGACATTACGAGAACAGAATCCTGAAGTCGGAGGAGTGCTACGGCTGAAGAAGGGTCGGAGAAACATTTTCTACTTGGTGACCAAGTAGCATACTCGAGACAAACCGTCGTATGAAGATGTCTGGAGGAGTCTTACCAGACTGAAGGAGACGATGCTCGACCAGAATCTCGTGGACTTGGTAATCCCGAAATTAGCCTCTGGGCTCGACAGACTAGACTGGAGAATTGTGAGGAGCATGCTGGAAACCATCTTCAGATCCAGCGGCTTGAAGATTTTGGTGTGTGGTAACCATCTTCCACGACCGAGCATAAAGACTGTGGAGTGTTAGTTCTATCGAACTTTACAGTGCAGACATGGAGAGTCCTGCAGGTATCGACACACGCCAAGGATGACATTTCGGGGCGAAACGTCTTTAAGAAGGGGGCAATGTAATGAATCTGAGGCCGGCCCTGACCGTTATCTCAGACACCAAACATATGACTCATCGCGAAACGTAACGACAATTCTAGATGAGTGCCGAAATGACGAGAAGAGATCTGCAGTGATCGTTGCCGCTTTATATGCCGGCCTTCCGTCCCTAGAAGGGGTAGTCTGTATCTAGAAAGCGAATCGAGTGGTTAACAAACTGTGAAGATAAATTAAGCGTTAGTGTTGTATATAAATTAGTTGTGATAGTGAAATATTGTTAAAAATAAATCTGTTTGACACAGTTAACTCTTTAATTGAAAAAACATTAGGTATAGGACACATAAGTCGCAGGAATTTTGTGAAGTGCACATATTTTTCTCCATTCCCAGAGGCGGACATGATGAGATTCAATTACTGCTGCTGCAAATTTCTCCCACCACTCACCAACATGATGAGCTAACAGGGAGGACCGCCCAGCAGTTGGTGATCTTCATGGTATGCAGACATGTGTGTACTCTCTACAATCTTGTACAGAGTTCTCATGAAGGACAACCGTAAGCAATCTATCATCCTGATCACAAGGTTAAATTTCATTTTCAGGATCGAACTTCACGTTTAAGATTATATCTCATGTACGTAGCTCAAGGACGTCCTTCAAGGTCAAACCTTAAGGTCGCTCACAAGAAACATGCTGGAATCTCAAAATCAACCCGAATGTTCAAGGTCACATGGCCTTGCAAATAGCTCAAGGCCGTGTGACGTTGGTCAATGTCATTATTTTCGTCACAGTGCTGGGGGAAGGCCGAGAATCGGCTGTAATCTTCAACTTTTAATGATACGAGTTTCATGTTTGTGATGATTTAGCTGCAGAACAGGAACATACAGTACTAATACTTTAACACTTCAGTAATATCATATTTTTATAAAACTGAGTTCCTTTGGTACGAACTTAAATCAAGAGTACGCTCTAAAAATATATCATAAAACTGCAAAAGAAACTGCAATTATCCCAAAATCCAGTGACAAAAATTATTAAGGTCGAAAGTTTATATAGTGAAATATTTATTCACAAGTATATCCACTATTTCAAAATACCACCCTCCTGCTCTTCTTTCTGTTGTGTTCACAATCTCTAGCCATAACGGTATATCTCTGAAAATAATTTATTTCTGATTATGCCTATTTGAAAATTTTCACATTGTATTCTTCGTTCTAAGTGATTTGGTTAATCACTGCGCAGAAATTCTGGCACCATGTTTTTCAGTCTATGAGTAAAAGTGATTCATTATGTTAATGAGGCTTCATAACTGACCAAGCGGAGTGGGTTAATTAAAAGTTGCAAAATGGTGTGAAGGTAGGTAATTTAGTTTGTTATTTTGGGCATCAGAAGGAGGAAGAGAGAATTGTTATATGTTATTTGCAGCTAGGAGGTACCGTAAATTCGATTCTATTTTTATAGTCTCTTGGCTTTCAGGAACAGATACAGCTGTCGGCCGTTTATCAGTCTTGAACTGAATTTATTTTATTAATTCTTGTCTTGGGATGCCAACTCGGTTGCTCAGGTGCTTTTGCGTGGTGATATTGAAACCGTTTCTTTAGTTTTTTAGGATGATTTGGATATCATTTATTCATACTTTTGGGAAACCTGAACGTAAAAGATGGAGACTCAATCAAGAAAACGGAACACTATTTCGCAATATAAAGTTATACACACCTCACCAACTTCAAATGTTTTATCCAGAAAAGAGGCATCTGTCTTATTGCAGACTCAAACACCATAGGCAATTTTGATAGCTTCGAACATCAGAGAAAGCTTGTATATAAACTTGAACTTCTCGATTCCACCCAAAACAATCAGAAGTACGCATCAAAATTCAGCTGCTCATTGCTTCGAAGCTCAACTGAACATATTTCGGACTAACATTTTGTAAAACTCTTCCATTTGGAGAACGGCTTTCATCTGGAATACCATTTTTGAGATGTTTTATCCAAATTAATATAAACGATTCAAATCCAAAGTCAATCTCCACTTCCACACAGACAGTGTTCTCGAAGCGTTTCAAGTATGTTCCTGCAATAATTGTGTATCTCCATTGAAAAAAAGCCAAAGTGTAGAAATAGACAAATATAAATGGACTGTTTGTCAGTTTCAGATCTAGCTAGTCCACCAAATCCTTAACTCCACCCTTGACACGTGAATATTTGCTTGATGGATTTGCATCCCATTGCAATATGAATTTTATAATTCATAATAATGCGTCAGTTGAAATTAATCTTGAAGAAGCTGAATAGTAGGTAGGTAAGTAGGTCCAAAGTGAATGTGGGTCTATACCACCCCTCATCGTAATCCGCGAGGGTTTACTGTAGCTCACGCCTATTTGAACTGGACCAATAAATAATTATATAAAAATTCCTTCTTGGGAAAACCAGCAAGCAAGAAACGTGTACTTCTATAACACTCCTATATTACCGATATTTCGACAGTGGATACTGTCATCATCAGGACATCAGAATCACATTGAATCGAGTGAAAGGAATCTAAATCTAAGTAATACTTACAGTATTGGTTACATTGATCGTTACAAATGTTCATAACAACAAGGAAAAATAAAAAAGATGGAGTTATATCTATTGTTTTTGATAAAAAGAACAAGACAAATTCAAAATGTGAAAAGAATTTTCATGATTTTATTTGGAAAATGAACGAGTTTTGAAAATCATGTGGATATTTATCTAACTTAAAGAGAAACGAGTAAACTCCACTCAAGTGAATGAATTTTTATTTCATGCATTGATCAGATTATGAAATCCAAGTTACCATGGGAAACAACTTCTTTGCAGTATCACTATCTTTAATTGATACTTCAGTATTATCATAATTCATAATGAGACCAGTTATGTTGACATGCTCACTCAAGGCACATCCACTGAGAGCTAATCTGCAATCGTTCCTGTGGGATCTAACACGGTCTTTCGATAATCTTGATTTTCGATCCATGTTTTTTTCTACATAGCGAGAGCAAGAAAATCAATATATTACTTTTAATTGTGTCATGATGGAAACGTTATGTTGAACTTTATGAAAAATTGTGAAAATACAAAACGTGACTGATTGCTAGAACTATAGCAGTTGTCATAATGTCTATCAAAAACGTAGCCAAAGATTCAGTAGAATCATCTATGGACGTATTTTCAGACTTCTCCTGATGATGCTAAATTGTTTAGCGAAACGCGAGTCGAGAGAGCATTTTCGTCCCATTCCATTCCTTTCCATACTATTCCATTCCATTCTATAATTTCATTCTATTCTATTCTATTCTATTCTATTCTATTCTATTCTATTCTATTCTATTCTATTCTATTCTATTCTATTCTATTCTATATCCACTCCACTCCACTCCACTCCACTCCACTCCACTCCACTCCACTCCACTCCACTCCACTCCACTCCACTCCAGGCCACCCCACCCCACCCCACTCCACCCCACTCCATTCCATTCTATTCTATTCTATTCTATTTTACTCCCTTCCCTTTCCTTCACTTCCCTATTCTCATTCCATTACATTCCACTCCACGGTTGCAATACCTATTGTTTTTGTTGAGGCTTAGATGTTTGGAAGAAATCATAACAAGAAATGAATACTGAAACTCGGTTTTCTCGATTTCACATTATCTATAGTCTAACGATCTATAGTTGTCCTTCCTGCAACCCTCAACGTCAGGGAGAAGTTACCCTAGAGGTTTTCCAAAATGGAACTGTTCCAATACCTTTCCAGTTCTAATTTCGCAACTCTCCCTCTTTCGGAAAATTCACGTAACACTTCATTGTGAGATTTTCACTGAACATTTCACAAAACCGCGATACGTATTTTGAGACAATACGTGTTTCGCTATACACAGCTTCCTCAGACGTGTTCTTTAGTATAATAATATAAATACGCCTCAGCAAAATATTGTATAACGAACCACGTGTTGCGTTTTCGTGAATTGTTCATTGAAAATTTCACAATAAAGTGTTACTTGAATACCTTATGTATTTTCATGAAGTGTCGGCCAATTCCATCACAAAGCTTTCGGAATAGTTAACGAATCATCAACAAATTGCATCAACTCATCAACTTTCGAAAGACATTAGAGATAATATCAAAAACAATTTATTATCATCGAGGCATATGCAGAAACAGAATTTCAAAGACATTGCATTCCTGAAAATTTACACGATTGAATATAAAGGATTGAACTCAAACGACTGGAGCGCAAATTATAATTAATGTATTTATAGTTTCTATATCCTTATAGATTTTCCCTTAATAGGAGAAGTGAATTCAAAGTGTATGGAAACGTCACTGAAACAATTATTGCATTCGAGTGTGAAATTTTGAAAGTGAGTGAACATAAATATTTCGAGGATATATTCTGAAGTTACGCATAAGATGATTAGATATGAACCATTTCATCTTTCAACATAATTTCCTCATGAAAAATTCATTATGTTTTCCGACAAAACAAACAAATTTCAATAACGAGTATATCCTCTTATTAGGTTTGCAAGTCATCTTATATTTTCCAACATAAAACCTTATTAACCACATCGAAATGCTTGCGACCTTCTCAAAATAGCACACAGTAGCTTGACACTAACTTTCAGCTGAATTCGCTTCAGAGATAATATTCGTCCCACCTAAGAAATAGTTAAAAAGTGGATACGAAATACAACCATGATGAATTTCCGGTGTACGGTTGCAATATAAAGCGTGTTGACATCTTTTTTTTTTAATTCAAAACAGTCATACTCTATGAACCTTCTGGAATCGTAGTTTATAAAGAATACTTTTAGTTTCATAAAACTTGAGGAAGTGATTATTCCAAAACAATTGATGATTTTTCATTGGTTCACGAGTTTGCTCAATTGTTTTGCTGTTTACCCGACCGAGTAATAACTGAATAAAAGGTGTCTCTTGAAGAAGTATGTTTCAAGATTATTCCATCATTTCCCTTATTCTGTGCATTGCAGTACGTCCTTTATGTATTGCACATACAACAGTCGCAAAACAAGAAATATAAGATCGCCCTTTCACTAAATATAGCGATATAGAGCACCTTTTCTTTTTTGCTTCCGAAGAAAAGGCCTACTTCAGTCGTTGAGGGTAATTAAGAATATATGCATTCTATCGGTACAGACTTTGGGATTAACAAATGATCAACTAAGAGAAAGATGGTCGAGAGTACGAATTTACATGTGATACATATAGGATAACATCTACGAATCTAGAGCCATAGCATCAGGCGTGTGAAAAATGGTTTTCCAGAAGAACAGTGTTTGACAATGAAGCTAACAAACCATTAGTATTCAATAATACTTATGTATTTCTTAGACAACATTAGAATGCCACAAAAGCATGAACTGGTACATCAGAATATATTTATAAATTGGGAATTTATTCTTCATTTATCACACTCAGCCGAAAGGGTAAGGGAGCTGGACTCCAAGCCTGAAAGATACGAAGATGACTTTCCACCATTTATCACATCCATTTTTGACTTCAAAAATCTATAAATTATTCAAGTATCTCCATCTACGTGCATACACAAGTCGAATGCTAGAAGTAAATTATTCAATGATTTACTAGCAGATGATTCACATACATTACATTCCCGGTCCACCTGAAGGTCGTTTGAATGAATGAAACAAACCCCAAAGACCGATGCCTGTGCGAAAGTAGAGATTCACGTTGGATTTGAATCGCTGAAAATCAAATTCATTTGGAAAAAGTTTCTCAGGAAGTTCATTCCACATAATTGAAACTCAAAACGATGAGCAGCCACAGAACGTTAGTTATTTCTGATATGTACCGCTCTTGGTGGAATCAAATGTGCCAAGTCACTTGAAAACTTCTCATGAAAGTAACTATAAAAGATAGACAAATCTCCAACCTTTCTTCGATGTTTCACACTATCAAGGTTGTAAGTGATCTTCGCGTCTCCAATCATGCGATTGACTCTTTTCTGGATGAAATCCAGCAGCTTCAGGGTATGCTTAGAAGGGGAGCACCATACATGGGAAAAATACTTCAAAGAAGGTCTGATCTGAGCTTTATAAAGCATCAAAAGTTGCTGAGGGTTGTACAGTTTTCTGGTTCGGAATAGTGTTCCAAGCTTTTCAGAAGCAGCCTTTGCAATTCCAGTGACATGATTGTGCCAAGACATATTTTGGTGTCCATTTTAACCCTCAAAAAACTTATCGAAGCATAAAGCAAGGGTGCTTTCATCAGCAGAGAAATATATTGGATTTTTAGTTTTTTCCAATATAAATCGTTGATATACAATAAAAAGAGGGTTGAAGACAATATAAATCCCTGGGGAACACTAGCTTTGATGGTGAAAGTATTCGAGAGATATTCGACGGCCACTTGCAGGGAACGTTCTTTCAGAAAGCTGGAGAGCTATATACAATCCGACAAGCCATAGCATCGAAGTTTGGCCAGCAAATCCTCAAGCCAAACACGGTCAAAGGCAATAGAAATATCAAGCGCCACAGCTCTTGACTCTCCATGTTTCTCGATTGCGTTATTCCAAATATGGTGACATATGATAGAAGGTCGCCTGTTGATATTCGTTTCCGAAAACAATATTGATGGTCCATCAAGATGTTGAAGCCATCCAAAAATTTAAGGATATGGTGGCTTTCTTCATGATTTTTGATATCACTAGTAGCAAAGCCACTGGTCTATAATTATTTGAAAAATGTTTCTTGCCGTTTCTGGAAATAGGCTGCATGCGAGCAATCTTCCAAAAAGAAGGAGAACCCCTTCTTGTATGACAGGTTGAAAAGTCTGCAAAATATTTGTGCTATTTCATTGACGCACTTTTTAAGTACAATAACGGGCATTTCATCAGGACCAGATGCCTTGTTGATATTTAGCTGTTTCAAAATCCGCTTGACGAGACATTATCGAAAAGTAATTTCCAGCATTGTGAATTCTAGTGTGGGGGTAGTGTCTTTCCCAGAAAATCGACTGTGGAGTGGGATGCAAATGTTTCTGCTAGTAGATTTGCTTTTCTATGGTTCTTGTTGCAATTGAACCATCCACTTGTGTTAGTGGTGGAATTGTGGATTTTGTATAAAGTTCTGATTAACAGCTTTAGCTACCGACCAAAAGGATTTAGACTCATTGGAATTGGTAAGCAGTTTATCCCTAAATATCTGATTGTGAAGTTCTTTGCCTACATTTAAAGCGAGCATTAACAAACTTGGTTCGGTTTTCAATACTGGGATTTTTAAGCCGCTGCCGGTAGGCAACCATAGATGATAGAATAACTTCCGTGACTTATAAAGCACAAGTTTATAGATCGTTAGAGCTGTAACAACCTTCTAGCCAAGGGAAATTTCATTAATGGTCTTGAAGATCCTTCCACTCAGCAGATCTGTAATGCCAAAATTAGAATATTTTCTGTCAGAAACAAACTGAAGTTTTTTCTGACTTTGTCATCGGTGTGTTAGAAGTCATAATATAATCTGTAATAATATGATAACTGAACTATTTTCTCCAAAAACAACTGATCTCTAAGAAATATACATCACCATCTGCATAACAATTCAATTTTGTTTCGAATTCGTAGAGTTTTTCATTAAATTTATGAATGCTTTCATTGGTGAAATGATATTTGCCATAAGGCACAGATGGTATTGTAATGTTTATGTTAGTGCAAAACGTTGTTCATTTTTTGAATGTCGCTTGTTGACTATTACGTTCAGCATTCATATTGATGATTTTTCGAAATTTTAAAACGATTAAGAAATATCCGAGAATATATTTTATTTTTTACTTTTCTGACTTGTTTATTTCTTTCAAGTTTACGGTACGCTGCAATCTGATGGGTCCATTCCACCAATATTGTTTTCTGTACTACTTTATACAAGTCCTCTGTTGGATGTTTGCCATATGCATCTTTGAATCATACATACATTGCTTCTCTCCAATGACACAATATCTCACATCAGCACGAGATATATCTGTTCCTTTGTTGCATTGCCTGGAGCTAAGATATTACTTATACATTGTTTAGGTATCCTCTAATGCTAATTCCTTTCTTCATCATACCCGATATCTGACAGTGAAGCAATTGATCTACGTTTATTGAAAGATGAGGACAAATCCACTTTTTTATGGAACAGATAAAATATTCTACTGAATATTGGTTCGAATTCGTTAGTGCATTTTCAAGATACGATGATGAAACTACATTGGGACCAGAAACTTTGATGTTAAACTATTTTGTTTGTTTGAATTCATTAATTTAGTCGCTATAAAAAAGTAATGTCTGGTGATGTGAATTGTGGAATGTTTGGTGGTGTTTTTTGAGAATCAATTGTGGAGTGTGTTGCAAGTCGTTCACTGAGTGCTTTTTCTGTTTGTTTTTGCTATGTGCTAAAGGTACGCTAAATGAAGAGAACTTAAGTTATTAGTACATGTTTTCAATTTTGATTGGAACTGACCATCATTTCAGTTAGGATATCAAAACGCCAATCTGAAGCCGGCTCTGACCGTTATCTCAGACACCAAACATATGACTCACCGCGAAAGGAATGCGATCGACAAATCGCCACGAAAAGAATAGATTAGTACCGAAACCGCTAGAGGTATCTAGAACGTTCGTTACCAATATAAAAAGTCAGGTCCTCGCTCAGAGAGGGAGTCTGTATCTAGAAAGTGAATCGTGCGTTTAAAGAAAGAATTCTAACCGTGAAGATAAATTAAGCGTTAGTTGCTAAGTGTTGTATATAAATTAGTTGTGATAGTGAAATATTGTTAAAAATAAATTTGTTTAAGACAGTTGATTCTTTAATTCGTTACATTATTATTATATTGTGAGTTAAACATAATTCTTTTCACAGTGAGTAGGAGATTACAGCCCACTCAGTTCTTAGACAGAACTGTTCAAGAACTGAGACTGTAATTATTTTACAAATTCTATCTGTTGAATTATATCTGTTGAAATTGGTTTACAAATTCTATCTCCTATCGCATTCACTATTAACTAATTAAGTTAGGTACCTACTATCGTTGTATATAAAAATTGTAGGCAAGCGTTTATATTTATTTCTACCGAGGAAGCTACGATGTTAGCAAAACACGTCTAGAAATGTTTGTGAAAATTGTTCAATTATTATCATGGATATCATGGAATTGAGTGAACAGTAAACAACCACACTCATCCAATTGATGAAATCGATCACAGAATGAAATGATATCCGAGAATATACAATTATCAAGGATAAATCATTGAACTTTATTGTCTGAAAGTAATGGAGGTTAACTGATAGATGGAAATCCTTGATACCTTTTCCATTTCGAAAGGCACCCCCATCTCATTGCCTAGGTGGTATCCACTTCGAAAATTGTTACGACCTAATGACATACCAAAATTGTTTTCAAGTTTCGAAGGTTCATCGAAGTCTAGAGAACACAACTTTTACCAATTTCGAATTGAGTCACAGTTAGAGGGTCAGTACTGGATAAGTTGAATAGCACTTATTATTTTCTAATATGAGCTCCACAGTCAAACACATAATGAATTTTTTTCTGTTTTAGCAATGCATCTTTCTTTTTGCCTCGAATACAACTATCGATTCGGAATGTGAACCTGATCTATCAAAAATTCACAAAGTTAATTGTGTGCCGCCAACAGCGAAGATTTCACAAAACATTGCCACACTTTTGGAAGAAATATTGAAAACTGGTTATTTTCTATCACAAAGTTCACTTATATGTTATTATGACTATGAGGACTTTGTAATCTTTTTTTTGTAATTCTTCGAGGATTGCATTATCAATGATAATTATGTTTTCAGCAGAAATCGGAAGAACTTGAAATGCTTTCTATAATGACAGAACGTCTTCACCAACCAACATTCCCGACTGCTTTTCGTCCACGAGAACTACCCAGACATCAACCGTTTTGTCTTTCGACACAACAAGAAAGCAAATAGTGAAAAATCCTGAATATCAAACTGCTCAGATGAAAAAATAGTTGAGAGAGTGTGGGGCGAAAGTTATGTATGGTAATATATATCTTAACTTCTGGAAGAGACAGATTTCTTTAATTCAGATTTTTTCAAACGCCGGATCTGTCTCTTATATAATGTAACATTATTGCAAGACCGAGAGAGTATTTATATAAGCAAAATCCATCGGCGTGTTTTAAAAGATGGAAAGTCAGATATATTTGCCACGTAGCTGAAAACCGCCCAGGATGTATATATTCATTAATATCCCAGCCTTGATATCGTGAGGTTTGTCAATTCAGCGTTATGTACGTTGTTGTGTGTACAAATGTGCTATATTTTAAAAGTAAATTACTGACTATTTTCAAAGTTAGATTTTCGAAATGACGATGACGATGGATGGGAATCTTGAATATACTTACAATCAAATAATTAAAATGAAATAGATCTGTTTATAAAAAAGAAATAATGATATTTGCCATAAGGCACAGATGGTATTGTAATGTTTATGTTAGTGCAAAACGTTGTTGAACTTTACAGT
>NW_019290191.1:78571-88644 GCF_000500325.1 Leptinotarsa decemlineata
ATTGGATTTACAAAATAAAGTAATTCAATGTATTCATCATTTCAATTCATCATAAATAATAATAAATTAACCACATAGTTGAATATTCTCTATTATTACTGCGAAAGTTGTTCAATTAGCAATATAAAAAAGAGTAAGATGCCCTTCACACTATAATTTTATATTTCACAGTGAGCCGACATACTATTATACTAGAACGTAAGAGTATGTATTTTTATTAGTGTATACCGCTGAGAGGTCATTTTTCTCAATGAACCAGGTTGTCTATCACTCAAAATCTTCGGTTCGGAGTTGGGATACACATCTTTTAAGGCCACCTCGATAACACCATTGGTCAATAAACTGTGATTAATTACTCCATAGTGGTAGGGGATGCCCAAAAGATGCTATGATCTCCTACTGAAGTGTTCTGGTTGAATGAATTGGTTAAAATCTCACCACCAATAATTTAATATATATTTTTCTATTACTATTGAAAAAGCGTCAATTATGATATCGTTTCTTGTTGGGTACGTAAAATGGTTCATAACCCACACCTTCGAATCAATAACAGTTTACCAAATTCATAACTCCACTCTAAGGTAGTAGTGGAATCACAGATAGGCAAATTCATAGCTTCGCAGTTCCAATTATTTTCAATCTCAAGTTAGCCTTGAGAACTTTCTACTCAAATATGTTCTCAAACCCAGTCAATTGAGCAGACATTTCACTCTGAAACGTATAGTTTCTAACGAAAAACAAGAATTAAATCATGAACTCGGGAAGTGAAAATAAGTGTACTCTACCATAAATCTGCAGTGTAGAGAGTTATTTCAAAACTTGAATAAATTTTATGTCATACTGATATGTAAGGTGCTTTGTCAAGTAGTTGTCGGAATGCTGCACTTGGGTAACAATGATCTAGGGTTCGAATCTCATCTACGCTTCTTTCAACCACTCAACATTTCAACTACTGGAAATTGAATAAAGTAACAATTATTGGAAATGTTTATGATGCTTTTCCAAATTGATTCTTGTTATGTAATTCAATAGTATTTCTCTTATTTCAGATATCTTTCACAAACGATTCTCATTTTAAAATATTCCCGTTATAAATCATAGTCTACTCGCAAAAAATCGCCATTCCTCCCTTGAATGGTTTACTACGAACTCCATTCTCACGCGTAATGGCCACATTTCTCGATTGTTGAATATTATAACTATTATTGCATATGATTCGTTTTTAATTAGTTTTTCTTGAACGATTCCATTCATATTATTTTCTGATTAAAGTTTAATAGTGCCACAGGACCAATGAACAAAATTCAGGTAATATAAAAAATGTACTCACATCAGTGTTTGTTAGTTATTTTTCAAATATACCAGCAATCAATATTTTCTAATATTCATCGTTAACCCAAAACGAGTTGTTTTGTCATAATTTCGGTAGTGTTTCTATTGGCAAAGTATCAACCGCACAATTATTGCATTCAGATTTCAGGTTGTCAGTCTCGTATTCTTTTTTAAAAACTGTGACAAACGGCTTGGTAATCAATTATCCAAACTGAAGCGCACATATGAATATTGTAATCAGCGTGAATTTCAATCATCAAACTAGGTCTAAATTAGTAAAGTAACGAGTCTGGGAACTAGTAAAAATAAACTGAATATATCATCATACAGTAATGTGGCTAATTGTATACTTTTAGTCTGAATAAATGCAACGAATCGATACAATCATTTTTTATGAAACTGAACTGAAATAACAAACTTTATCGGGTATTATTATTGAGTAACTGACAATTAAAATAGAACTTATGAAAAACATAATTCAAAAACTATATGACTGGAATATCCGAGAGGTACCTGCCTTATGTACGTGAGGAATTTTTTATCAAACAGAAAAATTAGAGTCAACACGAACGAAAAAATTTCAAGTGAAGTGTTCCTCCAATGCGGAATACCCCAAGGTTCTGCTATAAGTCCCAATCTCTTTTTGGTTGCTATCAATGACATAATGTAAAATATTCGGTGAAAGGAAGACTTTATGCCGACAACCTAGTAATTTATTGCAGAAGCAGAAACCTGGAGAACGTATCATATAGAGTGTAGAACCCACTTTTAAACCCAGAAAGGTGGTCCAAGAAATCGGGTCCAAACTTCTCAATTATCAAAATATGAAGCATTTTATTTTCCAAAAGGAGCAATCTGAATTTCTCCTTCTAAAACTCTTTAATCAAAGTATCAATTCCGTGAAAGATATAAAATTTTTAGGCATGACATTTGGCCACAAATTAGATTCCATCACACACCTAGTATCTTCTTGTTTTGAGAGGCTCAACTTATTGAAAATACTCAGGAACAAAAAATCGCCAAATATTACTAACACTATATAAAACCTTAATAAGATCAAAACTGGACTATGGCTCAGTAGTATACGCCTCAGCAAACAAGACAACATTGAAACCACTTGACTCTCTACATAATGCTGCACTCCGAATTATTCTAGAAGCCTGTCGCACGACCCCTATAGAAAGTATTTATTGTGAAGCCGGTGAGGCATTACTGGAATACAGAAGAACACTCCTATACTAACTTACGCTGCAAAACTACAGGCACCCGACAACAACCTTCCTACGAAATCGCTTTTCCTACCAAACCAAGCGCTTTATATGGAAACAGACCTAATATATGGAAACCTCTAATCAAGCGAAAAACGACCAACTCCCGCCAAACGGTCATCTCCCGCTAAACCCAATGAAGCGGAAAGAGGAAAGAGGGGATAGGTGAAAGCACTCGAATGACCTATAAATAGTCAGATTTCGGAAGAATAAGTCCAGTTATCACCCGAAGACGATTGTGGATTCTAACAATCGAAACGT
Organism: Leptinotarsa decemlineata; assembly: GCF_000500325.1. NCBI lineage: Eukaryota > Metazoa > Arthropoda > Insecta > Coleoptera > Chrysomelidae > Leptinotarsa > Leptinotarsa decemlineata. The sequence continues at coordinate 81,433 of NW_019290191.1, forward strand.
CGTGACGTAACTTGGTTTGGAATCTTTTAATTTAATTTTTCATTTTTTGTTAATAATATTTTTTAATTTTCAGCTTTTATTGATATTTCAATTTTTTTTTGGTTGTAGCTTGTATGTTATTTCCTTGTAATTTCAGTTTTTTGTTTAATACAATTGTTATTTTCGGTTAATATTTTTATTTTTTCAGGAATTTCAAAAGTCCGAACTGATGGAACTATATGCCATATACCGCGCCACTCTATTCGTCAACGCTTCCACTTACAAAGCCTGTAGTATTTCAAAGGATTCCCTCAGCTCTCTGAGCATACAGCAATAATTGTATCCCACGGTTTGCAAATCAAAAACCAACTCTATGAAGCAAAGATCATTGGTGAAAACATAAACTTCATATGGATCCCATCGCACATAGGAATACGAGGTAATGAAGAAATTGATGAACTAGCCAAAGAAGCAGTCACCAGCGCAATTTCTGAAATTGTAACCAAAACAATGGCAGGCGACATGCAGAATTCAATTAAAGAGACCATGCTGGTTGCATGGCAAAACCGTTGGCAAGGATACACATTGAAGCTGTGAAAAGTGAAAAGTTTTGTGAAACTAAGTAGTCACATTACCTATACATCGAGGGGACCAATTAATCCTAACCCTTTTAAGGTTAGGCCACACAAGCCTAACTCTCGAATATTTACTTCAAAACAAGAATGAACCAACATGCGAAGCGTGCCACGTGAATCTGACTGTGAAGCATCTCCTTACTGATTGTCCGCTCTGTAACCAGCAGAGAAAAGGTCATGAAATACCATTATCTTTAAAGGATACACTAGGCCCTGATTGTGCATTTTATAAATTATTGTCTTTCCTGAATTCTAATCAAATAACAAGTAAACTATAATTTCTTTCACTTCTTTGATTGACGATTGTTTATTTTGTGGAAATTCATGTTCACTGAGGATACACTACAAAAACACACTTTTGTCTATTTTCCACTATAATTATAAATATAAATGTAACCCGAACTGTAACGGTGTATTCTGTCAGTAATTCTCCTGAAGGTGGGACAAGTTAGGCGGAATTTCTGCAGCTTATCAGGAAGAAATGTATTAGTGTGATCATAAAATTTCGAACCACAAGCCTAATTCAAAAGCGATATAAACGAAATAATTTTTTTTCATATTTTGCAGTCTCCATCTCCATGGATAAAAACCAGTGGGATAGTGGGATATTGCAAGTAAATGAGTACTCTTTTAAGTTAGTCTAAGCTTTCGGAAAATTGTATTTCCATCATCAGGAAAAATCTTATTTAAGGATGGTTACATTGATGATGAGACATTGGTAAAGATGAAAATTTATATACAATTCTAAATGATTGAAAAAAAGTTTTGTTAAAATATATTTCTTTCAGACCGTCGTTGACATCGTATGTGCAAGATTCATTTGAATCTACTTACATTTGCAGTATTGTTAATGCTTATATATTTTACGATATGAAATAAAACATAGGTTTCATCTCCACTTCATAGTTCATAGCTCCATCAAGTTTATTTGTCAAAAAATGTTTCAACAAAACAAATTGTAGAGAATTTCAAATCCACGTTATCGAGAAGAAGTACAAATTCTTGAATACTTTCCTACGTTATTGAACACATAGATACATTTAATATCAGACATGGATAGAGGAAAGCTAGTGAATGATGAAACACGTGATTCAGTTTTGTGAAGTTTTTGTATTCATCTCTCAATGAAAAATCAGTGAACAACGCTTCTAGATTTCAATTTGAAAAAAGGAAAATAGTGAAAGTTTCATGGTATCATAGTATCTAAATTAGTTATTTAGTCAAGTAAGTTATTTTTCTCCACAAATGAAGCTCGTATGACATTTCATTTTCCCATGATTCAGGAACTTCTAGTTAATTGAACAGCTGTTTCCACTCCCTTTCACTGTAATTATAACGAATAAAATATTGCATATGTTAATCAGAGGTAGAGAGTTGTCTCTACGACCCTTTCTATTGGATATATTACCCTAATTATTCGGTAAAATAGAAAATAACAGAAAACTAATTTCACTGTGGTGTACTGTAGAATTAAAGAATGATTTCATTTGTATGTTGAGCGGAGGTACTCCATACAGCGAATCCACATCCCCCATCTGTTAATTTTTGAAGGGACAGAGTGGTGTATCATATAGGGTGAGGATAAACGCTCGCCCAAATCCATTTCTAATCAGGGTTAGTTTCAGAGTTATTCGCAGAAAAAGGGTACAGTTCATTGTCAGGAAAATCAAAACTTGTGAAGTAATTCTGATTAACTCCTCCTTTTGAGGAAGGTAGTTGATCTTTTATTATGGCCTATCATTTGCTAATTTTTGGATGAATTAATTTTTCATATGGGATATTTAATCCTGAATTGAATGACCTCAAACATTTATTCCTGTTTTCAACCTACAGAAAGCCTTAGGGGGTTGGGGGTCTATTGGTCGCTATCATATGGATTGTGGTAGTCATCACGAATCTAATATACTATAAGAATGCATTACGGTATTACTCTCACACAGCGGGTACATATCTGCAAGCACGCGTTCGGTACAATGTTCCATTCTACCATCTGGGTGAAGTTCTCTTCAGAGGAAGCAATCCCCAGTGGCGTTACATTTTTCACTTTCAGATGAAAAAACATTTTGGATCTGATGAGGATATACATTTCTTAAACTCGTTTAGGGTATTTTCCTGTTCCAATATCTGGAAAAATCAATGAAAACTGTTATCGACAAATGTATATAGCTTAGAAAGGAATTAGAATTTTTTGTCTCCGAAACTTCAACATAAATATCTTTGAAATTTGTAGCTTCTTATTGATAATGAAAATTATACAAAAATTGCTAATAGATGATTTAATTTTTCTTAGGGAAAGGCGTATGTTTATGCTGCTAGATGAACTAGAAGTCTACATCTGTATATAGTTGTCCATTATGATTTATATTATTCATATATTTTCCAGATTAAGATAGTTCTTTTCGAAAATATGACAGTATAGATAATCAGCCATGGACATAATTTTCAAGCTTCTAACAATAATATAGAAAACTAGTTTCGATAATGAAATTGCATTTCAAATGAACAGAATTTTCCCCAATAAAGTTGAGTAGGTAAAAATATGTTATCAGACCGAGATTCTGAAAAATCCTTGATGATTAGCTTTTCATTCATCCAATCAAAATTAACTAATTAGTTGCAGCTTCTGCTCTATATGCATTGTATACATTTGTTGCGATGAATTCGAGCAATTCAATCCGAAATTTCACTTTTGGAGTTATTACCTTATTTAACACCACTTCATCCAGGGATTGTTACCACAGTTTACAAAACCGCGACATGTATGTCACTATACAATAACTTCTTCATTCGTGTGCAACATTGAAATATATTGATCCCACCACACTATAGTTATACTGAGTACGATTATCATTGATTTTCATCAATTGTCGACCAATTTTGTTCAGAATTTTTTTATATTTTTCGTAACGTACCCGAAGGAGAGTGAAACATTTTTCAACTTCCAGTGAAAATATTCATGGAAAACAGAGTTTTTCTAATATAATTTGCATTAATTTTCGTTCGAATGTCCACAGTGATGGACTCAAATGAAAGCGTGAAGCCAGGAGAGTTCGCATTCGTTTATAGAATACTTTTTCATATATTTTGGAATAACTTTTATTTGTTAATAAAAGATAACATAAGTTTGAAAATGAGATGAGATTGAAAATGAGATGAAATATACACAACTATTTCTCATTGTATCCATGTATGAAATCAAATTTTGATTCAGACTTCACCGGTCTTTTTTAATTGCAGTTGAAGAAAACTTTAGTTTGTTTACTGTTAGACGAAGTGTTTTGAAAAATATTCATTCAATTTCATACACTTCAACAATTAACTGAAAATGAAGCACCTCTATATATAAAATTTTGGATAAAGTCCCACCACTGCCCTCAATGTATTCGTTTGTTCCACTTGGCGAGTGCCGGAATAAATAGGCAAAACTTGGTGCTGCACACCTGGCCTAGCTGCCACCCTTCTTTGCCGACATCGCACCCCTATTATCTCAGTCTTGATGGGACAGTACTGTTCATGTTAGTTTTTATTCAAGTTTGTCATTCGAGATTTCGCTACTGTCAGAGACGACAATCAATACGATTCGATAAATCGTATTTTCTACATGAATAATAACCTACCAATTCCCCAGCCTCGTTTGCATCAACTGTAACTAACACACTGAAATATAAATAACAATCCATCGTTCTGTACAGTGATTTCAGGATTGTATTTTTCAGCATGATTTTATTTATATTCAGTAATAAAGCGCATAGCATCCACATCACATAAACCTATTGTATAAACAAGACTGTAATGTTGTTTTCTCGGTAACACAAACATAATGTTAGTTCAGTAAGTTAAGATGAATGTATTCATACTGAATTTTTTGAAAGATATGAATATTGACCATTGTCTGTTGATATTGTTGATAAGTATCCAATATTTTAGGTTGAAGTACTACAAACAAAAAACGTTTGAAAACCCTCAATTACGTGGGATAGCTGGCAGCAGTTTCACTGAAGCGAATGAGTCAGTCACCCCCCAAGATGTCTGGATGCAATCACGTATATCCAAAGGTGGCTGGTTCCTTTTCAAAAAGAGTCATCCATCGGATTGATGAGCCATAAATCAGAAGCATATTTGATAGTAAGAACTGTCAAAGGAATGGTGAGACTTGTGTATCTTTAAGAGATACTTTCACGGGAAATTTTCGACTGATTTAGTCCGCTTAATATTTCCGAGAGCTGTGTACGTTAGAAGTGAGGGCACATCTGTCCAATGTTCAGTTCAACATCTCGAACAACGCTTTGAACGGTGTAAGTACAGAGAATTGAATCCTCCAGGAAGAGAATATATTGATAGCAGACGGTTGTTGGTTCAGAGATGAGTCTAAAACACTTTCAAGTTCTGGTGCAGGTGTATACATTTCCAGACCGCTGCCAAGCGGTCTAGAAGCTCTTGGTACTCACTGAGCAACGTCTAGATTGGTAGTGAAGTGTTCAAACAGGTTCTCCCCAATAGAAAAACACAACAAATTGTCTTCAACCTGGATTTCTGGCCCACTAGCCTGGAAGATAACGAAAATGTTAACTCCCTTGTAAGAGAGGGCGCTGCAAGGTATCGTTTCTGGCTTTGCCACCTAAACATTCAACAGCTGGACTGCATAAATGGGTTAGATTACAGCAGAGATGATCTATCTTGTCTAACAGTACTTACAAGTCACTGTCATTTGAATCATCATATGCAGAGACTTGGATTGCTAGTAAATAGCAGTGCATGTCATCTTTGGTTGGAAAATGATGAAACACCAGAGCACATACTATTCACACTCGACCAAATAAACCCAGCTTCTTAACGAAGCCAATTAGTTTGTATGGCGAGTGATCTTTCAGATCAGATGAAAAGAGTACGGCTCTGCCAAGCTCTGAAAACCTGATTCGGTCCCCAGGGCAAGCACAAAGTATAGACCAGAGACAATCTGTTGAGTCTTCCTATCCTGGAGAGTCGTTTTTGGCAATTCGCTACCAATTTAGACGTTGAGACGATGAGGTTGAATTCTTCCATCCTCTCCACACACAATTCAATAGTGAATTTCCGCATGAAATACAGTCGCATGGGTCCCTAGGCAGGTTGATATCTTTGTCCTGGGTCTGCGACTGAAAATACTTGCACCAGAACCTGAAGGTGTTTTTGATCCATGTGTGTATGATTCGATGTATCCTCGACAATTCCAAGTGTCCCTGTAAGAAAAACTATTGAATACTTGAGGGATGTTCTAAGGGTTAATGATCTCAGTGGAAAAGTAATCGAAGACTTGATACAATAAGCTGCATGGAGTTTTTATACATATGAAATTGAAAACAACGAGGAGTTACCATTCCTGGATGTCTTAGTGATAAGAAGAAACCGGGGTCTAAAGTTAAAATTCCTGGATGTCTTATTGACTAGAAGCAACCAGGGTCTATAATTTGATGTCTGGGAGATATGTTCCTGATACCTTACACCATTATCCACAACACAAAATGCCAGGTCTAAACTTTCTTGTCCATAGGCTTGTTACGTACCTTCTGGGTATAAAAAAGTACGATATTGAGAAAAATGTTTAGAGACGGACCTTAAAAAAACGTGTTTTCTTCAAATATCGTAGGTAGATCAACCAGGAAATGTAAATTTAGGAAGAATCTTCGTAAATTTTCGAGTTTTGAAATAGTCATGGATTCAAAGTGTGTTGTCCTTCTATGAGAACTGAAATTCACTAACGGATAAGACGGTATTTTCAATAAGTTGAACGTGAATGTAGCGTTCAAAACTTGTTGCTCACTCTAACAAATTGTGGGTTACCCTGAAGACCAGTTGCTGAAAAACGAAAAGTAGGGGATATATGAAGTGAGCTGGGAGGACTGTCATAAAACATATCGGTCAGACAAAACGAGTCAATAGATCGTTACATGGCACTAAATTCTTGGATGTTTTCAAAAATCTGGAAACAGCAAAATTTTGCATGACAACTATGAGCAGTGACAAAGTTCCCATTCCAAACAACCAATTGTATTCCTTTTTATGAATCACTCTACTTCACGACGAAATTTCTCGCAAATTTCTACCCGAAATAATTGATGTGTATGGGAAAGTGAAAGTGAGAGTGTATCCTGCGAGATATAAATAGAGACTAGTTTTAGAGTTGGAAATGAGTTTTCTTCATTTCTTGAAGACGCCAACGTGGTTGGTGAAACGCGCATCTGTTGATGCGCAGTGCTTGTTTTGGATTAATACATATATAGTAAAACCAATAATGATTGAGAGTAAAGCGCGTTGTCATATCTAAATTTTACGTTACCAGTTTATAGCAGAATCAAAATATAGTAAGCAGTAGAGTTGTAGGTTGTGGCAAATTATAGATAATACACAATACTAGTACGAATAAAAGGTATTATTTATGACAACAATCAGTAATGAGCTTGTAATGAGTAATACTTATACATTTCCTGATTACCGATCAGTTAAAATTCATTATTTTCTGTATAGTGTTAGATATTTATTACAACTAGTGGCAACGCTGTACGCAACGATATTTCTGTCTTTGTCACTTTACCGTAACTTCCATCTCATCGTTGCAGTC
>NW_019290191.1:89254-101263 GCF_000500325.1 Leptinotarsa decemlineata
ACTAATTGTACTAAGAATTTTTCTTTCATTCTTAACCCTCTCAAAAATTAATAAGCACGCCCCCGATTTGCTGTCAACTGGGCTTACTTCTACTCTCAATCATTATTGGTTTTAGTATAGACAAATGAGAGAAATGAAAAATTTATACTTTGCTTTACTGTTAAGTGATCTGAGACATGGGAGCATAGTCAGTCAAATATGTCACGGACATATTTGATCCATTGAAAATTTTGCAAAAAATATTTTTGAAGCTGAATTTTGCAAAAAAACGCGATTACATATAAAGAATGTTCTGTCAAAGATCTCCGCAGTTATACTACTTTTCTATAAGTGTAAAATACCACTTCACTCATAGCAAAGAAGCAGCTCGAAATCATATGTAGATATAGCACTCGCCATCGTAAAAGAGTCGTCCAGTCATCGCTGCTAAAGTTTTATAAATTATGACATCCTTCAATCAGAAAATAAAGATTCTTTAGAGTAGTAGAACTTTCAAGTGATGAAGAAGCATTGTTAACACCAGTCGAACCTTTTAAGTTATTCATTTTCATCATTTCCTGCAATTTCAATCAGCACATTATTTTAAAAGATCTATGTTCATCTAATAATTCGTGATTTGGATAGAAATGAGTACTTACTCGTATTTGAAAATGTAGAGCTTTCGAAATTATATTTTATCATCTATGAATTATATTACAAAGGTCTCTATCAATTACAAATGTTGATCCCTCTCTGCCAAAAATTTTATTTTATTTTGCCAAATTTTTACAACTAATTGATACATTTTCATTATGAAAAAAAGGGTTCGTAATCATTTCCTAACTGAGTTGAATTGTTTTTTTTATGTCTTCGAACAAATTATGAAGCAAAACAGTGGAATGGGTTTTGAAGAATTGATTGAATTTTCAGTTTGATTTGTATCATCAAAAATATAATTTTACTATTTGACAACATATTGCTTTTCATATTTGGATTCCATCAAAGAGTGATGAAAAATATAAGATTATTGTTATATATGGTACTGAACTAGAAGAAAGTTGTTCAATCACTCAGGAAGGAACCTCTGTTTTGCTATTGAGGATATTTTACTATCTATATCCTTTTTCACAATAATATGGTAATTGGAAAGCTATTTAGACGGATACAATATTATACATTATCAAATGAAAGTTGATGAAACTGACCGATTCTTTATTCAAGTAACACTTCATTGTGAGATTTTCATTGAACATTATACAGAATAGTATCACTACGTCTGAAGAAGCTATTGTACAGTGAAACACGTGTTGCGGTTTCGTAAACTGTCTAGTGAAAATCTTACCATAAAATGTTACTTGGTCACCTATTAAATAAATACGTTAATTGCCCCAAGCAAATCATTTACATATATTGACCCTTAATAACATAAAATTCAAATTAATATCTTAGGAGTTATCACAAAATCAAAACCATCGCGGAAAAAAATAATTTAAAGCGGCCGGCCTGACGAACCGATGCGAAATGCATGATGAGGATAGGTTCCAATTGGTTTTGTTTAACGTAATGAATGATTTTGAAGGTCAAGATTGCATTTTTTTCTTCTATTGTCTACAGGTAGATAGATATAGTAAGTTTCACTCTAAATGGTATTGGCTTATCAACTGCAATCGGCCTGGTTCAATTTCATTGTGTAGTGTAGTATCAACTTAAATGAACTACCTGGTTTTATCGCAGTGTGATTTATTGGAGCCTCTGAAGACACCCTACATTTTGTTTTATTAGAGAGGGGACATTGGCAGATCGAGATCTTCAGATAATGTAGTGCTGCAGGTTTTTCCGGGTTTTCCTGCAGCTGAAAAAGCAAATGCGCCACTGGAATCAATGAAGTCGCCCGGAGTGCCAATTAATTTTTATTGTTGTTTTTATTTTATTTTTATCGTAGTTAAAAGTCAATGTATTCAGGCAATATACAAAAACAAAAATAATTATGAAAGGCGAAGTTCAGCTCAAGCTGTTTTTCAACTTAACCTCGAGAATGCTCTCGAATACTCTCTAATGTTCAGAACTGTCCAGAAATTTCCAGCCCTCATATTTTCAAAAGCGCGGTCTTCGAGTGAAAACAGAAACATTTCTCATGGATGGGAAATTGAGAGATACTATACTCTATAAGCGCCCCTTGGTCGTTTCACAATATTCCGGTTCGGTCTGGAATGCTCTCGAATACTCTCGAATGTTCGAGTCTGTTAGGTAAATTTTCTGAAAGGCACCCTGGGATCAAAAGCGGAAAGCTTGTTCATGGATGGGGAATACCGAGCTCACAGACCAAATTCGTTCTAAGTGATCTGGGATGTTCCAGAATTTTCCTACACATTTCAGACCATTTTCGAAGATTCCTCAATATTCCAGAGAACGTTTCAAGATATTCTGAAATGCTGTAAAATGCTTTTGAATAATCTGTAATGCTTTAGATTATTCTAGAATTATTCTAGAACTAGGTGAAACCCCCATCCCTTTTATCTTCAGAAGCACATCCTCCAGGTAAAAATCACACTATGACAGAAAAAAATGTAGTCTTGAATGTTCTGCCACCCGTGCGAAGCCGGGTCAGTCGCTAGAAAATAATAATGAATTTATCAATTCATCAAAAATTATACCAAATCGTATCCTGCTAGCACTCATTCGTGTGTAACAAAATAGCTTCATGTTGTGACACTGATAAAAAAACGTGCCCGAATAATTGTAGTACGGCCCTTCTCAATCGCTGTCTCGACCCCCAGCGAGATACCCAATATCATGTCAGCTGTTACAGAACATTAAGATGAGAAAAAGGTTCAAATAAATATTTCTGGAATTTATTTATTAACTGTCTGTTTTAGGTGGATTCACTGAATGATTCTAATGAGGTACTTAAAAGCATAATAAAATCCAGATATAGAGGAGAAAACGAAGAAAACGACCCAATAATTACGATGAAAACAAAAGGTTTTTGAACAGGTTGGGTTGCTGTGTAATGATTGAATTATTGAATTGGTGGGTACACATTTTTTTCAAAAGTACCTTTTGATGATTTTTTTAAATCCTGAATTGACGCACCAACGATTGTTTTTTCTTTCCCAAAAGTTGTAATAGCGACTGTTTATGCTACAGCTATGAATAATATTGATGTTGAGTTCATACAAATAATATTTGTCAATATAATAAGACTACATTAAAAAAGGTGGAATCCTCACTAATGCAAAAGGATTAATTGAAATTCGAATTTGTTTTAAACTACAATTTACCGGTAGAAACCATGTGATAGGAAGCAAATAAAGAGAGACAAGAAACATGACACTGACATGTTTGAGACAGATGTCAGTGTCATGACAACATATACGCGGCTTCTTTGAATTTTCTCCTAAACCAGTGTTCCTCGTTGTGGAGAAATGTTGTCCAACAAAGCATATAGCAAAGCTAGCGTAGAGATACGTAACATATGGAAACCTCTAATCAAGCGGAAAATGACCAACTCCCGCCAAACGGTCATCTCCCGCTAAAACCAATGAAGCGGATTGAGGGAAGAGGGGATAGGTGAAAGCACTCGCATGACCTATGAATAGTCAGATCTTGGAGGAATAAGTCCAGTTATCACCCAAAGACAATTGTGGATACTAACAATCGAAACTTCGTGACGTAACTTGGTTTGGAATCTTTTAATTTTTAATTTTCATTTCTTGTTAATAATTTTTTTAATTTTCAGCTTGTATTAATATTTCAAATTTTTTTTTCATTTTTTGGTTGTTGCTTGTATGTTATTTCTTTGTAATTTCAGTTTTTTCTTAAATAGAATCGTTATTTTTCGGTCAATTTTTTTAAATTTTTCAACAGATTCTTTCAGAGATTTCTAATCAATTTATATTATAGTAGACAATGAAAAAAAATCTGTTTAAATCTATTTTTCCGTTAATCAGCTGTCCCATACGAACAACTCTCAGAAGTTGAGAAACTTGTGCGAGCTAAGGACTGACGAGGTCTTACCTTTTAACGTGTGATTCCTAACTCCTAAACTCCTATGCTCTAGGAGGTTGAATAGTTTTGAAACAAATTGAGTTCGAAGTGAAAAAAATCATTTTCGAAAAAAATTGCCTTTTCTATTTGTGTTATTTTGAAGAAAGGGCAAAATTACAAAAATAGTCTTCAAACTTGTAGAGCAATTTTTCGTTTTTTTGTCGCCAACGGACCAGACACCAGAAAACATGAAGTTCTTCTTTCACGACTTCGGCTAGGCCACACTTGAAGAACTCACGGTTACCTGATATTGGGGGAAGAACAACTTAAGTGTGTATATGACTCAATTATGAAACATATATTAACGAAGTGCATACTCTACTATGTAAAGAGGATGAATCATGGTATTCTAGAAGCAATTATAGATATATCAGGAAATAACTATGATTGTGAAGAGTTATTGAGTTTCCTCAAATACATCAATATGTTACACAACATATAAATACCTGAAATCCTATATTAATAATTTATTACTGTATCTTCGCTAATAGCCCTCTGTGGTTGACGCAATTTTCTACTAATAAAAAAAGTAAAGGTTTTCTCAAGCACTTCAAAAGAATTCTTTAAATTTTCCTCAAAATCTGCATTGCCTCACGTTGAAATTTTCGATTTTGATGTTGGATCAATAAGAACAAATATCAAACAAGATATCACTCCGTTTGTATTGGGTCTGCAGACACCACAAACTGACCACTCATTTGTTTTCAGTGTGAAACATCTGCAGCCGCACAAAAAATCTATTGCTGGAGTGGTAACGCATGAAGTGGCGACGAGTCGCCATGCGCAAGCGACTGTGCGATTCTCTTTCCACTCGTTTTGGCATTACGCCATCTCTCTAGTCACACTGAGCTCGGATACCTGTAATGCATACATTTATGATTACTACAGTATACATACCTGTGATTTAGTAAATAAATAATTAAAAATAAAATATGTCTGACAGGGTTGATTCACAAAGTGAAAGTGAGCAGCCTCCTGCAAAGATAGCAAAGTCACACTACGACACACTATCAAGTCATCAGTAAATTCAATTATTCTGCTACGCCTTGGTTTTCAATGAATGAAAACCAAACAAAATCAATTAAATAATGTGAATGTAATTAAATTCCGGAAATGACCTGATGTCAGCTTCAAATTCAACTTCCTTTTCACCTATACCAGTTTTGATTTTTATGGCACTATGATAAATGTTTCATGAAAAGACTTTTTCAGCAATAGAGGGTCGCATCATCAAATGATAGCAACTCGTATCAATCAATAATGTCATTGAAGGATCAAGTATTTCTATATAGGGTAGTCTATAGTTCATTTCAGTGGTTATGTTTCGTAGATGGTAATGCTCAACAGTTGAAAATTTTTGGGAGTTTTGATGAACTTTCCAGAGAAGATTTCAGTTTCATCTTTTACGTCTGAATGAGGGTTATACATATAGTAGTCGTGTTTAAATCCTAAGTCATTGTTGTAGGAGATATTGGCAGTCTCTAAAAGTTTAGGTAGCTCTCCGTAAATTCGAAAAATATTCTCGGAAGTAAAATTCAGAGGACTAGATGGTTTCAAATCATTACGGGGGTAACTTGGCTACATTAGCTCGGTTTAATTTGTAGGTTTCTTCACTGTAGGTTCATAAACAGTGGAAGATGAATCACAAAGACTTATCTATCTATTTGTTGGAAAATCTCTGTGGGTAGGTGATGGCTGACATTGATAGGTTGCCTGAGAAATGAATCTGCAGAAGATGATTGAGGAGTGGAATGTCGAGTTTCGAATGAAAGGCTTCGAAGGAGAGTGTGATTAAAACTTGAGGATTTATAAAAAACATTGACAGGGATACAACGAGGGCAATAAAAAACTCGACCAAATCAATGAATTCGACGAAAGGCGAGTACATTGAATATTCAAAGGTTTTATATTACGAAAAATGTATTTGACGTGTCTGGCTGCACTGTAATACATAGGTCTCAAGTGGCTTCTGATGAAGACTGCCAGATACCCGGAACTCAAGATTCAGAGAAATCTAGGTGGAGGAGTATGAGCCTGAATTTCCTTGATCTTTTCTAGATATAGGATTTCTATCAGAATTTTGACAGTTCAAATCCAATATTAATTATTTATTATTTCTATTCATTCGATCATTTCAAAGTTAGGAATGCAAACCCCTATTAAAACTCTTGAGTGAACCGTTTTCCTCGTTTTATTGTGTCTCATATCCCAGTGTAACAAAGTTGGTGAAGTATTTCTGGTAATTTCTGTATATGGCGTCTAAATAAGAGCTTTCAATTTGGTAACCCTTTTCAACACCTATAATTGAATTTCTATAAAAACCAAGAAACGACCTGAGCCTTTGCCTACACAAATCAAGAGCTAGTCATTCCAGTTGAGGATAGGAGCCGCTTTCTTGCGCTAGATCAAGTAACAAGTAAGGAAACGATAGAATAATTTGGCGCTGCCAACATGTGGGGTCAAATTTCATTATGAGAAGTTAGCGCTGGTGATTTGTGGACATATTTTTATAGAAGGTTAATGGTTGTACTGGGAGAAACTCCAAGATTACAAATGACATATTTTCTGGTATGTTATATGCGTTGATTTTTGATATATTGGTTTTATTGAACATTGATTGCATATTGTCTTGCGTACATCTTTTGATATTTCAACAGGTGTGCCGAATTTATTACTTCTTATTGGAACTCAAACTTTGTTCGTAATACATATTTACAGTGTTACATTAAACGGAGGGAGAAATTGAACCATTATACGTTTCTGAGGAAGTAATTCATTATGAATTGCATATTCGTACGGTTAAAGAAGCTAGGAAAACCTTAACTTTTAAACGTGTCATATTGGCTTGATTATTATCACAGAAAAACGTTTTATCTCAGTTGATAAATATATGAAACTTTTTCTGATTTGGAATCATCAGTACTCAGTTTCAGAGGTCCTGTATCAGGTATAATATTATTGATTCGAGATTAACCTGTTTATCAAGAAAAGCTAACTGTTTTCAAATTCCTGAATAACCTGATACTTATAAGGTTTCTTATACTAAATTGAAGAAAAATGTACATGTATCTTGTATAGAGTTATATGTATAGGTTAGCAATGAATGTGATTCCAGATGTTGTTCAAAATGTTTTGCCTAGTACTTCCTCTGGAGTTGGGAAACCGGTTCCTGTTTATAAATGGGGATTACAGTATGATGATTCATCTAGTAAAGATTCATTTTCAGAATGGGTAGAGGAACTTTTACATTCCTGCAATATTTCGGAAAGGGAACAATTTGAATGTATAGACTTATTTATAGGTCTATCAAATATGGAGTGCATAATTGGCATGAATTAGTTTCTTGTATGGGAAGGGCATTTTTACCTTCCAGTTATGACGAAAAGTTACTTGGGGAGATTGAAAGTGGAACTCAGGGTCGTGATGAACCTATCGACATTTATGTTGCTATAATGTAAAGCCTTTTCATTAGGTTTAAAAGACGACCAGTTATCCATGATGAATTTTTGAAAATGATCGGAAGAAATGTTTTACCCGAAATACATCGATCCATTGATTTTACATGACATTAATAGCATTCACAACCCAAATCAGTAAATTGTCTTGAATCTGATCTTGCTTGTGTGGAATCATCTTTCGAGAGTGAAAATAAAAATAATTGAAATGATAAAAAACAATTTAACTTTTCAAAAACATTCAATAAATCTCCAAGTTCAAATAATAAGTCATGTCAGGCCCAAGCAAGTACGTCTTCGACATATTTTTTTGTTAAATGTTATAGATGTGGAAAAGTTAATCATAGGATCCGAGAGTGTAAAGGACTTAGAAAGGTATTTCATCATAATTGTGGAAAACCTGATTTTTGTAATATTAACTGTCCTCCGTGAAATCTAAAATACGAGTAACGAAGACTCAGAATATTACTATTCAATAACTTCATGAATTTTATGCAGATGATTTGAAACTTTACGACTATGTGCATCCCCTGGGACTTGACGTCGCAGAGACTGCAAAACGCTTGCGTCTAATTTGGATCGTTCAACCGCAAGATGTCTGAAAACTTCATTGTGTTTCAACATACCTGAGTGCAGTGTAGAGTAATGCTGAGAAGTAATCCGGTACGACATAGATAGATATACTTTGACCGATCTGGTTGTCAAGTTTCATTGAATCCTTCAATAAACATATTGTTAGGACATTTAACAATAGCCTACCTGTAATGGATTTTTCTTCAGAATGTCACATGAATTCAAAGTAGTGTTATCGCTCAAACTGCTTCTTTATGCGTTTGTTTATCCTAGATTGGAATATGATTCGGACTTCGCTAGTCCAAATCATCAGATTCATGTCTCTAGAGGCATTGCAGTTAATCCATTTGCCAGAGGTTCGAAATAGTGAAGGGCCGGTAGCCAAGCGGTTCAACGTGGGTACTTTGTTCACTCACTCGAATTGACTGACGTGTTGGTCGCTGGTTCAAGCCCCAGTCTGAACGAATGATTTTCACTTGCTATCATCCAACCCATGTTAGAAATCACACGTTAAAAGGTAAGACCTCGTTAATCCTTAGCTCGCACAAGATTCGACTTCTGAGGGTAGTCGTTCGTAGGGGTGCGACAGCTGGTTAACGAAAAAGCAGGTTTTAAATACGTTTTTCATATATTTTTAAATTCTCAGTATTATCATTATCTGTTGTCAAATACCTACTAAAAATGTTAAAATATCATGTTCCATAGACTGTCACTTTTAAAAAGGTCATTTCGACATAGAAATTTACATTTCTAACACATATATTTGCAACCTTCCCGGCATCTAACACGTGCAATATGACTGTTAACAATTTTTGGGAAAATGTTTAAAACCATGCTTACGTTCGTAATATAACGAATATTCTATCAGAAATATTTTTAAATAGGGACAATACTTCAAAACTTAAATATTGAATATTCTGTTTCAAATTTCACGTCAAAATGCCGCCAATACTTCACGTAATCGCCGTGACCTGTCAAAAGAAATAAATTTTTTTCAATCGAGGTGTTTTTTACAAAAAAACATTAGGTTTGAGAACGGAAAAAGACCGCTTTACGAAACGTCAGCTATTGTAAAGAAAACTTCATGATTCTTCCTTCATTTATGTATTTTTACTCTTCAAAATGTTTGCGAGTAAAAATAAATATGAAAATTGAATGTGGTTCTGCTAGCCAAACAAGGGTTTAAAACTGTCTTATCTGCTATTCCATTTCAGATAGTGCGGAAAACGTTCACCAAACGATAACTTTAATGTAAGCTGAGCCACTGAAAGTATTGTATATCAATCATATTATTACTATATAATAACTTCCAACGCTAAAGGGTACTCAGTAGACACTTTTCAAAAAAAACAAATATATTTAGTTTTATCAATCGACCAAAACATTTTTTCCAGCTTCACTGTAGCGAGTTGAATGACCACAAAGTTTTAGGCAGACCTATCTATAATAATCTATTAGTTATATAAAATCGATGGTCATGTGTTATGGTTATTAAAATGGTAATGTAATTGTTTGAAAATGCCCATATAGAACGAAACTGCAGTAACATTAATTACAAATAAAATGGTAAAAAAAATAGGAAGTTTAATTTCTCATTTTTCATGTTTATGCGTAACAATTACTATGGTGACTAGAAATACATCAACGCAAACCAAGATTCTGAGAAGAAAAGGCATGCACTGGTTTATCTGGAAATTTACGTGAACATATGAAGATTTTATATGAAGTGATTTTCTGATGTTCGTTTCTCGAACTATAAGTTTGCACCAAGAATTATCTGTTTCATGAAATTAAGGGAAAGGATTGTGAAAAAAATTGACGATTATGGAACAATTTTCAAATTCATACGTCTAATCGATATCATATCTGGTATTTAATTCACCATTGTGTACTCGAAACAAAAATTGAAATAGTTTATAATATATTTTTGTTAATGAGTACCTATGTGTGATTCTCGTAATTTTAATATCTCCACAAAGATGCACATTGAAAAAACCATCCGACACAATTTCTTTCAAATAAGTATATGAACACTCTAAGCATTCATAATGGAATTGAAACAAAAATTGTTCAATTCCATTCCATAACTAATGTTTGGAGTAGAAACTGTCGTTAGTGGTAATGTTCACATATCTGGAAGTAGTTGTTTCAGAAGGATTTTTTTATCCGGTTTGTATCTGAAAGAAACGTTTTGTGGATAATCCACGAACATTTCATGAAGTTTTTACTGACTTATTCAGACTGATTCAACTTTTTTTTATAATGATCCTAAAAAATATTTCAATTAAACATTAATTCATTTTCTTCATCAGTTCCTCGCATATTTATGAGGAATTCCTGATCCACCCTGTATTTACTCGATATAAAATTATCGAAAGTAATCGTCGTTGCTTTATCAGCGGCATTGTATATGTAATCGCGACTGGGCAAAACAGTACATTTAAACGTATAGTTTTGCGGAGTCGTTTACTCGTTCACTGTTATTTGTCATTGAAAAACTTGGTAGAAGCGCCGCGTTCAGCTCACGTACTGGGGGTAGCCCCTGCGATAAGTTAGGCCAATCCAGGGGGCGCATTACATACTGAGACATACGCATATAACAAACACTTCGGTTTCGATATTCGTGTGTGAACGCCGGCACGGTTATATGTGTCGGGCCGATCGCGCAAACAGTTCAACTTGATGAGTTATCTATATCTGTTAACGTAAACCCTTAGTTCGAGTTAGTCCCTTGTGCGATACGCTCACATTCATTTCGTCTGCCATACGCCAAGCAGCTGTAGCCGAAAACCAAATCTAAAATTAGTTCCCGGAGGTTTAGTCGAAAGCGCATCTTCGGTCCCGCAAACTCCTCTCCACGTGCTCTAACGGTCCAACCATAGAAACTCACCCGTTGTTTTCGTGCGAGCCGTTGGCCGAAATTTATGTGCAAAACGGTTCAACCAGCATACTTATGCGAGATCGCCGGAGTACCTTCACCAAAGAGTACATAAATAACATTTTCAACCCCTTGACGAGACCGACCAGACCGACGTCTAGACCAACAGACAATCATACCAGTTCAGCTCGTGTTGCTGAAGAGCAACGCGTGGTGAATCAGGAGCCAGTCGAAGAACAGAAGATCATGCTGATGCCAAGTGCGGGAATATCCGCGACCACCGAAACGGACACCCTCGTCGGAGGACTCGGAGGTCTCGGGGTCCTCGGGGCCACGGGCACCCTCAACGGCACCGGCGTCCAAAATAAAGACACCACGTGGACGAAATTATTTGTTGGCGGTCTACCTTATCATACCAGCGACAAGTCTCTTAGAGATCATTTCGCAGTTTACGGAGATATCGAGGAAGCTGTGGTCATAACGGACAGGCAAACTGGAAAAAGTAGGGGATACGGATTTGTAAGTATCTTCAGATTCTACTGTTCAGTTAGCTCCAGGAAAACGATAAGCTGGTCCGGGGAGATTTTTGTAGAATATGTCCATGAAGTTTTTTTTAATTTTTTATACGCTCAAATTTGGCAACAGCGTTCTACTTTTTTTACATATTCAACTTTCCGTCATCAGAATAAACGGAATAATCACCAGAAAATCTGAAAGTGTACAATTCTAAATCTAGCCCAAAACGAGAAAAATGACCTTTTGAAAATAATTTTTTTAAATCAAAATTAGATGTTTTTCCAAGTGAAACCTATTTATATCTATAACTTTTTCTAAATATTCTCATTTGCAAAAAAATAAGACATGAAATTTTTCATCAAGCTATTCCAACCAATTTCTATATCTAATATAGGTAATCGTAACTGAAAAATCTCACCAAAGCTTTCGCATATGCAAAACTCTGGTTTTCAAACTTGAAAAAATTAAAAATGATTTTTAAAGATTCATTTCAACAAAATAGTTATAATTTTGATCCCCAGGCAAATTTGAAATACGACGAAATGGATTTTCCAATGTTTT
>NW_019290191.1:101365-136353 GCF_000500325.1 Leptinotarsa decemlineata
AAGATTTCAAAAATATCAATTAGCAAAAATTAAATCATCTTTTATTTTGGAACCTGTGAGCAGATTTAATCTCTGCCTTCTTCTATCAGAATAACAGTTTTTAAAAAAATTATCAATTCATGTGATAAAGGAGATAACGTGGTATTTATTTTATCTGAGCTATCTGATTGTAGTTTGAACAAAATGTAATTTTATAAACAACCTTTAGCTTCTGTATTGTTGTCACCACGTGGCGTGTCGTTACCAATAGGACAGATGCTGCGCCTGCTGACTCATAAACAGCCATTGGCGTTACTTCGAGATTAATTCAAGGGCAATTCGCTGATAATAAATAACTTCCAGAGAAATGACATTTAGGAAAGAGAAGCTGAAGATGCTTCAGTTAATTCTAAAAATTGCAAGTGAAGCATTCACGTGTTTCTCATAATATTATAGAAAAAATATCTTCATACTCCTTAATTCATGAGGGAAACTTTTTAGTTTTGTTTATGATATGGCAATAATGTATACGGCGGATGCTTGGATTGATTCAAAACGTTAGTAGAAACTGATTTTCAGACGACTAAGAAATCATTTACATGCAACAAACTGATATTGAATATTAAATGAACTTATAGAAATTTAACTCAACTAATAAATATAAATAGTGATAAAAAATACTTGAATAGTAGTGATGTGAAAATACTTTTCCTCCACAATAACTAAATACTGTCTTTCAACGCGCTTTTTGTGTCTGACATTATCGAAAAGGCAAATAAATTCAATACCTTTTTTTTCAGAACACGCAAAAATATGAGTCGGAAAATCCTAAAAATAAATATATCACATGACTCTTCAAACTATATTATACCTAGTGTCAGCCAAACCATTTTTGTTAACTTATAAAAACTAACTAATAATAAAAAACAAATTTATCTCCAAGACCGGATAACATCCTCAAAAACCTAACAACAGATTCATCCTCACATAATTTTTCACAGTAAACAGAACAATCTCTCGAATGAATAACTTTACCAAAATATTTGAACATTATCTTACCTTAAAATTCGTCTCTATAAACAATAAATCATATCTGATGGACAATTCGGAATATTGAAAATGGATAATTAATTTATTAGTCACAATGTCTAACAGTGTTTTTAATCTGGCCAAGTCCAAACAAATTGAACAATTATAGCATTCGAGAGACTGGATCAGATTACCTGAAAAACTACTTATCGGGGAGAATTTAAGTCAAAGCTGGAATTGGAACACGCAGCGATTTGGTTATGAAAACCGATGTGCCAAAAGGAAACGGTTTCAGGAGCTCTTCTGTTTTTAGTTCACATCAGTAGTATAACACAAAAGTAATAACTTTGAAAGTAATATACTATATGATGCTGATGACTTTTCTTTTATTTTCACAAACTCCACTTGACTAAGGGTCAAAAATACACTGGTTGAACAAAAATATGTTACCATTAAATATTAGTAAATATTGGTGTGTTGCTTCTTCCCCACAATCAGATATCAAATTATGCATCTCACGATCAAATTACAAAATCGGTCATCTGATAAGAATAGATATTTTAATTACCAGTCATTGGAAAAATGTAAACCTTCAATGAATCTATAAAATACCTTGGAGTAAGACTAACACCCATAATGAAACGAGCACATGAGCTGTAGTGCGAATAGATTATGAGTATCAATATCTAAATGTTATGATTTACTTGACATTCTGTTATATTATTCACGAGTTGAGTCAGTTATAAGTTATTGTATTCCACCTTGGGGAGTTGCACATAATACTTATCTCACACCTTTACAAGCTGCTTGAAATCTATTGTTCAGTTTATATCTGTCAGTGCCTTAAAAGGATGTTTCATAAACATAAAAAATATCGGATCTGCATCTCCGAAAAACACTGGATTGAAGGCAGGTTCTAATATCGAAATACATTTTTTCACAAAAATGCTCTTCTAATTTTTTTTATTCTATGAGCTAAAACTATACAATGCTCTGTCCAAAACTTCGAAGAGATATCTAATTCCAAACATTTTGAAAAGGAAACTAAGAAATTTATTTTACTTGAAAAAATCTGCTAAATCGTACAACTATTTATCTTCAATCATAATCATCATTCATAACCATCATCCAGTCTCTTCTCCTTTTCAACATTATATTTATTACAAAATGTCCCTATTTGCTTATAAACTTTTAATAAAAATATTTGTACAAGTGTGTGATATTACTGAGTTTGTAAGACAGTCTTTACAGCCTATTGTGAATTATTTTAACCGAATTCACTTTTCATATGATGAAAAATCTACTCACAAAATTTTGTATTTTTTCTGAAAAAATTCCGTTGAATTCAGTCTGTTGAGTATCTTGGACTTATAATGGAGAGATCTTAAAATGCTAACTCTGTAACGAAAAACAATAGATTACTACATGGCAGACTCATTCAGAAGCAATTAATTTTGTACTAATTCAGTCTATTTTTTTTTTGTTATGGTATTTTGGTTTGGAAGTAATTCTTGACTGCCGCCTTTATCAAACATCAATTTAAACATATAGAACTAATGGTAAATTTCTCACAATGTAAAACAAACATTGAACACAGAGCTATTCTATCTGGGCCAAAGTTATTAACAATGTTCCTTCATAATTTTAATGCATGAGAAACTAAATGTTAGACTCAATCTCACAATAATACAGCGAATAAACCCCAAAAATATATTAACAACGACTGATTATAAACAAATATATAATCTCACAATGGAAGCTAGCACTCTACTGCCGTTATTCGTGTTTCGACTCGCCGGGATGACAAATCCCATTTCGTAACAGTCACAGTTAGTCATCCTCTATTGCTTCTACGTTCACAGGGTGTTTTATGATACTGGGTATCTTACATAAAATGCATTCAAAAATATTCTGGTTTCATGTTTTTGATTTTTAGGAATTAGTTTTGTCAGAATATAAATTCAGGCATTGTGGCTTGATCATCAAAAATTAACGGTAATATTTTGCATTCGGTATTGTAACATCTGTTCGTGTTAGAGATGGAATTATCAGTAGAAAACTGAAATCTGCATTTGGTGTTTACACATATGGAACTCTGCTAAGCAAAAAATGATTCCGAACTCGTCTGAGCTGCTTTGCATTTATATACGGATACGTAGCCAGATTTTTGTAACATACAATTGTCAATACATCTCATACAATATAAGGACGAATCTCATTAAAAATTATCTCACACTGTTCCTAGAATGGATCCGACTGATAATAAAAGTAGATACAATCCACATGGAGCAATTTCTCTTCTACTTCAGGACTTTCAGAAGAAAAGCTCAGTAAATGGGTAACAATCACTGACAATATTGTTTCTGTATACTAATATTCATAGAAAGCAACATGGGAATGTTATCGATCTGTCTCATTGTGTAGACATATTGACGTAAAATATTTGATGTGTTGATTGTTCCAGAAATAGTTTCATCGTCATATTAAAATGAGAGTTTATTTTCGAAGTATTTGATTTTCAAATTAAATAGACAAAAATAATTTTCATATTCCTGTTATGATATCAAATAAAATGAAATGATGAAATTGTTTCCTTCCAGCAGCGCTAATGATTACGATCATTATTACCATATGAGTGATCTGCAATTTGTGGAATACAATAAATACGGAAGTAGTACAGTTCACTCTATACTTTAGAGATAGATATAATTAATATTATCGTACCTCTATCTGAACACAGTAGGTATATTTTTAGAATGGTGTGTTGACGAACAAAGTAATGAAAACAATTTCCTACGCAGAGTTCGATCGGAAAATGGGAGACAGCTGTATGTCTAAATGGCCACCCCTACTTGTTTTACCATAACAATAGTAGCCTTGCACACTGTGAATTTTGGGTAGCTGAAATGCATTTGTCACGTTCCACATTGTCCTAATCGCTAGGTTTTAATCCCATTTTATTCGTTGTGAACTTTCTGACAATTGAAATTTGTTAGTCTTCAGTTTTAACGATTATGTTCTTATAAAAGAAAGTTAAGAAAATCTGCTTTGAATAGATTGTTACAATTTAATTGATCGCGAGAAGTTATTTTTTTTTTAATATTTAATGAGTGGTACAGTCTGTATGACTCCAAATGTACATATATTTTTCTTCAATACGATAAAAAAGGAATAGTCTGGGGTTTACGAAATATACTGTGAGGAAATATATTGTTCAAACTGAGCGGACTATAATAGCTCGCTACAAGGAACATATTTCACATTTCGGTTCAATAGACCAGAGAAGTCTGCCGCTCAATATGCCTCACAGAAGGGTTGCCGTGAGTTTCAGCCACGAATTGGGGGAATTCACCGATAACGGAAAGGAATGCGCCAAGTCACCATTGGTCGTTAAAATTCATGGCTAGCCATGAAATTTGTCATTTAGAACATTCTTTGTCAGATACGAAATCAGTAAAGAACAATCGATTTTCACCTATAGCCATAAATAAAATAGTAGATATGAATGCAGCTTCTTTCCACACATACAATTAGATTTTTTTTTATTTTCAATACATGAAATTTATACTTCTGATGCACTGTTTTGAACCTCTGGTGTAGTAATGAATATTACTGGAGTTTTATCCTAACACCAAACCGTTACTTCAACACCTCGACACGTGTTTCGATCACCAAGCGTTAAAATAACGGTTTGGTGTTGGGATAAAACTCCAGTAATATTCACATGAAATTTATATCCATTCAAAAAATTGTGATTAGAAAAATATGCGTGAAACAATAGTATTTGGCATTTCCTATATGTTGTCGCAGAAAAATTCATATTTTGATTAGAAAAATCATATCTTCTGAAAAAATAGCACTGTAAAGATATTCACTCAGGAAATAGATAGATAACTTTATTTAACTACGTAAATACAACGTATTTTTGTAGCAGGTCCAAGAAGATGAAATCCACATGAAATCAATAACATAATATGTATACAACATGAATCCACTACTAAACATAATATGTATTAAAATAAAGTATTAAAGAGAGTTAAACATGTTTAACTTTCTTTCGGCAATTTTATGTTCAATTCTTTGTTTTTCACTCAATTTTACTGTATGATTTGTTATGTTATTCATTGGCAAAAAATTCACAACTCAATAAATTATAGCACCTAAATAAACAAATATATTATAGGAAGATTAAAACTGACAGTTTTAATCTTCCTCTTTTAAGATGATCACTTGGTGATCGAAACACGTGTCGAGGTGTTAAAAATAACGATATGGTGTTGGGAAAAAACTCCAGTAATATTCATTTCTACACCAAAGGTTCCAAACAGTGCATCATAAATATATAATTCCAAGTACTGAAATCAAATTGTATCTGTGGAAAGAAGGTACATCAATATCTATTATTTTATTTACGGCTATAGGTGAAATTCAATTTTTCTTGACTGATTTCGTAGCTGGCAACGAATGTCATTGAAGACAAATTTCCATGGCCAACCATGGAATGAATGTCCTCAAAGACAAATTTTCATGGCTAGCCATGAACTTTAACGACGAATGGCGCATTCGTTTCCGTTAGCGATACATTCTCCCAATTCATGGCTGAAATCCGTGGGTGCCTTGGAAAATGTGGACTGAAACCTATCAACGGTAATAAATGTTCCATATCTAACAGCCGTTTATTCGCACTCTTAATTAATTACATGTAGAAAACAAGTGAGGAATAGGTATCAAATAATATTAGCAACAACAGAATTCTAGGAATGAATTCAATGACCCTCATTATCAACCTGGAAGACTTGATATATACTGATCGAATGGGTATAACTGAGGTTATCGATTATTTCCGGACTAGACCGGGGCTGAAGCCTTCAAAAATGGTAAAAAATGAAAAAAATAATAGTAGGATGAAACCCATTAGAAAAGGAGGGGAATATGATGAAAATGAAAAAAAAATAAATTACGGGCGACCTGAGTTCGGGAAGTGGAAGGGGTGAGTTTTTGAGGGTAAAAAATGGTTTATTACGATTTCCGCCAAAACTATGGAAAAAATTAGGGAGCAAAGTTGTAGGTAATAAAAAGATCTACAACTTTTGTTCTCACAATTTTTTCACATAACCTCAAAATTTATGTGAAAAATTNTTTACTATAGTAACGTATATTTTTTACACCATCAGAAAGTAAAGATTTCAACGAACAAAAAGCACACCGAATTTTTGAAAAAAGCTGATATGTTGACACGAGAATTTTTGATTGAAAATTAGGGTTCTTTTTTGATATTAAGTCAAAATAAGGTGGAAAATAAATATTTTAAATCAAATAAATCACAGTGTATTTGGGACAAATTTCGTTATTGGTTATTTGAATTTTTCACATAAATTTTGAGGTTATGTGAAAACATTGTGGATACAAAATTTGTAGATCTTTTTACTACCTACAATTTTGCCATTTAATTTTTTTCCATAGGACTCGTAGTTTTGCCGGAAATCGAGATAAACCATTTTTAACCCTTAAAAACTCACCCCCCTACTTCAGATCGCACGTAATTCATTTTTCCTTTCATTTTCATCAGATTTTTCTTCTTTCGTAATGGTTTTCATTCAACTGTTATTTTTTTTTTTGGTTTCAAAAATTATCGACCCTGATCTAGACAGTAAATTCCAGCTTTCACCCCATAATCGATTTTCGATCCGTCTATAAACTGCGGAACAAATTTTCCGGATGACTGTTCATTCTCCACTTTTCGCAGTTTGAGAAATAGTTACTGTTATCTTACAGATTTGGTGAATTAATCTTGATAATGCCTCCAGCGAATTTCAAAAAAATTCACTGATGTTTTTGAAAGGTTTTTTATCATAATTTGAATCCAAAATAAAATTGGTTTATCAAGATTTTTCAGTCGTTCAATTCATATAATCTCTCTCGTATATTTTCATTCCAATAATGAACTTTTCTCAGTTTATCCGAAACTTTTTCTTTTTTGTATCAATATGTTATACAGGTTGTTATCAGTGATTAATTTTTTTATTAGTATCTCAGGCTTAAGCTGATATCCTATGATGAATTTGATTATTATTTCAACTATTCTCGTTGTGGTTTGTGGGTGTGAGCTGAGTAAGTTTTTGAGTTGAATACTGTTGAAATAAGTCTTTGACAGGTATAGGCGGAATTCGGACGTCTGACGTAGACGTAATAATCCTAACATTCTTAAAATTGGTAAAATAAATATCACTCACTCAGTATCAAGTATTACGCTGAGAGAGAGGAGAGTAATCATAGTAGTTTTTCAACTGAATTGAGCTTCCCTTGCAAGTATGTTCGATTCTATTTTTATCCGAGTATTCAGCAAATGCTAAAATCTACTTATTTATATTCTGTCAAAATATGAGATATGGATGTACTTAAACTTATGTTATTTCTATATTCATATGAAGCAGGTTATGAAATGCGTCAAAAGGATAAACAGAAGATGACGTTCCATTAACGGATCATATGCTGAGCAGCGGAAATAAGATCATTTCGTTTATTTTATATTTATTTTTATTCAAAATTATTGACCCGAGAATATATTTGATTGCCTTGAGACTGAAGTTTACTACATTTCATATTGTCAACTTAGATTCAGTGAATTGTCACTGAATTAGTTCAGAAAATATTTTTGGGAACTCATAACTCTTCCTTTATATTCACTATGTTCATGTTGAAGTCTTTGAGAAGTGAAAATAAACTAGTTCATCATCGTGCCATTGAGATACGTGAAGGCATTCAAATATCACTCCAAAACAAGTACAAGTGTAGTGTCATGAGCACCAGATTTTTCTATTCTCCGAAATCCGATGTTGGCTGCCTATTTTTTGAAACGAGTGTTTATAGCTCACTTTGTTTGATCGATGAAGTTTTTGTCACATTCACTTCATATATGCCCGACTTTTCATTTTCCAACATTTTGTCTTTAGGGTTACTCAGTTGATCTATTTTTACTTGTATTTCATTTCACTTCCAAAACTTCNCGAATCCGTTTTCTTTTGAAGTATCGTTGAAGCGGTTCAATGTCCATCGATTTTGGGATTCTAGATGCGTATACCTTCCTGCAAGCGTAAATATTTTCTCTAATGTGTGCAGAATGTAGCCTTCATCGAGATAATTATTGTATGCGGTGTAGTTAGGATGATCGCTTTGTAAACAAAATTAAGTCTGGCCAGACCAAATAGACGGCCATCGTGGTGAAATCGTATGTTCAAGGAGAAATTAAGTCCGAGCGAAAGAATTTGTTTCACGTTTGGTTTCATTGTAGTCACACAAACTCATAGAACTTACTTTGAAATGCTTGAAAAAAAGTTACTTCTTTGCATGATCTACACACCCATGTATAGAGTTACTTCCTTCCTTTCTTTGGAAGACTCCCTCATCCTTCTTTTTTTTGTATCAAGATGGAGTAGTAGAAAGCCAAAAACTTTCTTTCCCAAAAATGGAATTGGTATTCTGAATTTTTCCATCTTGCTGTAAATTTGTTCTAACATTTTTCTATAATGGCAATGAATCCCACGAAATTTGGTAATATCAAAATATGATAAATTATGCGTAAAATGAGTTCGGAATAATCACTTATTCTGTCCGCCTGAGGACGGATAATCATTGATGCAGCAATTTATCAAATAAAGGTTCAATCCACTGAGTGCTCATAAAGCTGCTGAATTGTTTTTACTTTCAAATTACCTTCATGTATCATTATTGTAATTTTCCGTCAGTGAATGATTCATGTAGAAAACAAACCAAATAGCTTTATGTTTGTTTAGTGAGTTTCTCAGAAAATATTGATTCGTTGAATTACATTTGAGTGTTCTCATTTAGATTATACTTTTCATAGTTAAATTATAAAAGAATACTGAAATTTTCTGAAATAATTCTGCGATTGTCATACCTCATTGATATAAAATTCATTGAAGAAAGTAATACGATTTTTTCTTTGGAGATGCACACGCACCGCAGAAAAATCATCAAAATATTTATTTCACCAGAATGCCGTTCTCTAATCGAAAGAGTTCCCAAAAGGTGTAGTTTGGAATGTGTTATATAGAACTTCGAAGCGATGGGCAGCTATATTTTGTGGAGTAGGTACTTCTGATATTAATAGCTCTAGGTGGAACCAAGCGGGCTTACTCAGTCAAACTCTTGTACATAGTGTAAGAGCGCCAAAACCACCAAGAATATTCCCTCGATCGGAAAAAAACAGTTTTAGCACGTGGGCTTAAAAGTCCCAGGCCTAAGAAAAACAACGTTTTTTGTTCAAAATTGGCTTTGTTCATTAACGTAATCTCCATCAAGAGCCACACAATCATTCTAGCGCCGCTCTAATATTTCAATACCACTTTGCCTCAAAATAGGCCTTCGTTTCAGCAATAACCTCTTCATTCGAGCTAAATTTCTTACTGGTGAACATTTTTTAAGTTGCGAACCATCACAAGTCGCTGGAAGCCAAACCTTGCTAATACGGTGAACGTGGGAGTAATTCGAAGTTCAATTAATATAGTTTTGCCATTGTTTTGATTGATTGTGACAAGATGTGTTGTATTGATGAAACATATTTTTTTCTTTGCTATTTGCGGCCGTTTCTTGGCAATTTCAGCCTTCAAACGCACTAATAACGCTATATAATATTCACTGTTGATGGTATTTCCCTTCTCAAGATAGTCGATGAATATTAGATCACGCACATCCCAAAATACCAAGGCCATAACCTTTCCAGCCGATTATTGTGCTTTCCGGCACTTTAGGAAGGTTCACCAAGTTGCGTTCCACTCAGATAACGATCGTTTTGATTCCAGAGTGAAGTGTTGGATGCATGTTTCATCCATTGTCACATATCGACGCAAAAATTTCGTTTTGTTTATACATGACCAAACACTGCTCAGAATCATCAAGACGTTCTTGTTTTTGGTCAATAGTGAGCTCGATTTTGTGAAATTTTTTAAGTTTTCTGGTATTACTGCCTCATTTGGACGTCCATTGCGTTCTACATCATCGGTGTCCACGTTTGAAGTCAGCAAACAAACGTTTATTTGTTGTTTCTGATGAAGCGGAGTTCTTATAATACTTTTCAAGCCATTGCTCCGCTTGAACGGTATTTTTCCCCATCAAGAAGCAGTGCAAAAGACGAAATTGAATACAATAAGACTAGCACCATTTATTGAATTGCATTGCTGTCTTCATTTTCAAAAATGTTCGAAAAATTCAACAGGCTTGTATCCTTCTGTAAAAAGTATAACCTACTCGCAAAGAGCCAATATGGATTCCAATCTGTTTTATCCACCCAAGAGGCTACTTACTCTTTCTCTGGTCAATCATGTTTTATCCAAATTAGAAAATGGCGAATCAGTTACTCAGTTGATCTATTTTTACTTGTATTTCATTTCACTGTTATTTCATTTCAATATGATTGTTATTTTCCACAATTTTTTTAAAATTCTTCGCTTTAGTTCTTTCAGGGATTTCAAATAATTTTATATAATATCAGACAATGGAAGTCCGATCTAATGAAATTTATCATGAAACATTCTCAATCACCTTCAAATCAGACAAAAGTTATTTTCTGTATTATATATTCTAGTTTAGTCTGCCATTTAATGTTGTGGACAATGGTGTGAGCTGTCAGGAATTAATCTAAAAGTACTTCTATTATTCCTGTAGACATCAAATTCAAGAGCTTGGTTAATCTTAATCACTGAGACATTCTTGTGTAATAACTCATTATTGTGTTCAACTTCATATGTAAACCTAATATGCTGGGATCTGTTCTTGAGAGTTGAAACAAAGTCCTCTACCCTAGATTGTTTGTGTCAAAAATCGCAAATACATTATCCACATCTTTTGCTTCCAATTCAAATCTGCTCATGAACAGAAAAACTTTAAAAGGGGCAGTGGGTTTTTCATTGCCATGTAATCGTGCTGTCTCTAGAAACAGTTGTTGATGGAAGCAATTTTATGTCATGCAGATTTTTGTTAGTTGCATGTAGTCTTCGATCACTTCTCCATTGACTTGACCCCTCAGAAGATTCCTCAAATATTTCATAGTTTTTGGTATGGGGACACTTAAAAACAACGAGGATACATGAAATGATACTACATTAAAAAACAGAAATATCAACAAGAAAATCTATTTAAATTTGTTTTTGACTTCTACAGAAAGTCACGCAGCACGTTTATTGAATGTAAGACAATTCAAGGAAAAGTGGTTTGGAACATCTGGGGTGAAATGACACATCATAGCAGTGAATTGATGACTCTATCAAAATTTCAATAAACCGTATGAAGTATCTCAAAACATGGAATTGATTTGAAGGGGTTATATTTTTTAGGAGTGATTAATTTTTGGGAAAGAAAGTTTTTGGCTTTTTTTCCCAAAAATATCTATAATCTTATTATCTCCAACTATTTCCTCCAAGGCATCGATACATTGTGGATCGCTATTACCAGATTGTCCTGCTTTTTTACAGCAGTTAATTAGTTTCATCCATAACTTTCAGTCCATGTTGTTTTGCACAACCTAAGGATTTTGACTGTGGTGGTGACCAGATTCTAATGACAAAGCTTCCATCATTATGGTTTCAGAGATGTANCCTACTCGCAAAGAGCCAATATGGATTCCAATCTGTTTTATCCACCCAAGAGGCTACTTACTCTTTCTCTGGTCAATCATGTTTTATCCAAATTAGAAAATGGCGAATCAGTATTCTATTTGATTTGTCACGTGCATTTGATACCATCAACTTCTCCTCGATAAACTTTATGATACGGGAATTCGAGGCCAAAGTCTAAAATGGATTAAGACTTATCTGACTGGTAGATCACAATCTCTTAAGGTTAGGCTCAAATCTGGAATATATCGTTCTGAAAATCGTAACATCTTAACAGGTATTCCCGAGGGTAGTGTCCTGGGTCCTACTCTCTTTGTCTTATTCGTCAACGACATCTCTAATATCAATCAACAACATTGTACTGTACAGTTTGCTGATGACATGTCCTTATAGATTTCTTCTTCTTGTGAAGGGTTATTTGACCAGACTGATATTGCAGTTGCTAATATGCTTAATTATTGCACCAGAAACGGCCTCGTACTAAATAGCAATAAATCTAATACCATTGTTTTCTCGCTAAGAGAAATGGACTGCAGTATATTGGTTAGAGCTAATACTAAATCTATTGTGCAGAAAAATCAGTCAAATTCTTAAGGTTGAACATTGACTCCTAATTGTCCTGGAATGATCATATTGACTCTATTTCTATTAAATTATCCAAGCATTGTTTCGTTATTTGGAGTCTCAGAAATTCTGTCCCCATTAATATTTTATAAGGCTACTACTATGCCTATGTTCACTAAAGTCTAAATTATTGCTAAGTCTGCTATGGTAACTGCAGCAAATTGAATGATCTGTTGATTGCTCAAAAAAAGATACTAAGAACCATGTGTTTTAAAAAGTATGGTGATTCTTGTAAGCAGTTATTCACTGAGTTACAAATTTTAATTGTAATATCCATGTATATTTTAAATTGTGTCACTTACATTAAGAATCATTACCATGAGTTTGAGTTTCAGCATAGGGATACTATCCGCATAGCTGCTGGTTATACTCTCAGGCAAAATTATAATCTGATAGTTCCTGTACACAAATTAACATCTATATCAAACGGACCTCATGTTATGTCTATAAAATTATTCAATAAATCCCATTAATTTCAAAAATAGCGTTAAAAATATTCTCTACAAAAATGCCTTTTATTCACTTGATGAATATTTTCAAACTGATCTGGCTGCTTGACATCACGATTGTTTGCTTGTTTACTATTCTACTGTTTATACTATGTTTTTTTAAATTGTTTTATATAGTTATCTCCTACATCTGCTATTGAGTTAACTTTTTTTATGTATATTCCATATTTTATCACTTGATATTTTTCAATTCCAATCTTTACTGTGTATGTGACGATTTCCATGCTTGTAAAAAAGGCTCAGGAAAAATAAAGTATTGTATTGTATTGTATCTATGTGTTAGGCCCGAGACTTTTCAGCCCATGTGGTAACAGTTGGTAACATTTTTTTTTCATTTCGCGTTATTCTGAGAATTGTGTGTCAGTTTTTTTGTATATTATCCATTGCATTCGTCGAAATACAATTTGTACGCGATACTTATTATCTGTTTCAAGTCAACTCTATATTTATTTGCCTATCTTATCAACTTTTTCCACCGCCATACGATATGAAATTGTCTTGTGAGGTAAAGCGACAAATATTGGAGTACCTCCTGCCTATTTGTTCGTTTTAAATGAGTCGCATAACACAATGCAATGCCAATTACTGCGAAATGTTTTCTGATAACATGGCTAGCTGTATAGAGTGGTCTTTCTTTGAAATATATCGTTTATTTTCAATGTGTTTCCAATTATTTGCTCAGTAGATACCTTATTTATTTCCTTGTT
This sequence comes from Leptinotarsa decemlineata, assembly GCF_000500325.1. NCBI lineage: Eukaryota > Metazoa > Arthropoda > Insecta > Coleoptera > Chrysomelidae > Leptinotarsa > Leptinotarsa decemlineata. The sequence goes on from NW_019290191.1 coordinate 114,845, forward strand.
GCCTGCGTCTCATGAAGGTGTACGAATTGTGCATTCTTGTTGTCCAACAAATTAGGAACATTTCGATTAATGATTTGAATTTCGAGTTTCGATGTGGTTAACGAAATCATTAGCTATCATCTGGTTTACCAAGAGACATCATAAGTCAACTTATATAGTTGTGTAGCAGTAGCTGTATATTTAATTGTGCCAATTTTTGCCAAAAACTATGACAATATTGATATCTCCTTTTCATTTGGCTTCAATGAATATAAGTTTTCCCATTCTTTCAAATAAGGTATCATATCTCAAATCTCGATCAAATCATTGACTGATTTTGCTTTCCTAAGATTTCATGTATCTATATACATGTGATATAGATACGTACCTTTTGTGGCTTGCTGCTTTCTTTTAATTTGAATTTTCGAATGTTTCTTTTGTTGCTATCGTTAACTGGTGAAGTACAAAGGCGCCGGAGGGCCACAGATAATTTTCATTTTTTAATTGACAGTTGGAACTGTCGACAATATATAATCAACACTTCAAACTGTCAGTTAGCTATAATCGACAGTTCAAAGTGTAGATTATCTATAGCGATGATTTTCCTGCTGATGACAACCCTGGCAATGATAACGGACGCTTTGAGTGGACGCATGAGCTAAGGGATAGCCTAATGGCCTAATGCATTGCTACGAGAGTAGTGTAGAGAGTAGAGAATGCATACTCTGAGGTGTGAAACACATCCGGAGCAGGCCACCTTTTCCGCCTAAAACCTTGGTGATAACGTGTGATGATTTTCGGCGGCAGGGCTATATAGTTGTGGCAGTTCTACCAACTGTTGGCACGGCTGGTAAGAAAACTCCTATCATGTCTCCAATGGAAATAATCAGAAAACGTAGGCCCCTGAAGCCACAAGAACCGGTTTCATTAGATGCAAAAGTTCATGGTGTCCTTACAGAAAAAGTTGACATCTGGAAAAATAACACCGCCGTGTACATCGCCGTTCAATCGCCTTCCGAATCGGAAGGACGGCGCGTACACAAGATGTAGGCTGGGATCACGTTGGTGATACAACACGGGTCTCGTATTCAATGTGTGATATATTACAGGGTGGTCAACAGGTCATTCATGCCCGCAGTGCGGCAAATAGTCGCCACATTGCGACGTACCCATCACACTTTGAGTGAAGGCGAGATGCTGACCACCAAATAGCACTGCCTTGATAAGATACGAAAGCTAGTGGCTGCCAAGAAGTCACTAGTGAGGCGAGCCAGAAGTATCGCGGAAAACCTTAGTTTCCGCGAGAAACCTTCTCCCTTATTCCAAGAGCCTTTGCGTTATGTGGATAATCCGCTGACTGCTGATTAGATGGAATCCTTCTGGAAGGACATATATGAACATCCGTAGTCACTCAACTTAGACACTCCAGTCCAAGCGCCGCTCGAAACTTTCAGCAGAGAGCTTCGACAGCCTGAGTTCAATGAATTGCGCAACACGATGTCCTCGAATGGAGTTCAAAGAGCTCTTGTGCGTTCCAAAAACTATGCTGCTCCTCCAGGACCAAATTGGCTTAACACTTATTGATGGATAAAACTCCCATGCACCTAACGCCATATGGCCAGAGTTCTCAACTCATGTAAACGGAGAGTAGCCGATTCCGAATTGTTTGGTCGAGGGGCTGACCGTTCCCATGCCTTCAAGCAGAGATTTGCAGATACCTAAGAATTAGGGACCGATAACATGCTTGAATTCGTGTTATGACTTATTAACGAACATCTTATACAAACTTATACTCACCACAGAGAGTGTCAAAGAGAGGAATCGCTGAATGGAAAGAGAACCTGCATATCGATAAATATGTAACGCAGGACTCGATACAGTATAAGCGTAACCTCTCTATGGCCTGGATCGATTACCGTAAGGCATTTAATTCAACATTGCATAAGTTTATTGTGCATTTACTCGGATGTCGCGCGGTACCCGACAAGATGCCTTGAAGAACTGACACCTTTCCGGCGGAATCACTTCACCGTAACTTCTGGTTAGGCTATAGTCCTAGGTGGCCACTTTCAGAAGTGGTGTATTTTAGGGCGATTCCTTCAGTTTCCTTCTTTTTTGCATCTCACTATTGCCACTATTGCCATTATCCATTGTGCTCAGAAATACTCAAAGATATAACTGTGACACCCTAAGAAACCGGCAGCATAACGGCACCCATTTATTTTATATGGATGATCTCAAACTTTATATCTTTGAAGAAAATGATTCCAGTAGTTCTTGAGGGTGGTGGAAGAGTACTCGAATGCTATCGGTATGAAATTCGGGATAGACAAATTTGCAATGGTCGATTTCAAAAGAGGGCCATGCGGGGACTACGGATAGGATGTGCAGCTTGTAGATGAAAGCATGCTCACCATATAAATGCCGGAGAGATATATATATACTCCGGGGAGGAACGAATTCACTAACAAAAGTTAACAGCAGTATCAGCACAAACTCCGACAAATCTGGTCATCCGAACTGTCTGGAAAAAGCAAAGTCGCTGCTACGAATATTCTCGCCGTTCCAATCTTACTGTACTCGTTTGGAGTAGTGAAGTGGACTCGGGAGGAGCTGTATCAACTCGACGTAAAGAGCCGAAAAATAATGTATCTTGATGGAAGGATGCATCCCAAATCGTCCGTTCCACGGTTGTACTTTTCCCGACAACAAAGAGACCGTGAACTTCTGAATTTGGAGTGTCTACATGACATAATAGTATTGAATGGACCCTGTAAAATCATCAGGAGTTCGGTCTATAGGGCAGTTATATGAGCGGCTTATGAACTCGGATCAGTTTTCGTCACTGAATGAGGTGATCACAACGCTGTCACCAAGATGGTCCAGCAAAAAGCCCATATAAAAGCTGCAGAAATCAAGTCACTCCTGCGGCAACAAATCTCGATGAACCGGGCAGACTCTATTCAGACCACTGTGTGAATATTGTTGTTTTGATTATTGGAGTCTTGGGAGAATGATTCCCTCTCTACGCTCAACTCTCGGTTAAGCCGGCTTGCCATCTTATCCGGACAAATGCAGATAGCTCTCATTCTTGGCTCGTGTCTGATTAGGGCACATTATCATCGGGCCCAATGGTCACTCAGCTCATGGTGTGGGGAGTGGTCATTGGTTGATGATACTGGTGAGCACTCTGAATGTATCAGAGCTTCGGAGACAGGGCCCGACCTGCACAACTTGTTTCGACGCATTGAGCCAAGAATGACGTCGTTCTGCATTATTATTATTATCATCGTCGAATGGGTAGATCTTATCGAAAACATGGTAAAAATAATGAAATTTTCTATAAAAGGTCATAATGTGTAATTAAAATATATAGAAACAAAAATAACTGAGGTAAAATATAAAATGAATATATACAGAGTCCTGTCATAAAAATGTTTTGTTGAACTCAATAAATTATTGTGTAGAAAAAAAACCTAGATAAACCCGTTAAAAAGAGCCTGTTCTCGAAAGAAAAGCCTGGGTAGGTAAGGCGATATGATATATCACCTTACCAAGGCGCCATCTATGAGATAGACAAAGGATTCCATGCAATATCGAAAATAAAACCAGGCTTCCAGAGGCGGTCACATGCAAAACCAACCTACATCGACCGCCGGACAAGATTCATCCTCTGTCTTTCATAGCAGCTTTCACTGCAAGGCAACTAGTTGAAACCAGAGCCCAAAAACAAAGCATTCTTAATAAAACACCAGACAGCGCTGTTTCGACTCGCCATTAATATTACCAGGCATATATTCATGAATTGAGTTGTTTTTTGTCGGTTACATTCATAGGGAAATTTCATATCGCCCCTACGTATTCAGGCTTGTCCTTTAGGGATGGTCGTTTTTTTTGAGTAAGTATATCTATTAACGTGTTACTTTTTTAATAAAGTAATTTATAAAATTCAAAAAACATATATCACATAGGAGTTCCTACCTTCGTAAACATGAAACGTAGAGAAGTAATATAATACATATAAATGCACTTTGCTTATTATTAACTATATTCAAGAATAGGTTATGTTTAATGAGTAAGGTTGTTCGGATCGTCGGAATATAAACTTTGAAATCGGAGGATTCCATATTTAGCAAAACTTCTGGAAAAAGCCAACAAGTTTTCTTTATCAGCTTCGTTAACGCCCAATAACCTTTGATTATTCTTCTTGAGTTTTTGATCTATACTATCTAGTCTTTACCTATTTTTATTGATACTATTTACATTGGTTTCAACTAGTTTATCCATTGAATCCATTCTCTGACAGAACTTATCAAATTTTTCCTCTATTTTTCCCAACTTTTGTTCAAACTGCTCTTCAATTTTGGCCATTAACTTTTCACATACCTTGCTTATTATTGCTTCCATTGCGATTTCATCTATCCTTTGCTGGCCCGAGCGAGTATTCACATTCACCGGCATGGCCCACGTACTATTATGATTGATGTATCGAGTTTCACATGAGAAGAAATGATCACAAATAATAGTTTTCAAGTGGAAAATTTCTGCCCAAACTCACTTTCCAATGATTTATACACTGTTAACTTTTGAATTGGATGATTTTTTAATATTTTTAGACTTCAGAAATACCTCCAAACTAACAAATTTCACAGGAGCGTTCGAATACGTTCGCACGTGCTTGCTGCTCGACATGCCCACAAATATTCACCACAAATACTTTGATCAGCCAGAGATCTAACAGAAATGTTCCCTGGTGGAATACAACAAAGCTGAAAAAAAATCAAAGCGAAATTCAAAAGATAATGCGAGGAGGTCGAACAAACCCAAGTATGGTCCAGACCCTACAAGATAATCTCTAAGGGACTTCAAATCTCAATAAATTATCTAAAAACAACTACCAGGAAGTACACAAAAACAGGAGGAGAAACTAAACTATAGGAGGACTTCTTCGGATTCATTTCTACGGGTCATAATTTACAAATCTAAACATTGTCAGAACTGACGGAGATATGCAAATTCATTGAGATCAATATGCGTACAAGTCAGGTACGGTTCATGTCAGTTCACAAAAAAGCGGAATATGCTTATAAGAACTAGAAATTCAAGAAACACCTCATTGTGAGATTTTCTCCAAACAGTTGTACAAAAACGCAACACTTGTTTCGCTATACAATAGCTTATTCAGGCGTGTATACACACGACGCAATTCTTGAATACGTAATGGATTTTCATTAAGTATCGGCTGATTCCATCACATCTCAAGAACAAGGTAGTATTTTTAACTGCTTTCTTGGTTATTGGATGTGCTTTTGATGATACAACCTTAAAATTAATTATACAAGCGTCAAGAAGAAGAGTAGATATACCGCGTGCTTGTAAAATGACACGAGCATTATTGAGGAAACAGTAGTGGCACGGGTAGTTAAGGGGTTATCCTCAGGAGGAGGTGTTTTGTTCCCACTTGTAATCCTATTTCAGAGCAAATATAATAGGTTCGTTCCAACCAGCGTCAGAAACAGTTTCTGATAGTCAGGATTCTGCGCAGTAATGTGATTGTGTTCCAACATGAGTTTCCAACCATTAGTAAACTATCAGTTTTCTGTTCCATCCAAGATTCAAACCTGTTCGAAATCTATCAGAATGGTTTGAGGATTATCTTCTAACCATCAATCTGACGCATGCGTATTCCGTCTTACTGTTTCTGATTCCCAAATTATTTTTAAAGGTTATGTTGAAATTCCATGCCAAACTTCAGTTGAACTATCAGCTGTTCCAATCAGAAATTTCAAATTAATCAGAAACCAATATTTACCAGACATGCGCGTTGACAACGATTTACAAACAGTTGGAAATCTGTTTGTGACTTAAGGTTGGAACGAACCTAATATTATAATGAGGAGACACATGCAGCAGGCCAAAAAAGAACGGGTTAACATAACTCTACCCAAATCGATCATAGAACCATTCACCAAATGAACAAAGATAGAGTGATTAGGACCTGTACAACTCCGAGGTGAAAATATATTACTGTCAGAGAAAATCAAATATTTGGTATTCCGATGAATCAATTACCAAATATGGAAAGGAGCTGGAATATGTTGTGTAGGAATAACTTTACATTTTAACCAACTGCTCAGTCAAGACACATCCCTCTGTAAAGCGGAAGTGTAAGCAATTTCGCAATTCGCAAAGAATGTCAATTCGAAACCTCAAAAAAAATGACCGGATCAGTATTCTCAAAGACAGTCAGGCTACATTCGGGACCACAAAAACCTATGAGCGAATCTCTGTTCATATGCAGTAACATTAATCTTTCACTCATCATTTTTTTGAAAAATGAAGTTTCATCAAAACTGTAAATTTACATTTTCTAATGAATTCATCGTCTATCAAAAATATAAATTGTTTTTGTCGACCTTCTTTGGGGGGCATTTTCACCTTCCACAATCTGAAAAATATGAAAATTTTAATGTGTAGACGTGTAGATACGGCAAACTTTAAAGTCATCCCGATGAGTTTTTTCTTCGCTAGTCGATAAAAACAAACTTCCCTCTACAAAAAATGACTTTCGTTCAATATCAATTGCTTTCAGCTTCATTTCTGATAAAATTTCTTCAACTTCGTATCTATTGTTGCGTGAGGAAAGCAGCAATACTAGATACAAGAAAGTGTGCAGTTCTTGGATTTGTATATAGTGAACAATGATGGAAGCTGTTTAGAATGTACCTATGTGAAATTATCTGGTATTCTTCATACTCACAAGTTCTAAAAACTTGTGGGCATTTCTCATATGACATCTAAGAATGTTAACTCCTAAAGGAGCTCTTCCGAAGTGAAATAATTTTTGGAACTGCAAAGAAAACCTAATTTTCAGGAAACAAGGATAATGATGACTAGATATTTTTACAATAGGCATATGTCTCTTGATTTTGCTATTGAAAATAAATCTGCGTGTTTCAGTACTGTTGTACTAACTCCTGATATTCATTCTGCAATGTTCGCATTTTCATAGTTTATAAGACTGACTTGACTGAATTATTCAGAGTATTTTGATGAATCCAATATTTTCAAATTTCGTCTGTTGAGAATTATTGAAATTTCTCGTATATACAACTATTCGATAGGATTGAAAAACAGGAATTTCATTTTATTTCAGGTGATAATGGGCGATCGTGCATCTGCAGAAAGAGCGTGTAAAGATCCCAATCCAATAATAGACGGAAGGAAAGCAAATGTAAATTTAGCAATATTAGGAGCGAAACCAAGAGGAAATATTCCAACTGGTTAGTATGTTAATATAAATAAGGTGTAACCGCAAATCCATATTGATATTACCATTCATTGATGATATTTTTGAAAATCAACGTTATTTGCAAAGAACCATACTCTTTAATGGCAAAGAAGTGAAAACGCAGAATTATTTTGCGAACAAGCAACCAACCACAAGAGCTGCAATACTCTTATCGTCGCACGTTTCATCAAGCAAGTTGGTATAAACTACAGTCTACTTCATTTTCTGAAGATAAGTTTGTTTTAACCCGTTACATTTGGTTAGATTGTGATTGTACGATACATCACATGATTATTGAATAAAAGCTGTTCCAACCAAAAGTTGACAATACTTGGTACCGTTCATCAAGCGATCCAACCAAACAGTGGACGATTCAGAAACCGATTTCGGTTTCGTCATTTCGATACTTGCCTTCGAGTAGAAATCGCTTGAATTGACTTGCGCAGTTCATTCATTCTCTTCATTCATCTTTGTTCTTTATCAGATAATGCTTTTTTGACTATTTTGTTAAGTGGCACATGCGCTCAACGATGCAGTGTACAGTTTCAGAATGATACAAAAACCGTGGAACAAACCTGATGACAACTTGGTTGCTGATACGCGCGTCGAGACGACTGTTGTATTTCTGGTGTTTGGGAGCAGTGCTTGTTTTGAACTGACTATAAATGAAGTAGTGATGGAATCACCTTTCATGAAATTTTATAAAAATATATAATAACATTCAAATGTAAACTGATTCTCATGAAAAGGAATAATTACATTCTGCAAATAAAAGCTGTAACAAAATTTTTGGGTCTGCATATCAACATGAGTCTGAATACTTTAGCGAGCGTATATTTCGAAAGGGAATCTCGAAACATTCATGTCTCCCAACGTACCTCTACAGTAGATTCTGGTAAATCCCTGCCAGAAAACAATTACTTCTCTGGCGGATATCACGATGGACGTTGAATAATATTCGACAAGCATTTACGCAAGATACCTCACAGTTTATTAGTCGATACAATCATCAGAATTAAAGTATTGCTACATGGGATGTTTTTCCCGTTTTTGAAGCTTTGTTCACAAGATGGTGCTGATTATATATACATATAGTCCAGTCGCGTTTGGGTCAGTCAAGTCCCGGGAACACTGATGTTTGGGTACGATCTTTCCTGCACTGATAAGAGATAATATTTCGAAAGCGGATTGTAGGTGACCTACTCAATTGGTTTCAGCATGGTCCTGCTGCTGAATTACCATCAATTATCTGTTAGACTATCCTTTGTGTATAAATCTGTGTCGGATATTCCAATATCCATCGTGGTATTAGCCAGAGCAGTAGTTGTTTTCCGGCAGGCATTTACCAGAACCTTCTGTGTAGGTACGTTATTAAAGATGAATGTTTCGAGGTTTCATTTCGAAATATTGATTTTCTTATATATATCGATGACAAACTTATATTTAGGGACCATATCTTTAAGCTAAACAAGAAAGCAACGAGGTGCTATGTCAGGAAAAAAAACGAAATTTGTGTGAAATAAATATTAGAATATAGGCTTTCATGGGCGAAGCCACGATAAGAGACAACAAAATCCGGGTTGGTAGGCCGTGGTCAATTGGAACCTGAAGTACCAAACGTTTCGTCTGTTACTGCGCACACAACACTGATGAACTTTTGATAAACTTTTTGGAACCATTGGTGTAGTAATGAATATTACTGGAATTTTTTCCCAACACCAAATCGTTATATTAACACCTCAACACGTGTTTCGATCACCAAGTGATCATCTTCAAGAGGAAGATTAAACTTTAAAGTCAGTTGATACTGAATTATGTAAGAAAATTTTCCAATCGTCATGTTTTTGGTGAAGAAAAGCAATAATTGTGTATTAATATCTACTCAAATGATAAAAACGGTTTATAGAGAACACTTCGATTTGTTGTAAGAAATTAGCATTATGCAATTATTGCGTTGATATTCAGATACTTCAGTTTTTCTTAATTATCTCAGAAACTTTTACTTTTAGAAACATAGAATATTATGACTTTTAGGTTGAGCCTAACTTATGTCAAACGCTCATTTATCAATTCAGTTTTCCAAAGAAAATTAGTTCAAATAATATAACGAATAAAAAAAAACGGAGTTTGTCAGTCTCATTCTGACTTACCTGTACTATGTTATGAATACTCAGGAGGTTGACAATCATTCCTATGTTATAAGAAAGTTGGATCACGAGATTATTGCACACAGGATGTTATGTTCTCTTCTCAGGATATATCTTCATTTTTTCGCAAATATCTCAGAAACCTTCACTTTTAAGCAAATGAAGTGTCATGACTTTTAGGTCGAGTATTGATGAGCCAAACTGATGTCAAACGCTCATTTGTCAATTCAGTTGTCCAAAGAAAATATGAGGGAAAATATGACCACATACCATCGTAACTACGCCACTGGTTAACAAAAATTTAAAATAATAACTTCAAATTTTCGCGGTGATAAACCTTGATCAGTGTACCAAGTTTGAAATTATTTTCTGTGGGAGTTTCAGAGAAAAAAAACAAATCTAAATTTTTTTCATACTTTTGACACCCTCTATCTCAGAGGGGATGCATTTTAGAGCATACTTTGAAAGAAACTTTTCATCTCAAAATGAGGCGAATGAGTCGGAGTCTGTCGGTATTATTCTGACTCACACTGTATAAAACGCATCCGATATTATCTGATATTTGAAAATATTCGTTAATTCGATGAATGTATGTGATATCGATATTTCTCCGTGCTTTTGACAACCGCAACCTTCCGACCTGATGTCCAGGTGTTCAAACGAGAGTATAGTTCACCAAGCACGGGCCACAGACAGCAGTAACATGGATTCGTAGTCACCCTTCTTCCGGTAAACCCGGACATCCGCATATGTCGCACGACTAGCGAACCAACAATTCGTTTAGATATCGGACACTTTTTACCTGGTAAAAAATGTCATTAGTACGGGTGCTTTTGCCAAACTACCTTTTAGTCTGAAGGCTACTGATCAATGTGTGCAGTGATTTTTCCTTTTTGTAGGTTTTCCATTCCCAAGCGTAAGGGCAGGAGCATACCCAACTCTTCTCCCAAGCCAGTATGGGTAAGTGAAATAATTTCATAACTTTGTGAGTCCTTGCACATCCTGCTGCATCACCAACAATATTTGTAATGAATATTTCATATTTTCTAGCTACTTTTGTCATGAAGGCAGTTGGTGATTCGTAAATCCATTGATATGTATTGAATTTGGCTGAACATTGAGACGTATCCCGAAAAACGACTCAAATACTAAAATGTAAACAGTTAGTTTCTTCGATGAGTGTTTGTGAGTGTGCGTGTTAAATTTTATTTTTGATTAGTATTGAGTTACACTCTTAAACAATTAGCAAGCGCTCGCAGGTCGTTGGCGAAATCCCCAGGTATTACTATCACCCAGCCATCCTTGATCGATGTCATGTTCTGAATGATATTTTAGCAGCTTCGCATTCATGTATATTAACTTAAACTCCAATTTTTGTCCTTAAAACATGTAACATCTTTCGTTCTTGTTTAATCAACATTATTGTTCGACTGATTTTTCAATAGAATGGAAAACTGATGTTATATGTAATGTTAATTATAATGTGTAATTGCTAGAGCGGTAGGAGTGTTATTATTGAGGCAATACGCCTCAATACTTTTGTCAAAAACAACTCCAGTGATTTTGAATTGGAAAATTTATTGAAAATTTTGGTCCAGTTTCTACATTTGACTGATAACATAAATAGAAAAATGGGGTAAAATTAAAATTATCTAGCAAAGAAGTCAGTCATCACATTCATAATCAGATCGATATTTGTTTGAATGTGCCTGATAATGTCTGTTGGGCTTTGTCTAAAGACAGTAACAGAATTCACACCTAAGACAAAATAGATAAAGCAAATATTAAACAAGAGTGTTAGAATGGAACTTTTCGGAAAAATTAGTCAAAAATAAGAATAATATCTAAAATATATAACTATGGTGTGACTGAAGTTTTGCAATTCACCCAGTTTTTGTCGTTATTTAGAAAATCTTTAGAGACAGATTGAGATTTTTTCAATAGTTTAGTCTTGGCTTTTTTTATAATTTACATGAATACGGATTCCTAAAACATCTACTCAGTTATGATAATTGAATTTTAGGATGATCGGGCTACATCCAACAATACGGTTTTCATGAGGTTGCTACATAATCATCGACATATATTTCAATGTTTTTCTTCAATATGAACAAATATTGTTTTGATGATGAAATGGACTATGTTGATTATTACCTAAACATCACCAGTGTAACCGTATTCTTGGATGGATGAAAATCGACTCACACTAACGGCTATGCGAGCGTTATTTTTTTGCACGATGTCCGCCAACCGGTAGCTTATTCAGACTTACATCTCACTTTTTAATGAAAAACACATCTAAGTACAAAATCAACTGAAATAATACTTTCATCATTTTTTTCAATATCCCCGTCAGTCAAGTATTTATTTGTTTACATAAAATTATGTTGAGAAACTGTATAAATCGTTCATACATTATGTCCTAAATAAAATAACTTAACCGGATAGAATGTCTTGATCCAATTCAAATTCAATTATTTTGTTGAGTTCATCAATCAGATCAGGAAGGGGGTATGTTGTGATTTATCTTTTGAAAAGACATCAAATTTGCTCAAATAATAAGAATATATAGACTTTATTCATTCAAAAACAAAGTAGTGTTGCAAGAATGAATAGATGAAAGGTGTAGTTCGCCCTGCGCCATTTTGGAATGTATATATCTACCTATATAATTACATAAAACATATATGCACAGCAAAAAGTGCATTCATTTGTATTTGTTAATGAAGTGTGTAAAATTATACTATATGACACAACTCAGCACTCAGCACACAAATACAAAGCATATTAATAGCGCTTCGATTTCAAAGTTCAAGCTACGTATCCCCAAGCAATTGAATTTCAATCATTTCACTGGACCTCGTATTCACAAATAGGTTCATAAGGAAAAAAGTTTTTGAACAGTTGAAAATTCTACTTTATGTTCAGTAAATTAATTGATGAATATGTTCCTTGCTTTTTTATTCGATTAAAAATGAATTATTTCATCATGGAGAGAGTGAGAATTATTAAATTGTAGTTTATAGAGAAATGAAGTGAAAGAGTTACGACAACTTTGTTTAAAGGGGAGCATGCAGATAAACATTTAAAGCATGGTTACATTCTTATTTCAGTAGGAAAATTCAGACAGACGATACTGGTTCGGTGGCAGATAAAAAACGGATTATTGACAATCTTTTGAGAAATGGGGCACTAGAAATTATTTTCTGAGTCAAGTTGCTATGAATCCTGAAATTTTTTGGTAATCACATAATTGGACCATTTTTTACTGGTAAATTTAAACGGAGACTTTTGCGACAGTTTCTAGATGAAACGTTTTGTGTAGATGGAAGATTGGGGAAAGGGTTGCTATCGAATAATAGGCAGAATCACCAGATTCATATTTTCTCGATTTCGTTTTTAACGTTCAATAATATCACACATAACAGATGAAATAATTAAATTTTTGGGAACCCGCAGATCATATTCAAAAAACAAATTCAATGCTCTCTCAAAAGACGTGTCAGAACATACCCCTCTCTATGAGAACAAATAAATGTGAAAGCCGTTCCCTCTAAGGATTTCAAGTTTCAGTAGTCGAATTAATGTGTAAATATTTCACCCTGAAAACAAAAGTTTGAAAGTCCGAGATTGTTTTTCATATGAGTATACTAAACCATATACCTTCTCAGACTTATTTTGATGGGCCACCCTTAATTTACAAATGTATTTAAGATCAGTCAAAACAAACAAATTATTTCTGTTCTGTTTGCTGGAATTCATTAAGGCAAATAAAAGAGGTTTCATCATTTTGTCTTATCAAAATGTGTAAATTGGGTTATTTATTCCAGTGACAACCATCGTTAGTTGAAAACATCGTATACGTTAGGGAAATATTTTGAGATGTGATTTTCTTCAGAGGAGCCAAATCAAGTAAACCAAAGTGGACGGATGGCGGACGACAAGTCTTATTGTTTGCTGTGAGGTTTTCGTTTTTACTTTTGGGCTGACTATATTTTGATGTTCGTTCATATTTTTACAGTAACTCACGACTGCAGTGTAACACTAATGCGACACTAACTAATGGATGTCGATGTGCTTGGTTTCATTAATCTGGGGTGTGTTACAGTGCAGCCGGTGGTGGAGGTAATAAACAGTGCTGGTAACTAGAGCTCTATGAGGCTATTCAAAACGTTTGACATATGTTCAAAATCGAAATGTCAGAAAATAGATTAGTTGAATTTGAATTTAATGTGTACCCAAGTATTTCTATAAAGTTTATAACCTTCTTTCATTTAATCAACGATCAACTTCCAGAGAATCTAATGAAAACACTTTTCCAACACTAAAACTGAAGCACTGTCTCTCAACGCGCGTTTCGCTAACCACATATTTGTAACATCGTGAAAAAGTTATCAAGAAAATAGGTGAAAGTAACGAGAATCCTTCATATACAGTCGGAAAGTTGATGAGCAGAGGAAAATTTGGCTTTCTAAACTGCTCGAACAAGTGTTGGGATTCTTGAAAGGGCACATGTTCAATTTCGTAGACCAGAGAAGTCTAATGTCCTTCAACATGCTTTAGAAATGGACCACACAATGAATGAGAAATACTAAAATTTTTGAGAACGATAAATGACGATAGGGTTTTAGACACCTTTGAAAGCTTGAAAATCGAAAAATTTTGAATGAGATCTATGAACAGCGACAAAGGTTCAATTCCAAACAGCCCATTGTCTACTCCATTATGTAATAGTTAGAGGTATTTATTAAATAAACAGGAATTGGGATACAATAACAAACACAAGTATCCCTATCAAGAACTAATTTAATGACTCTCATTACAATGGCTTCAATATCGAAAGTAATGGTTTATCCAGATTTATATGAAAACGTAGGGATAGGAAAAACGCGCATCGAGAGACTGTGCCCTATAGTTCTAGCGTAGGAAGTGTTCATTTTATCTTTCAAACCTCCACAGAATTTTGTATCGGTAATAATTTGGGTAATGTCTATATTCTTGCCTTCTCCAATAGAATTAATAAAGTTTCTATGATATATTCAGTTTGACATTTCCATAGTATGAAATACGAGCAGTTACCATCACTCAATAGTTGTGAGTGAGCTCTTGTGTGCTTGAGTGACGGCGTGTATTTTTTTCGGCGCGATACCCGGTTTATTTAGATAGCTGCGTAGATTTTTTGACACACTAGTTACTTCTCTAATCGCACATTATTACACTGTAAATCTGTATTACTAACTTACTTTTAAATACTTGAAATGTTTGTGAACTTGGATATACTTCATTTGGGGTAATTTTGGTAATACAAAGATGGGAATTTTAATTTTTCCAATTTTTTTTCTGATTCTCAGGGTTCATTTAAACATCATATCGTAATCTTATAAATCATAAGGTGTTAAAATGCATTTACCATAATAATTGCGAACAAAATTATATGTTGATTCAAAAATGTATATAGTGTTTTCTAATCCAATGAGTGCTATACAATGTATGAAGAGAAAAACATTCGGAAACTCAATAGATTTCGTATATATTGTCACCAGAAACGTGGGATGATTCTGAAGTCATTTATTTCAATCTTTATGCTTGAAACTGTGTTATCTGAACCCTACTGAAGTGAAGGACATCGTTAGGATAACTCGCGCATTTGCCTCATCCTGCCATGTTATAATTATTTTTTCCTACCGAAAATAAAAACTGATTATATCGACCATATCATGTCCATAGTTCATAAATCAGTCTTCTCATAAGTTGCATATCGAACGTTGTGTTCGATATATGAACGATGACAGTGCTAAGGCTATTTGCTATTGTTGCCCAGTAGTTCTTGATTGATGAGGTAAACATATCATGTAAATCTCGCTTTTATATTTTTTTATTAGAATCAGCAAGGTCCTATGATTTCATGATAAGACGTTTTTCTTATTTTTATATGCAACACTTCTAGCACGTTTAGGATTTTCAGAAATCTGACCTAGTCTTGTATCTCTGACATAAATTTTTATGGATTTTTGGCAAACCACATGCTGAACAGTTTCCTGAGTTAGATGATAAAAACCTAATATTGTGATAAACTACCCAAACTGGAAAAGGTAACATGAATTCCAACTTCCTTGAAGCGGTATCAAGAATGTTCGCTGAAGTCAAGAAATTCTATTTGTAACCAGTTCATAAAAATATATTGAACTTTTCCTTCAATCCTATCTCATATTAGAATTTGATTTCGAGATTCATCTTCGACAATTATTTTCTAATACTTGTCCTGTGACGTATTCAAAACGGTAATTACTCTAATACATTTTGTCCTCAGTTCAGACGCCAAGATGCGTCAATGATATCCTATTTGTGAGTTATGCTCCGAACGAAAATAACTTGAGAATTAATTACCCGAGTTTTGCTTTACCACGCGCAGTCCTAAGTCTCTTTGAAAAGTTTGAGTTTTTCAATGGCTTGTTCAAATGACTTTTTCATTAGTAAAATTCTTGTTGTATATTGCTTTCCATTATATCGGTAAATGTTGTCATCAACCAGGGTTCTATTCCGCATATACCTCTCTCTCTCTCTTTCTCTCTCTCTCTCTCTCTCTCTCTCTCTCTCTCTCTGTGTCTCTCTATGTTTCTGGCTTTTGCTTCTATTCAGGCACATTAAGCCATTTCCATATACCTATTCACCAATTAAAATTTTATCCGTGATTTACCTTTTAACCTCATCACCAAATTCTGGAATCCAAGTCACGCAACATCCACAATCACTTATCTGGCATTACACGTTACCTGTAAGTTATGTAGAAATATATTTTTTGTATTCATATTTATTTTGTTTTCCTTAGTGTTTATTCTAGTACCAGGTTTTCTCTTTGCGATTTCACTTTTGCTTTATTTGTCTAGTGTTATTTTTGACAGTTCTTTCAGTGTTTTTCGGTATTTGCAACTTCTTTAATGTCTCCATGATTCTGTTTCTGTCTGTGATATAGAAGGCACTTTTGAAGTCAGTTAATACTACGAGTGGAGCATTTATCGTTATCCTTCTGGTCTGAAACTATTTTGGTAGTCTCCTAGGCTTTTTTCTGCAATTTTGACAATTATTATATTTATGCCGTCGAATATTGAAAATTTCCAAGTGCCTTGTATTTTTAATCATTCTCATAATGCTCGTTCGGCAAAAGGCTTGACAAACGGATCTGCGTCCAAGAAATCGGGGTTTTTGTTCTTGGTTGGCCTTTACAACCACTCTGTACAAAGATGAGGTACAATAAATGAGTTCGTTTCATCACTTATGATTCCAGGTTTTATTTTGAGCGTCTAAAAGTATCTCGATGTCTCGTTGTTCGTGCGCTGCGACGACATACGATTTCTTTCTATTTATTGCATAGCAGCTGTTGAGCATTCTTCGCCACGCCGACGATGACATTTAGATGGTTTTGGAACGCCTACACGTTGGTAGTTACTGCCAACATTTTACATGCCACTGTCTAAATGATTGTTATCTTCAAATCTGACAATAACTCCAAAATAAATTTTTGTGATTAATTGAAGTTTTCAATTCGAAACACATTGAAGCTGTTTCTGTTTTTAAGCAATACTAATTTGACGGTTGAATAATTTGACTATATCGCGTCAGATGAGAAAAGTTTTTGTTATTGGCGTTACAAAAACGACTCGATTGTCTGGCCTAAGGTAATATTGAATATAGGTACCTAAATATTTATTGAAAGGAAAATAATTTTATATTTTATGTACCCAAATTATTGAAGTTTAAATAATTTTTGGTCAGTTTTAGATCGTAATGAGAGTGAAAATGAGTTCCTTAACGTATATGGATTTACAATTTTATTGTCAGTTGGTTCTGATGGTATCCCTCTATGATTTATCTAGAGGTACATCTATTCTATTAGCATATTTACTATTTATTCGGATGAAAGAATTTTTCCTAACTTTTGGAAACATAGAATAATGAATATTGATAAGCTATTTGTATATCTGAAATATCCAATTTGGGCACGAAATATGTTTCGTGATTGTGAAAGAATATCGTTAACGATCAACAGCATGGCATATGACAGTAACTCTTATGACATTGATTCCACTATTTCGACAGTGTTTGTTGTCAGCATCAGGGATACTATAATAATAATAAAACAGTTTTAACAAATTACTAATATCTTGATAAAACTACTTAAAAATGTTGTGGAAAATTGAGCCACATAAACATTAATTGAAAAGCATGCTAAATACTATACTGGTAAAAAATGAAACTTTGAAGATCAACTATCAGTGACTATTTAGGTCAGTATTGAAATATTATTCCAACTGCGATCGCAGTAAGGGAAATAACGAGAATTATTTGAAACAAATATTATGTAGTTATATAATACACAAGGTCAGGATACTAGTGCTGGGTACCACTGAGTTGTCTCAACTGAGACAACTCAGCACCACTGAGCACCATCAAGGTTGCTTGTGATGTTTGGGTCTCCAATCAGGTATATTTTCCTGATAAAATCTAGCATCCTCCGCGATTCAAATAACATTTGACAGTTTACAAAACCTCTACTTGTTTCACTATACAATAATTTCTTCAGGATCATTTATTACCGAACAACAATTAATACTTTATAATCGATTTCCAAATATCGGCCAATTCCATCACATGCTTTAGGGGGTATGCATATACAAGCGAGGCTCCATATACGTTCAAGTCTCATTTGGAGTTTATGAAGCACCTTAATATGTCACTTCATTTTGAATATTTATGTATTAGTTTTAGTTTCAAATCAAATTCTTCCAGTTCAATAATATGAAGGCAATAACAATTGAAAGACAAAATAAAAATACAAAGTTATAAACGCTTATTTGCTAAACAGTGAATTTGAAGGTACGATTTAGTACCCTCCTCTTCTTGGAATAGAACATAAACTCTCGACTCGCTAGTGATTTTGGAAAACTTATGGATTGATAAAGATTTTATGCATTTACTTTTATTTTTACCCTTCAGTTTTTTCGTTTGTGAGCCTCAGCCGAAGGTTAAGGATGAAAATCCTCGAAATGTACAATTTAACGTAGATTTTTTTCGACCGCCGAAAATGTCCACATTGAAGTTATCCGTCATAAAATGAATATATGAAGTAACGAAATTGTGTTATTACATGGGGTTCTAGAATAAAAACGCTTGGGTTTATCAATAAATTATAATTATTCGGTAACTATTACCTATTCCAAGCTACCATCTGTTTCAGGTCTAAATTAGAATATAGAATTTTTGTTGGAAAAAATGGATAGCGATGCATAATAAAATCGATTACACACAATTCCGAGAAACACATATTTTGTGACACCTTATGTGCACTTAAAATAAATTATTGAGTTAAATACGAGTATAGGATGTCTTTCATTGTAGATACTTTTGAGTGAGATCTCTCGTCTCCGTGGTGATTCGCGAATTTTAATCCAATATCCCAGTCTCAAACAATACCCACTCATTTACTTCAATGGTTTGTTGAGTGTATTACTTTGCATAATAATTGGCAGAAGATATACAAGACTATTCAAATTCGAGTCTATGCACGGGAAACTTATGTACGCGGTAACAGTACCCAAAAATACCGCAAACGGTATTTTTGGGTACTATTGGATGATACCGAAAACTATAACTTCTTTAGTTCCGGATATATACGAGAAAAATAGAAAATTTCGAAATTCTATTGTCAGTTATATCCTCTACATTTTTTGAGATATTGATAATCTATTCACAATTTGCCGTTAGATTTCTAATTTCAGTATCAGAATATGATCATTTAATATCCCTTTTATGTGTGTACCTAGTCAGTCTTAGGGCACCCCCAACATACTTCGAAATTTTCAATACGTAGCAATTTTTGTATTGATAGTGTTGATTTAGTTTCGCAGATACTGATGGAGCAAGAAACCTAGGTATCGACTTTTGCCGGTACCTGTTATTTTGTTGAATTTTTCCGGGAGATATTAACAAGCACTCAGTTTTCTGTCGATCCCATAGATGGCGTATTCGTAAAGGAAGTTGTTCGTGGTGATTTATACTGAGGCTTGTCTTTTGAGGACAACAAAGAATTGGGGTTCAGCCTAACACCACTAATGAGACTTGTGGCAGGTTGAAACAGCGCTGTGTGGAGATTAATCACGAATGATTTGTTCTTGGACTTTGGTTCTACCTATCATTGAAAAATATGAGAAAATATGAATTTGTGTTCAAGCAAAATGCGTTTACGAAGTTTTTGGGAAATTTTGAATGTTATTTAGAAAATTCATCAAAATTGTAGATACCAGAAAAAGCAACTACTACAGTTTATTACTCTGGTATTTTCGAAACTGATTTTATTTCTGGTTTCTAGAATATGTATCTTTTCTCAAGTCGGTATGAACTTTTAATCACAACAGAATAATTCATTTACAGTTTGACGTTAATACCTATACTAGCTCAATTTTTCCTAAACAATAACGCTTATTTTTCATTACCTACTGTTTATTGGACATGAAACTTTGAGTTTTTCCCAAACTTCTGGAAGTTGAGCGACGTGACATCACCGAAAGTCCGTGATAAAAAATAATAAGTAATTTATTTTATGATTAAGAAATTATCAAAACTTTCGAGAAAATCGAAATAACGGTTTTCCCTCATACCTCCGGAACGAAGAATACTAACGTCGGTTTGTCGGCATCATTCAATAGTACCCAACTTTGTATGATTTACTTTCTCATGAAAAATGAGAATTTGTTTTTATACCACTTTTATTTGTGACAACTACAACTACTATTGAACTATTTGCTTCAACTCGTACTTGTAAACAAGTCTCAGGAAAATAAAGTATTGATTGATTGATTCAACTAACATTACTGCAGTTTCGTCCTGCAAGAACATTTTCAAACGAATACAAGAAACTTTTAGGACGAAACTACACTAAGGTAAGTTACAAATACAAGTGGTATAAAAACATAGGAAGTTTTAATTCTTATTTTTTATGACGATTTCGTACATCGTAGTAACGGCTACCTTCATCAATCTATTGATTTACTTTTTATCTCTTACCGATCACGAGATCCCCATTCAAGAACGAGAGTTTGAAAAGCCTTCTACTCATATATTAACTTTTTGACGAATTAATGGAGTCGATATAAATTTTTTTTATTTTTCTCTGGTTTAAAAGGCAGTTTTGTGCTAGACACCAAAAAGTACTATTTGGGAACTTTTTTCATCCAACCAAACTGAATTTTTTGATGATTTCCATTTCTACAGGAGAAAATAATACCAGTTTTACTATTGATCAATTTGTAATATATATTCGGAAGTTTATGTAAGCTGAAAGATCTCTCTCTCTCTCTAGCCGACTCTTTTATTGTTGGAATCTACTAGAATACTCAGATTATCCTCGTCAATTAATTGAATTAAATGCAAAATAAAGAAAAATGCAACCAGTAACAACAGAACTCTATGAATTGTTTTGTATAGTGTACTTATAGAAAAATCATGTCAGAGCTGCATATAATAGATTAAAGTAGTAAATACCATCTCCGAAAATTACGTACAAATTTAATGAAGCCTATTCAAATTGCCAATTTATGAACGACCAAAAATTTCGGAAGAAGCCACGTATAAATTTGCTCCTTATCAAAACTGCAAAACTTGACGAGTTCTGAGCAAATAGTACCTATAACCTTATATAAATTCAGTGTCTTTGCCCAACGAATGGGGTTGAAATTAACAGAAAGCAAGTGATTGCAGATTCCAGGCATAAACTATTCTATCTGATACAGCCAGAAAACTATCACCAGTATTGTCACACATTGATTAGGTACATCACTATCGTATTTAAATTGGCATTGAAAACCACACGAGAGCTCTAAATAAATTTTCAAATGCCAAAACATGCATGTGTGGACAAAAGTCTGCAACACAACAAACAAGTCTGTTAGTTGTTAGTCTGTGGTTGGTAGACAATGTTTCATGGTGAATTTCGTTAGTTCGGACTTACATTGTCTAATACGATATAAAATGATTTGAAATCCCTAAAAGGACAAAAAGAATTGAAAATTAAAGTGAATCATAAGTTGCATATCGAA
>NW_019290191.1:150412-165852 GCF_000500325.1 Leptinotarsa decemlineata
ATTCATTAACTATAATATATAAATAATTTTTTTACCTGGAAATGGAAAGGTTCAATAATGGCGAATTATCCAATTTAGTTTAATCGTCCATAAGATATTGAGAGTTTTTGAATTTTTTACTTTCATACTCTCCAACAGGTTAAGTTCCGAACCTTCCTTCTTGAAATGGAGAAGCTTGTATTCATGGTTGAACTCATGTCCCTCTGTGATTAAATGAGTGGCATATGTGGAATTTATTTTTCCATTCTGGAAACTATATTTGTGTTCCTTTATACGGTCTGTGAACGTTCTTTCAGTTTGACCTATATACAACATCGAACATGACCCATATGATAATTTATACACTCCCAATGTTTTATATAGGTTAAACTGGAAAAACGTTGAAAGCTCGCATAAAGGAACACAAATATTGTTTCCAGAATGGAAAAAAATGCCACATATGCCACTCATTTAATCACAGAGAAACATGAATTCAACCATGAATACAATACCCTGCATTTCCAGATGAAAGGTTTGAAATTTAACCTGTTGGAGAGTATGGAAATGAACAAATTCAAAAACTTTCAATATCTTATGAACGATCAAATTGAATTGAATCACCAATTATAAGTACGCTTTTTTGTTGACAACTACTGATGTTATTACATATAATCGGAGTTCACCAAATTTCAAAACCACACTTGAACAAACTCAAAAAATAGTAATTTTTTTCCCAATTTAACCGACTTTTGATGTTATACTTTCTTATTTCGGACACACTATACTCGTATACCAAATTGATAAATAATTTCAGCTATTGCAATCAATCACGGTCGGCTCATTAGGACGAGAAATCGATAGTTTTCATATCGATTGAAAAATGAGTACACGGGTATTCCAACCTAAAAACAATATTTACTGAGATATTTTGAAACCTTACGATGACATATCTGCCGAGAATAATATTATCGAATTTTAAACATCATCGAACTTTCAGCAGGCCATCGGCAACAGGGTTACTTTGAGAACTCCCAAACATTAATTTCTGAATATTTATAAAAATATCCTAAAATGTCATGTGAAAGTAGGGGCAGTATTCAAATGAAAAAGATTGAAATCAAAAATAAATTTATTTTCTTAGTCTTCAACAAAACCTTATCTCCTTCTTTCAAACAACAATATTCTGTTTTTCTTATAGAAAAATCATTCGCCATACTTTTTTCTCCCCTACCCCTATTTTTAACTACCGCTTCAAAAATCTTATTTTCTATGTATGGGTATTTTATCACGAAATTATCGACAAACAAGGAACCAAATGTTCTAGTCAGTTCTCGTTGTCGTAAATTTCGTTTCAGAGACTGACTAATTTCAAGTCGTTTCAGGATTTCCCAATTTTGTCTTTCAACTTATCGGTTTTGCTGAGGCCAATACGGTATGACGTGGTTAAGAGTTACTCCATTTTTCTTATTGATTTTGAATGTATAACCTCCCATAATTTTTTTTACGTGGTGGACTTTTCGAAAAATAATCCTTTTCTGTTTACAAAATCCCAAAAACTAAATTGCACAATTGCAAACAACTATATTTCATTTGACACACCTAAGAAGAATCACTGAAAGTATACCTACCTGTTTGCAATTGAGGCGTTGTTCACGTGAATTTTTGGGAATCGAATTTGTAATATTTTTCATAATTTCAATTACTTTTTGACGAAAATTTTGTCTCCACTTGGTGAAAAATCCATAAAATCAATTGCCACGTCAAACCACCCTTCTGGTAGTTCTCGCGTTTTCATGGGCTCTAGAGGTTTTGTAATAGAAACTGGAGAGTATCGTGCGTAGTACAATAGTTTTCTGCATTTTCATCTATTCTGGGTTGCCAAATTTCACCACCCAACCGATTTTTCATGGGCTACAATACATGGGTGTCTTTCATGAGTCGAATTGTTTGTCGCAATAAAACAATCAAATAATGATATTTAATTTTTTCTCCAAAGGTTATTTAACTCATGACTGAATTATTTTATACATTTTGATATACCATTTTCACTTTCAGTATATTATTGTGTTTCTCTAAAAAACTAAAAAAAGTTTGATTTTTTCAAAGGTATACTCACAGGGCAAAAATACTCTATCACTTTGTGAACCTATTCAACCCTAGCTTTCTTCACCTACTGAAGACCCCAACTTGTTTGGTGAAACGCGCGTCGAGAAGAGTATTGCATTTTTGGTGATTGGAAAAAGTACTTCTTTTGGTGAATTTCATTAGTTTGGACTTCCGTTGTCTGATATTATATAAAAAGATTTGATATCCCTAATGTCATCACTCGAAGACGATTGTGGATACTAACAATCGAAACGTCGTGAAGTATCTTGGCTTGGAATCTCCTAAATTTTCATTTTTATTTTTTGTTCAATCGTTCTATTTTTACTTGTATTTTAGAACTAATGAAATTCATCATGAAACATTGTCAATCACCTTCAAACAAATACTTGTTTTGGATTTATTCTGCGCTAGAGGTTCAAGTTTTAGCTTTTACATTCAAATTAATTGGAAATGGTCACCAACTCCAGCTTCCTTGATAAGTAGAGTTTGGAACCTCTTGCCTCAAATGAATCTATTGAAAACACTTTTTTCTTCGGTTTCAGTCATGTCTTGATGATGCTTACTTAATTGGGAAAACATGCATCCAGAGACAACATTTTTGTTCTAGTGAGGAAAAAGTGTTTAAAATAGATTCAAGTTTCTTACTGCATAATCGCGAAATACTATCAAGTAGAACTTTGGAACCGAAATTTCCATTGTTCGATTCTTGCACATCGCTTCGATTTCGGTGAAAACATGACCTCCAGAGTTTTGTTATCAGTTCATTCAACAACTCCTATACTGGTCATGGACCAAACTTTTATCATGATCTGCTTCGTTAGAACCAAAAATTAAGGCGTTCTCTTTAAAATGTACAGATTTTTTGGGACCGAAGCCTCACATTTGCATAAAACATAACGAACTCTCTCTTTGTTTTACGGCCTGTAGCAAAGGTTTCCATTATACAGCACATCTTTGTTCAGATGGCCTCTAATTGGACAGTGTCCAGTGAATGGCCCTATAATTATTCTGGACCGATCCCTGTTGTGCTGAAAGGTTTGCCCGTGTACGTTTCCAGGTCAATCTATAAATAAATGGAGCAGATGATTCGTTCCAGCACATTCATTTTATTTTGTGTATTCTGTGATTCCCAAGTATAGAGTTGATCTGTTTTGGTCCACCAGTTTCTTTAGATCTTCACGATATTTCCAGATTAGTCACTTTCAGGTTAATCAATGCTCGAGTGCAACCGGCTGTCTGAAACATTTTGATTTGCCCACTTTCTGGAGGCCTCAAAGATTGCATACACTACCGCTTGAAGACGAATGTGTATTGACCAAGAGGGTAGCTGTAATGTCATTTCTCCAGCTCCCGTTATTCCCATAATAAGCAGGTATTGGCACCTTGCTCAATTTGTTTCATCTTTGACTACCAAACCAAAGAAGTATATTTTATGGGTTTAGTCACCATTCAGTTTATCCGAATACATCAGGTCTGGTTTCAGCCTCCATTCCTTTCCATAAGTACGTCTGGCCAGCATCAGTGCTCCTTCCTCCTTTTTTTTCTGTATTGGTTCCAATTCCATCTGGGATCTAGTATCACTCCCAGATATTCAACCTCTATACTGACAGATGTCATAGTCTCTCCATACTGGTCCTCTTGGCAGATATAGTCTAGTACTTGCGATAAATTCGATAATATATCGACTGTTCTTCGAAATTTGACGAAGTGCATTCCAAATGTTCACTCATGAACAGAGTTTGGCATTCCTTAATCTATTCAGATATGAATATCACCATTTTCTTTTCAGATGAATATCATTGCGGAAACCCATCGCGATGACCCATGAACAGATTCTATTATATCGGAATCAATGAGTTCTTTGAGTTTAGACTTCACTTTTCACTTTAATGGATTAGGTTTATCTTCGGCAAGGTTCACAAATCAGCTTTACATTTAAGTAAATGAGATCAGCAATCAAAACATTATAGAATTTCGAAGAATGACTGACTATTGTGAGCCTTTTCCTACCATAACATCGAGTGGTCCTAAGCTGAGATCATACACAGGGAGGAAAACTGGTTTGAGAGGAAATTCAAAGAAGCCGCATACATGTTGTCCAACAATGTATTCAGCCAAGCTAGCGTAGAGCGGAAACAGGAGATAAGTGAAAGTACTCGAATGACCCATAAATAGTCACACCTCGGAGGAATTAGTCCAGTTATCACCTGAAGACGATTGTGGATACTAACAATCGAAACGTGGTGAAGTAACTTGGCTTGGAATCTCTTGATTTTTTTTTTATTTTTTTTATTTTTTGTTCAATTGTTCTATTTTTACTTGTATTTTATTTCACTGTTATTTCATTTCACGGTTTTTTTTGCTTAATATAATTGTTATTTTCAGCTATTATTTTTAATTTTTCATTTGTATTGGTTCTTTCAGGGATTTCAAATCATTTTATATAATATTAGACAATGAAATTCCGAACTTACGAAATTCATCGTGAAACATTTTCAAACACCTTCAAACAAATATTGTGAGTCCGACAGTACTAATTTTCAACTGTTCTTGCCTGGAAGATTTTTTGAATTATTTTCAATCACCCAAAATACTGCATACTTTCTAGGTTTTAAGATTCGCAAAAATATTTTGACGTACTGTTGAATTCTTGTATTAATAATCAATCCTTTTTTTCTCTCATTTTTTCATTCACAAAGAAAAATAAATTGTATTAACGAATCACCTTTTAATATTTCGATGAAGTGGAATCACATATTAACTACTAACGACAAACAATACTAAAGAGGAATACAAGCCAGAAACATGGTTTGTTTATAGTTTTTCACAAATATGTTGTTTTGTGCTTCTATATGGTGGCTGCAGACTCGAATGCAAAGTATTTTGGTGCGTGTGCCATTAAAAGTCTAACTCTGTAACAGAGTAGTAATCCAACCGTATTGAAATAAAGATTTATCCAAAAATAAATAGCTCGATACTGGAGTCGAACACAGATCGGCAAAATAGAATTAGACGGTATTTTCTTATTTATAATTGTCCTAATTTACTCATTCGTGTGGCTGTCTCTTTGTTTGTGGTTCCATCAATAATATATACCCAAGAGTACCTACATACAATTTATCGGAACTAATTTGCACTTATGAAATTTGAAATCAAAAAAGATAAATGCACGAAGTATATAACATAAGAGGTGTATACCGATCGATAAAGAATTTTGTACTCTATACATTGATACTGTTAATTTTTTTCCAAATTTTCATTTTTCACCTCTCTTCAGCTTATTACTATATGATGTCATTAAGCAATTTTCGGACAAATTTTCTCTACGAATTCAATTCGAACCAAAGAGCTACCGAAACAGCCCAAAAATTTTGCCATGCTTTTGGCAGTGATAGTGTTAAAGAACGCACTGCTCGACGTTGGTTTGCAAAATTTCGTTCCGGGGATTTTAGCCACGAAGATGAGTCCTGCAGTGGTCGACCTTCAGTGATCCAAGACGAGGGTTTGATGACCCTGGTGGAGAATTCCCCGTCACAAACGGTGCGTGGGATGGCGGAAGAACTGGGCGTCGGCTCCAGTACCTGAAGCAAGTGTACCATAGCCAACTACCGAGTAGGCATCAACAACCTTAGGAATCCTTTCAGGAGCTTGGGGCAGATATAGAACGACCAATAAATCTAGCCTATCCCCAATTTCCAAAAGAATACGTGGAACAAATGAAAGTGCAGGCATTGATCCATGATGGAATTATAGATGCAGCAAATTTCAAAGTTAAGATGATATCTCACAATGAAGGCTTTGTTAATAGCTGCACTGGAATTCAAGACAGCCAAAAATGTTTCAGTTTAACGTACAAATACTAAAAGACTGCGCACTTCATTGCTTTTTTTATCCATTGAAATAAATTGGGTAGGACACGTTAACGCTAAATAACAATGAAGTAGACTTTATTCATAGGGATTTTATTGTGATCCTCGACATTCATCAGTCGATTCGAACACTGCTTTCGAATTGAGCTTTCATACTTACTGTCATACGATAACGAACAAAACTATCTGGAGGATTGCGTCACGAAACTTACGATTTACGGATTCTTCTCGGCCACGCATTCCAAAGACAACAAAATAAATTTAGAACTCGAGTTAGGTTGAGAAAACGTGGAATTGTGTATTTTTTCATGATTTTTTTAAACATTCCACATAGTGTCGAATTTTTTCTCATTAATAAAGTACACTTTTCTGTATCTAGGGTAAAATATAACCATTATTTTTACCATTCTTGAAAGTCGTAAAAAAAATTGTAGGTCTCCAAAAATCCATTCTGAAACCTCTACTTTATAAAGCATTACTGGATTCCCTAAAACTCTACACACAAAGTTTTTTTCTGTAAGTTGACTTACTACAAACACTAACTGATATTGCATTTGTGCAAGCTGGTTGTTGTTGTTTTATTATTTATCATTGGCTAAACAGTAATCAGGACAATATCGATATGAATTAGTTCAGCACATAGGTAGGGTGAAGGAAATGTAAAGTGAGGGTGGGTCTATTCGACTCACCACTGCAACCCGCGAGGGTTTATTGTCACTCACACCTATATGAACTCGACCAAATAGCTTCTTCAGGCGTTACTTCATACGTCTGAAGAAGCTATTGTATTGCAAAACTCGTGTTGCATTTTTGTAAAACTGTTGAGTGAAAATCTCAAAGTATTTCTTCAATAGCTGATTATTTTACTTGTACTTTTTCTTACACTGTTGGTATGAAATCCTAGTTTGTCTGTTTTTTTCATTAACCTCATATACTTGATAGAACTAAATTTCTCTATTAGTCTCCCTAACTAGATGCGTTGGATATTGTGAAATATGAATTTATTCAGTTAGTTAATCTAGGATCTAGCAATAAATACGTGCCATTGTTTCTGCTTCATGCAATTTCGCAACCTGAAGAAAAATTTAAAAACACTCAAGTATACGATGGTTAACAATACTAAAACATCAATATACTGGATTATATATTGTCTCAATTCATGAACTCAATGCAGTACTTTTTAAATGTTGGAATACTGATAATACCAATGGTGGATTAATGTGAATCATTGCTTTTGAAATCTGCCAACATTATGTGTTTTCACAGAAGAGTTCCATTTTATCGTGGTTAATGTACCAAAAAATTCATTTGCTTCTTTAGAAATTGCAAAATTGAAACGATACATTTAATTAACGTATAATTAATTGTAAATGGTGAAAAATAGCACCTTCTTATTTTTACTATATTTATAATCAAATAAAAAATTGGCTGATACATTCCTGGCCGACTATTCTTCAGTCAACCTTCAACTGTTCTGAATGAGAGTTATTGCTTGAAAAATTGAATAACCTAAATGTTTCGGCAATGCACTTATGCCCTACTGGAAAGCACCCTGCCATGTAAACCCCGATAAAAAGGGTGAAAGGGAATTATATAGTTTCGGTCTTGAACTTGAACTTGTTTGGAAGGGTAGGTACGTACACCCTCAGTAATTTATTACTTCGGACGTCGACCTAGTTTCATAAGGGGTGAGTTGATATATCATCTCGTAAATAGATGAAAGGGTTCCATTAGTATATGTGAGTTTTTCTACCACTTTTCTAGTGATGTTTTGGTGTTTTAAAATGCAACGGTTTCAAGTTAAATTCCATTTTGTCCGGTAGCCGCTGCTATGCTAGGAGTTATGCTACCAGCAATTAGCTGATCAGCTCAGTATGTTGTGTAAGAACGTTTAAGGAGTGGTTCATTTTATTCTGATTTTGTTTTGCTTCTTTGTGATACAATTACAATAATTCCCCTACATTCATTTGCATAACTTCCGGATCCACTGGTTGATTTTGACCTTCAGTTGTCTCCCCAACTCCTGTAAAACTTTTTCTATATTTTTCAACAAGCCAACCAAATGAAGGAAGTCAAAACATATTGCCAAAACAAATTTTCAAAACCCAATGTTTTTTTTTGATATTTGAGTTGGTCATTTTAGTGCATCAGAAAAGTTTTTGGTATTTATTTCTTCTCGTGTTGCTTGCTGTGCTGAAAATTTTGCGACCTAATCCAAACAATTGAACAAAGCCAATCATTTTCAGGATGCCGCCCGGATATGTGTACCAGTCTCCTTATTTGGCAGCTACAGCCCCAGGCAGCTTAGTACCACTTCAAGCTACGCAACTGACACACGCAGCAGCTGTTGCAGCTGCCACGTCACAGTTTTATGAATACCAAAATGCTGCTGCAGTAGCGGCAGCAGCAGCTGCGCCATATACAGGGCAGTACGCAAATGGATTTGATGCCTATACACCTTATACAGGAGCCGCAGGTAGGGAAATGTCCATATTCACTGTAATCATTACCGTACCTGGGGAGGAAGGTGCAACTCCCGGGAGCCACGAACAAAGCAAATATTTCAAACAATAATGTTATTCGCTTACTAAAATTAATATGTATTCACATTTATTATTTTATTACTGGAGTTTTTCCCCAACACCAAACCGTTAATTCAACACCTCGACACGTGTTTCGATCGCCAAGTGATCATCTTCAAGAGGAAGATCAGGTTCCAAACAGATCATCACAAATATATTATTTTAGTCAAAACTATTACATAATCATATATTGCGTGCGTGCGTGCGGGAGATTTTTGAAAGCTTATTTCACACGATTGACTTGAGAGATTTTAAAAAAGACTACCTAGACGAGGTAATGAAAAATAAAACGTAAGTTGTGGGGTTTGCGTATTATTATAATGATTGTTATCGTTTTTTTGATACTATAATATTACTATAGTCAAAATATCAATAGCAAAGTTGATATATGATCTCTTAAAGAGTAATTTGTAGATGAGATCTGTTTTGAAAAAATAACTCTGCCAGTTTTTTAGATTTTGTTCACGAAAGTTGTCGTGAGTGGTGCCATTTTCTTTTTTTTTTTTTTTTTCGGATGGAAGGAATTGTAATATAGTTATCTGCCAGACAACCCTGGCTTTCTAAACCACGTTAAGAACGAATCATCCTGTCTTTTAATCGACTTGGCATCTAAAAAGAAGATAATCTTGTCACAATCCTCCTCTTCTATTGTGAACTTTATCAGCTCATCATAATCATTAAAAACCTGCAGAATTTCATTAATACTTTTATGTGATTTCAAATAATTATATCATCAACATATTTCTCCCAGTTTCTCCAATTCTACGACATATTGTGCTAGAAGTGAAACTGAGCTGTCTATGAGCATGCAGCTTGAGATCTTTGACGAGACCTGGGGAGTAGGTAGATTGAGAAACCGGCGTCAAGTCACAAAATTCTGAAGTGTGTCTGAGGAGTAGGTGGATTAAGACCTCAGTGTAGCTATACTTTCTTGAAAATGGCTTCAAATTCGAAACCGAAACGTCATGAAACTCTATACGCAGTTCAATGCAATTCCCAGATTGCTGACTATGGAAACCGCGATGGTGGAGCTGGTAGTGGGAACGGGGTTGTTACTTGCAGAAGCGAGGTGCGCAATGCTGTGAAATGTATAGCGTGACAGTAATGATCTCCACGAACGAGGTAATCTTTGTGAATCATCGTGTTTGTTGTAGCAGTTGGGACGTTTTCCAATTTCTATAGCTCCGCGGAATATCCTGGCCTGGAGAGTTTTTTCGGTGGCAATAGTTTTGGTATTTTCGAAGCTCATTGTGTGGCCTGTTTCACGATGATTTTTGAAGAGGGATGAGGCTGGATCTGATTTACGGCCAGCAAGCTCACGTTCATAGGCTCTGTTGAAAACTCTTCTGTTGGTCTGATCGATGTAAGTTCTGGATGAGGTGGATCATGGTATTTCTTATATGCCCTGTACCTCATTGGGTTTTGTGTCCCTAAGTCTTCGTAGAAAAGTAGAAATATGATTATTGGCTGTGAATACTGTTCTTATATCGTGCCTCTTCAGAATTCGGCTCACTTTGTCGGTAACTCCATGAATATAAGAAAGAAAAGCTTTTAGGTGGTCCATCTGTTCCTTTGACTGTTTGAGATGCGGGGTAGGTACGAGTTTGCTGAAGTTGAATGGATCTTTGGATTTGGGATTCGGAAAAGTCGTTTTGGCTGATGTCGAATTTCAATTCATCTAGTTCGTTGGATCTATTGTGGCTGTCGTTGAGTCTTATAGACCTGTGTATGAGACAATTCAGAACGGGATATAATTGAGTAGGATAATTGATGGGACTCAACATTGACGTTTAGTATGGGTTAGTTTTGATAAACAGTGTTTGAGAAGGAATTATTGGATTTTGTGAATTATTGGATTATTTTCGACTTTCACTGCGAATTTTAGGTCGGGATGCGAGAAGCTGATGTGGTTGAAGAATGTATGGAGACTTTCAAATCCATGAGTTCATGTAAAAAGACGACGTCTACGTATCGAAGCCAACACGTAGATTTGAGGTCAGACATATCAATGAAGTTTCAAAGTCTTTCATGTTTGCAAAGACTGAAGAGAGTGGGGAACCCATAGGGGCGCCTTTCAGTTGTTTGTAAAATTTTCCCTGGAAAAGGAAATAGGTGCTTGACATGCAGTGGATGATGAGGTTGAGAGTGTCTTGGAGAATTTGGTATTTAAAAATACTAAAAAAATAACATTTCCTTCATGTTATCCTACTCAACTTGCGTTAAAACGATTCTTTCAACTTCATCGCTTACTATGAAGTTTTTAAAACCTTCCGCATTATTTTCTTTTCTCAAGTACTCTAACTACGGAAAATCATTGAAGAGAGAAGTCCAATTCCTTGCTTGTCTGGAATTTTTCTTCCATTTTCCATTAAAAAAAATTAATTTGATGGCATAAGTTGTTTGACAGTATTTACATAGATGACCGAATGGCGCCGTGTACAATAATTTTATTGTACCTGGTATACTACCACCCATCCC
Organism: Leptinotarsa decemlineata; assembly: GCF_000500325.1. NCBI lineage: Eukaryota > Metazoa > Arthropoda > Insecta > Coleoptera > Chrysomelidae > Leptinotarsa > Leptinotarsa decemlineata. Next base: position 161,427 of record NW_019290191.1, read on the forward strand.
ATCCATCTGTCTCCAAGTCCAAACCCTTGGTGTACCCTTGTCTGTACTAAAGTTTTCATTAGCTCCTGTGAGATGAAATAAAATTTCTGAAGTAGAAGGTCATTTTCAGTATATTCCGCAAAGTCTGTCCTAATAATTTAATACTGCAGAAAATGCACACATTCCTCTAATAGAATGTTTACTCTAAGTTTACGAGTGTGGTGGTTCAGAAGCTCTAATTATAGCACAACTTTTCAATTCGAGAACATTATTTCTCTTTGTATGAAGCAGTACCATCTGTCTTTCAAAAGCGAAAGTTATTTCAGCACCGTCTTTCCACAAAAGAAACTGATCTTACACTCAACTAGGTTTCTGATTGCAAATCGCTAATATTTAGACAATAGTTGAATTCATTAGGTGCCTTCTGTTCTCAATATTCTTATTCCATATCAGTCATTTCTGCCAAAAGTTATTCGCCGTGTCTGCTCTACATATTTAGCGAATAACTGTTGGCGAAAATGACAGATCTGAAATGAGGTTATATGAACTGAATGCACCTCTCGATATGTAGAACTACAGGACCGTACTTTTTTTTGTGTAATGTTTTTTGTGATTTTTTCTTTCTTTGTCAGTTTCACAGAACACCTAAAGAATTAGTCCTTTCTTCTATTATTTTTTCTGGGCATCACACTTTTGTGTCCCAGAATTTTATAGGTATACAATAAATTCTACAGTAGGTATTGACGATCAAAGAATACACAAGCAACATCAACAGAATACGCGATAATACACAAACGTTTACTGAACATCCTTTTCTCCTATAAGTGAAAAATGATGACAAAACATTTAACGTTTGCAGTTTTTTTCTACTACTTGAGAACCGTCTGGCTTGTCCATTTCTGCTAATTCTCTGGGAAACACTGCAGCCTCATGGGCTTATTGCTATTTTCCCCTCTCTTTTCATGACACTTATTTCATCAATCTTGTTCCCTGTACTAGTTTTTACAGATCGCTTGCTACATGTATGTCATACTTTTCTGGACATATTTGGGTTGTCCAGTACCATACATTCGCATAAAATATTACTAGCTGTATCTTTTCTTTTGTTGCATTGCCTGCATTGATCATCCGTGTCTAGCATACTCATCGAAGGAAGATAGCTGAAAAAACGTGAGTCGTTGACAATTTCTTCGATTTCCAGGCCTTTTGAAATTTAACAGTGTTTAGATGTATTTTATGAAAAGTTTCTACGGTTTCAATTCTTCTATTTTACACTAATACTTATTTTCACAACTTATGAAATGAGGGTACTTCATATTTCACATAATAAAATTTCAAATCTTAATTACAAATTTCAACCTACAATTTGAGATGGCTCTGTCCATCTAGGCATTTTTCTTTATTCTTAGTCACAAATTGATAACGTATGCGCATTCTTTCATCGACCCAACTGTAGTGTTTATTATATTCTAGTCCCTCTTGTACCCTCTTCTTCATATTTCTTTCTTTCTCTTTGAAAAATATTCCTCTACCCAAAATACTTCATTCAAGTAACACTTTGTGAGATTTTTACTGGACAGTTCACAAAACAGCAACACGTGTTTCACTATACAATAGCTTCCTCAGGCGTGTTCATGCTGAGAAAGACGAGACATATTAAAACACACACTGCAGTTGTTAACTGTTTTGTGAAAATCTCACAATAAAGTGTTACTTGAATACGATATGGATTGTCATCAAGTATCGCCAATTCCATCACATATAGTTTAATTTTCATACACATATTATGTAAATACCCATTTTAATACTTATCTAGTTAACACTTTACCAATATCTAGAAGTGAACTGGTTGAGTTTGTTCTTTATAATAAAATGAAATAAACTTTTGATATAAAAAAAATTATAGAATAAACCAGTTGTTCAAACTTAAAAATGTGATCAGTATTATTTTTCATTAGAGTCAATATCTGCAGTTTGATGAATCAAAATCCGAGCTAGCAGGCCGTGGTCGAATGGAACTTGTAGTACCATGTTTCGTTTGCTACTGCGGCAGACATCATGAGTGTTATGTGCGTTTTCGAGAACAAAGGCTATATTTCGAAACCTCAGCAACAACTGATTTTGTTGCTGGAGCTACGAAAATAACTTTCGTCCTCGCTGACATAACCACTTATGATGTCTGCCGCAGTAGCAGACGAAACTTCCATTCGACCACGGCCTACCACCCAGGATTTCGTTTTATCTAATCGTCACTCGCCGTGAAAGCCTTTTCTAATATCTACAATACTTTTTTGAATTATTTCTTGAATTCACTCCTGCAAGATATCTACAATTTTTGAATTTTTCCAGGTGCAGCTAGTTATATGCCATACACATACGCTACGCTACCTCAAACCCCTGGTTTACAGGCTACTGCAGGTGCTTTTCCTGGTATTCCTTATCAGACAGCTGCTCAGACTCAAACACTACAGGAGGCTCGTCTGCAGTAACCACAATTCAAGAGGAAGATTCTTTTCCAAAAAGAAATACCTTTCAATCCTACTTTCTTAATCTGAGTGAATAAAGAGATTAATAATAATTTTCAAGACATGTCAGGGTGAAGTATGTAATCGCAAATCATTTTATCTGTAAAAGAACGACAGGTGTCTTGAAAATCCCACTGAAAATTTGTTCTTTCTTAGAAAGGAAACGGTGACCTTAATATTTATGGGATATTCCTCTGGTAAACTATCTGTTGTATATTCAGATTGGAAAGGTTGAAAGTGAAAATTTTGTGACAATCACAGAGATCTGTACTAAATACTTAAAATAGTTCCTCTGCTGTACTCTTGAGATGAATAAAATATTCTGATAATTGAACTTGCAAATACCTAACATTTGCATAACAAATCTCATTCAGATAATTCAAAAACCAGATCGATAGTATAGGATTATGTAATCCCGTTGGAAATGTTCTATATGGTTCAAAACTACTCTGAAGAAATTAGGCGATATACCAAAACGTACATGGTCAATCAAACCTGGAATATTGACTTCAGTTTTCTTGTTAGATAGTTACCCTTACAAATGTGTAACATTGGGATATATCATTGCCATTTTAAAATCCACCAGCCTAATTCCTTGAGAGTACAGAACACATTTACGAATCCTGCCACTCAAACTAAAGCATTACCAAAGTATTTCCAGTTAGTTACCAAGAGTAATAAAATTATTAATGCTCAATAAAAATAACAGACTTCACAAATTGCTCCTACTTTTGCAGACGTTTTTGTTGAAACTGCAAAAGAAAGTGCAATAACAATTGAAATTATGAAATAAACTGCTGGTTTATTTCATTAAAATATATCTAGTTCTAGTCTTAGCATGATAGTACTTAAATCGTTTATTTATATTAGTATGTAAAATAAACCAAAATTATATTAGACTATTATATTTCTGAAAAGGTTGGTAATTTTCAGTATATTCCGCAAAGTCTGTCCTAATAATTTAATACTGCAGAAAATGCACACATTCCTCTAATAGAATGTTTACTCTAAGTTTACGAGTGTGGTGGTTCAGAAGCTCTAATTATAGCACAACTTTTCAATTCGAGAACATTATTTCTCTTTGTATGAAGCAGTACCATCTGTCTTTCAAAAGCGAAAGTTATTTCAGCACCGTCTTTCCACAAAAGAAACTGATCTTACACTCAACTAGGTTTCTGATTGCAAATCGCTAATATTTAGACAATAGTTGAATTCATTAGGTGCCTTCTGTTCTCAATATTCTTATTCCATATCAGTCATTTCTGCCAAAAGTTATTCGCCGTGTCTGCTCTACATATTTAGCGAATAACTGTTGGCGAAAATGACAGATCTGAAATGAGGTTATATGAACTGAATGCACCTCTCGATATGTAGAACTACAGGACCGTACTTTTTTTTGTGTAATGTTTTTTGTGATTTTTTCTTTCTTTGTCAGTTTCACAGAACACCTAAAGAATTAGTCCTTTCTTCTATTATTTTTTCTGGGCATCACACTTTTGTGTCCCAGAATTTTATAGGTATACAATAAATTCTACAGTAGGTATTGACGATCAAAGAATACACAAGCAACATCAACAGAATACGCGATAATACACAAACGTTTACTGAACATCCTTTTCTCCTATAAGTGAAAAATGATGACAAAACATTTAACGTTTGCAGTTTTTTTCTACTACTTGAGAACCGTCTGGCTTGTCCATTTCTGCTAATTCTCTGGGAAACACTGCAGCCTCATGGGCTTATTGCTATTTTCCCCTCTCTTTTCATGACACTTATTTCATCAATCTTGTTCCCTGTACTAGTTTTTACAGATCGCTTGCTACATGTATGTCATACTTTTCTGGACATATTTGGGTTGTCCAGTACCATACATTCGCATAAAATATTACTAGCTGTATCTTTTCTTTTGTTGCATTGCCTGC
>NW_019290192.1:0-32961 GCF_000500325.1 Leptinotarsa decemlineata
AAACGCGCTTTAAGCGTAAATGAGCGGTTAAGTTTGTGTTACAAGCAAAAAAACATTTTTAAATTAGCCATCGCCCCCTAAACCGCTTCAACGCCGCCCAATCTTTTCTGTGCCCTTTACTGCCCCCCTATAGGCCTCCAGCGCCTATAGGGGGGCGTTATCGCTCACTTTGAGAAATGCTATTTGAGAGACATTTACGAAAGATTGCGACACAACCTAATTGATGGTGCATGGTCAATTTGAAAAGAAAAGGCCAAAATTATATGAATCAAATAGGGATAAGGAGTTGGATAATCCGAAAACGTCAACATGAAATTTAAAACTATCAACAGGCCTACCACGAACTAACGTCCGAAGGATTTTGAAAAAACACAAATTTAAGCCATACACGACCAGAAGAGTACATCAACCCAGATTTTGAACGTCGCATGGCTTTTTGCCAGTGGTTTCTGAAGAGTTGTAACCAAGTACGTGATTTTTAGTTAAATCGTATTGGGGCAGACGGAGCTTATATGAGCAGTGCCGGCATTATTTTGAACAGATACAATTCTTATATCTACTTGGGCACAACAAAATCCTCATTCTATTGTGGAGCAGAGAAGTCAAGGAAGATTTGGATTCAGTGTATAGACAGGTGTTTTCAGGAATATAATTAGGTTCGTTCCAACCAGCATCAGAAACAGTTTCTGACAGTCAGGATTCTCCGCAGTAATGTGATTGCGTTCCAACGTGAGTTTCCAACCACTAGTAAACTATCAGTTTTCTGTTCCATCCAAGATTCAAACCTGTTCGAAATCTATCAAAATGGTTTGAGGATTATCTTCTAACCATCAATCTGATGCATGCATATTCCGTATTACTGTTTCTGTTTTATGTTCATGCAACTTACAAACAACATAACCTGCAAAAATTGTTATAAAATAAATTATGTATTTACTGACGCAGGAAAAATTGGGAATTCTTTAAGTGAACCTATAATATGAACATCTTTAATTACACAAATTAATTATTGCGGTGACCTCCCAGTTCCATGTTGATAAGTAAATAGAATAGAGATATAAATCAAGGTTGGAATTAACCTATTAACAGTCCATTCATTACCTCTCACATCTCACAGGTATTTAGAAATTTCAAAGCTAAATATTAAACCCCTCGATGAATCTCCACTAATAGGCTTCGACTCACGACAGTGCAATCGTCACCAATTAGTTGGCTGCAAATTTTGGTAATAATTGGATAGACAACCAAGGACCTAACCGTTGGCCGGCTAGGTCACCGAACCTAACGCCTATGGACTTTTATCTCTGGTGAAGGTTGAAAGATCTCATTTTTGAATTGCCGACCAATTCTAGATACGAATTGGATGCGGCAGTGATACAAAGGTTTGCTTCTCTCACTTCCATTGAACGAACTAATTCGGCGAAAAACGTTCAGAAAAGTTGTCGCCTGTGTGTTAAAGAAACTAATAGACATTTCCAACACCTTCTCCGAAGAAATATATTACATTGTTTGTTCTTTTTTTTTCACCGTAGTGTGCGCTAGTCAGGCCCTATCCCCTGAAGACCACTCCCCACACACCGTAGGGTAAGTGATCATTGGGTCCGAGAATCATGTGCCCTGAGCAAGCGCAGTGAGCCAAGAATGACAGCCTTCTGCATCTGTGTGGCTAAGAATTCTGCCTTAGTGCGGCAAGCCGGTATGATTTTAAGATTCGAGAGTATAGAGGGCATCGTTTCACCAAGGACTCCATTAATCAGCACGACCATCTTGACAGAGTGGTCTGGATAGAGTCTGCGGAGTTCGAAGAGAAAATCTCGATATTTCATCTGTTTTTCCTCCTCTTTTCGGACGATATTCGTCTCGCCAGGAGCAGAAAACTCCATGACAAATATCGTTTTGCTCTGGTGGTCGAGAAGGACTACATCAGGCTCATTAGCTTGTATGAGCCTGAGGAGGGGGAATGAATAGTTCCAATAGTTCCAACAAAAGGTTTGTCCATATCCGAAATTTGCCAAATTCGTCGTATAAGAAAAGAAAACTTTTCACATATAGTTGGGCATACTGATGCTCTGAAGAAATTCGATTTTCAATGATTGGAATTCATGATTTTATGTTGATGATAGACACTACCTTGCAGTGAGTGGCCAAACAGCCCGAAACCTGTCCGCAAGTGTACTCCAATAATTGAAAATCTATTGCGGCAGTTGTATAGCCAACATCATATGCAGGAATAACTTCAGTTAAGAATCCTGCACTGACACCTGTCGAATATAATCCAAAGCTCTTCTTGGTATTAGCCAGGAGAGTAGTTGTTTTCTGACAGGTTTCAGTATATTAACCTACAGTGTAGGGAGTTGAGACTGGCCTGAACGAATTGTTCCTTCAGATGATTTCATATAAATATTATATATAGCTTGCAGAAAATGATGACTCTTCAGTTGTTGAACAGCTTGGACTAATTCGAACCTATTAACGTATTATTATATTTTCAAGCAGGGAGAAAATCAAAGAAGTTTACTCAGAATCTAAAAAGTTATACAGAATGGCAAATACTGAGAAAATAAAAAAAAATAGAGAATTCAGGAAATTATACAAGTGTACAAGTGTGAAAATGAATGAATGATGTCAGACAGAAAATAATGAATATAGTTTGGAAATCCCAGATCTAAGAAATATAGAAACACCTTGTAGCTGGTAAAAAATTATAGGTGAATATGTTTTTAAAAAATCTGTTTATAAAATCTGTTTTCCGTTAACCAGCTGTCGCACGACAACCCTCAAAAGTCAAAACTTGTACGAGCTAAGGATTAACGAGGTCTTACCTTTCAACGTGTGATTCCTAACACGGGTTGGACGATAGCAAGTGAAAATCGATCGTTGAGACTGGGGCTTGAACCACCAACCAACACGGCAGTCAATTCGAGTAAGTGAACAAATCACCCACGTCGAACCGTCTGGCTACCGATATAATAAATTGGAAAACGTTTTGCTGACTCCAGAGTACTTGGGAATCTCAAAAATTATACTTAGCGTTAGAAAATAACGAATGTTGAATTAAAAAGAAATGTTATGTTACTGCTAGCAGAACATATCTAATTATCATAGGATGTTGGACAGTGGGATGATGAGGTGGGAGGTGATGAACTTTTTTTTGACAGGGAAAAAATAAAAAAAATTGTTGACTCAAGACTTTTTTTTGTACCTTGGGAGCTGTCTGACTTGTCCATTTAGTCTAAGTATCCAGAAAACACTGCAGCCTCTTGGGCTTATTGCGTTTATTCTCCCATCTTCTCATGACACCCATTCCATCAGTCTCGTTCCCTGTACTAGTTTGTACAGGTTCCGTGTTGGATGTTCGTCATACTCTTCTGGAAGTAATTTTGTACGTCCATATATTGATTCAGTGCCTCACATTCGCATAAGATGTGTAGAGCTCTTTCTATCCCTTCATTGCATAATCTGCAGCTGAGGTCTCCGTTGTACAGTCCCATTTTATTCAGATGTCTTCTAAGCGGACAATGACCGGTTAGTAGCCCTATAATTGTTCTGAGCCAATCCCTACTATATTGAAGAAGTTCTTCGGTTCTTTTCTCGGACGATTCCCTAATGAAGTTTGTTGCCAGGTACTTTTGTCCAGTACTCTGTGTGCTTCTTATTGGTCCATGTCCTAATCTGGTTTCGTACCAATAATTTTGGTACCCCCAGAGCTGGTTCAGGACCTATATGTGAAGTTGATGATCCGTGTCTAGCGCATTCATCAGCTTTATCATTACCTGTGATTCTTGAATGCTCTGGCATCAACTTTATCATTACCTGTGATTCCTGAATGCCCTGGCACCCAGTACAAAGTTGATTTGTTCCTGTTTGCAAGTTCATTCAGTTCTTCGTGACATTCCCAGACCAGTTTTGATGTCAATTTCGGGTTTGTAAGAGCCCCTAGTGCGCTCTTGCTGTCTGTAAAAATATTGATCCGCTCATTTCTTTGAAGTCTCAATTTAATAGGCCTGAAAGACGGATGTGCATAGTCCTAGCGGATAGCTGTAGTTTAAATTTCTATCCGCTCGGTGTATTCCAGCTCCCGTTTCATGTTTGGTCTTCGATCCATCTGTATACCAGGTGTTTTTTCCCAAACATGTTTTCTGGATAACTAATGGTCTTCCACTCTTCACGGCTTATGATTCTGGCCGTGAAGTTTGTGTTAAAGGTGTACTTCGGTGTCATGTGGTCCGTGCACATATTCAATATGTGCTCCTCCACTTGTTCCGAAATTTCTGTTCGGTCTGATCTTTTATAGTTTGGTGAGTTTTCCAGTCTGAATTGGCCCATCCTGGCCTCCTCCATTATCACAAAGTGTAAAGGAAGTAGCTGTTGAAGTAGTTCTCATTGCTCCTGTCATTCCCAAACATGCAATTATTTGCACCTTGCCTAGTTTGTTGAAGGCGGTAGCCTGCTTCATCTTTGGTCACCAGACCAGAGATGCGTATGTTATCATGGGTTTAACCACCATCGTGTATAGCCAATATACCATGTCTGGTTTAAACCCAAATGTTTTCCATAGTTGCGTCTGGCGAGCATCCGCTTTCCTATTTATCCTGTCCAAATGTTGGTTCCAGGTCAGTTTGGAATCCAGGATTTAACCTCTCCCGACATTTATATTTCTTCAACTCGAAGTTTTAGAGATCCGAGACCCTCCGTTTTAGTCCTCTTGGTGAATGCTACTATGGTCGATTTGGATGGGCTTATGTTAAGTCTTTCTTCTTCGGTCAATCTTGTTATAATATTCAGGGCCTGCTGCATGCATCCCTTCACTACATTATTGTATTTACCCTGGACTAAGATGACTAAGTCGTCTGCATAGCCCAGTGTTTTATACCCATTGTGGTCCAAGAGACATAATAACTCAAGAGTGCTCAGAATCAAAAAAATTAGGAAAAATTTGATCGATGCGGATTGTTTGAGGATTTAAGAACTTATGCCCTATGATAAGAAATGTGGAAAAATCATATCAGACAGAAGTTAATGGATTCAGGGTGTTGAAAGATTTAAGATCTCTTGATTCAGAATGTTGACAATTCAAATGAAAAAGGAAAGAATATAAAATAAGTTCGTGAAATCAGGAGTGCTTGAAAATTCAGAAAGTTCACAAAGTGATTCACTTTTATAAACTGATGAATTTGGAGAAATATGTTATTGCAGACAGAATATACTATGTTCTTCAATTTGAATTATTTTTTAGTACTTGAGAATCTAGGAAAGTATACAACGTGTTATACCCATAAAATAGGAAATTGCGTTATAAATGACAATAAATAATCATTACTTATACAATGGTGGGAGTGGAAATTGATAAAATCTGGTTGATGCAGAGCTAGGTATTATGAGAAATATAAAAAAGTCTTGTAGCTGAATGTTAGAATCAGTTTTTGAGTGGACAGAGAGAGTGTTCCAACACTTTTCAAAGTATACCGGCGGATAGAAATGAAAAATATTCAAAGAAAGTCATTTTATCAGATTTTGGAAAAGTCTCAGCACTGTAAATTAGAGAAAAGAGTTCAAAAATATGGGAAAACACCTTGTTATCATAATTTTATTCGAGAACTCATTAAAAATTGCATTCAACCAATCAACCAGAATTGTCATTCTATTTAATGAATTGAGTTTATGAGAGAACCAATTTTCTAGAGTCATAATATGTAATTTGAATCTGATTCCTATTTTATTAGATATTTGTATGATTTATTTCGCGAATTTCTATCAGGTTGCGATAGAATACACCTACGTAGTTTACTCATTATAGTTATGTCAAAATCAAAAAGAGACTCGTGAAACAACAGAAAATAAAAACCCAACACAGCAATAGTCACATCATAAAAGATTAAACTGTAGTGTTTTTATGAATACAGAATATAACTAAAAACTCCGACCAGACTGGGAGTGAGTATGGTTTCAATACTTACTTGAAAAGTGTTGATACATGTGGAGCCATCTCTCGGCATAGCTCGATAACGGTTTTATCACATAAAGTATTTCAGTGATCTTCCTTCTTGTACCTATTAATATTCTATACTTGTCAAAGACTTGTCCAACCAACGTCTGCTATTTCTTCTTTTTATTTTACTTCAAGAAGCTGTCAACTATAGCATACCCTTGACGAGTTAACACTTATCAAACGACGCTTTGGTATCAGGAAAAAACACACAAAATCTATACTTTTGATTTTGATACCCAATCATATCGAAAAGTCCACGAAATGAGTTACCTAAGTAACAGAAGCATATCTATTTGATGTACAATGACTATACGGTATTGTTCAAAAAGATATAAAGTGGACATTCATTTTTATTCACTGGTTATTCATGGGATATGTAGGTATATCCAATGAATAACCATTCCAAATATGATGAAGTCACGTTCAGAAATGTCTGTCGGATATCCAGTGGATAGTTATCAATTCAAATAACAATCACTGGACGTTCAAATGCGCCCAATGGATGTCATTATCCAACGAAAACAATGCTCTAAAACACCAGAACTGCAACACCCTTCTCAATTTGGCTCTACCAGGAAGATGAATAACTGAACTTTACAACACCAACTTAGTTGGTGATACTCTGGTCGAGAAAAATATTGTAGTCTGGTGTATGGTGTTCTATCTACCAACTATTCACTATTCATAATCCACTAAGGGTTGCCTTTTATGTTTCGGGATATGGCAACCCTAGTGTTGCAATCTGGCAACTGACAGCTCTATCGTAAAGTTGGACATTTTTGAGCTTATACGTACTCAGAACGATTTGACATACGCGCGCTATTTGTGTTGTTTACAGTAATTCAAAAGATTTATCTCGGCCCAAAAATGGAATTAAATCGTGAACATTTTCGTGCGATTATATTTTACAAATTTCGACGTGGATTAACTCAGCAACAGTGCATAGATGAACTCAATTCAATTTTTGGCGATGAAGCTCCATGAAGGACCAGTATTCATCTATGATATGGTGAACTCAATCGTGGTCGTAGTTCAATCCAAGACGCATTTCGTGAAGGTCGTCCAAAAACAGTTGTTGTTCCGAAAACCATTGATGCTATGCAAGATCGTCATGTGACCTATCGTGAAATTGAGACAAACTTACGTATTAGTGAGACCAGCATACATACATTCAATATTGCATAAACATTTGACTGTCAAAAAAATTTGTTCGCGTTGGACCCAACACAATTTGTCAATCGCTCAAAAAAAGGCTCGTGTCGATTGGTCGACCTGTCACAACGTGACAGGTGATGAATCGTGGATTTACGCGTATGAGCCCGAAAGTAAACAGCAGTCGACTTATGGGTGTTTCATGATGAGCCATATCCAACAAAAGCTGTTCGCGCATATAGCACTTCCAAGCAAATGGTAGCCTGTTTTTTCGTAAAAACTGGACATGTCGCAACTGTACCACTAGAACAACGCAGAACAGTCAATTCTGAGTGGTACACAACCATTTGTTTGCCAGTTGTATTCCAAGAAATCAGGAAAACCAACCGCCGAAGATGGATCACTCTTCACTACGACAATGCGAGCTCTCACACTTCGGCTCAAACAACTGCATTTTTGAGCACCCAAAACATCGATTTGGTGAGTCATCCGCCGTATAGTCCTGACTTGGCACCGAATCACTTCTTTTTATTCCTGCACGTGAAAAACAAACTGAGAGGTCAACGTTTTTCGACACCTGAAGAAGCGGTTGCTGCATTCATAATGCATGTTTTTGAGATACCTCAATCAGAGTGGCAAAAGTGCTTCGACAATTGGTTCAAACGCATGCATAAGTGTATACATCGTCGAGGGGAATATTTTGAAAAACAATAAAGTGATTTTCCTTGATTAATATTTGTTTTTATTCTCTAATCCCGAAATATAAAAGGCAGCCTTCTATTTACCAACTATCCACTATGACTAGTAATAGCTGGGTTTTTCGGTGAGTTGCGCCACCACTTACCCGAGGATCTGGTGCAGAATTGGAATGGCAGCCTAGAAGTATACGGGAGAAAAAACACTTCGGTGATGGCCGGTGGACCCAAAACTTGGTTGAAAACAAAGGAGGGATTGGAAATAGCAGTCGATAAGATAGTAGCTTGAGGGAGTTGAAAAAAATATGAAGATGAGCTTGAGAAAAAGCTAGAAGGAGTCGACGAAAAATTTGAAGAGGTTCTCCGGGAACTTCGCAAAGAATCACCAGACCCGAAAAGGATTACTGTGGAAAAATGCAAATCGGAAAAGATTTCTTCCCCTTCTAGCAATAGTTTTATCAAAACTTCAACTTTCGATGGCGAATCTTCACGGTCAATTTATCACAGACAATTTGAGGCCGCTGCGGAAAATAATGGGTGGAGAAATGAGGAGAAAGTAACAGCTCTTATACTGGCACTACGAAGAAAGGCTTCTGAAATTCTGTGAAATACTCCAGTGAATAGGCAGAACGATTATGAAGCAGTCGTATCAGCGTTGGACGTCAGGTATGGTACTGAGCATCTTCAACAAGTCTACCAAGTTCAACCGAAGCGAAGGTGAAAACTCAATGTTCATAGTTTCATCGACAGGGTTCGTGACACGGAGCTGCAGCAGTCGCTGAGGATGACACGTCATAAAACATTTATGCCTTAGAATTTGAAGCTGCCAAAAATGCTTCGCTACAACAGCGAAAAGTTCTAGTGAGGGCCATCAGTGAAAAGGAAGACGAAGGAACCGATCGACACATGGTAGGTCTTGAAAAACTCTTTAAGAAATATTTGATGAATGGAACTGCACTCAAGGCAAAAAGACGGCCTGAATGTTATAACTGCGGCAGAAAAGGACATTGGAAGTGAGACTGTCGAACTCATTCAACATCCAACGAAAGAAGAGACTGGAGTTCGGGATCACCCGAACTGGAGCGTCGGGGTTTGGAAAAACCAAATTCAGCCTGCATAAAGGGAAGTACCATGACTGCTACATCGCAAGCCCCCAGGTATTCGATTTCTATAACAGGACGCAACAGTAACAGCTTACTTGTCGACACATTTCTGAATAGTCACCAGTTACCAGAAGAAGAAACTTTCACCACACGTGATGAGGTAGCGGGCAGATACTTCTTTATAGACAGCTCTGATAAGGAGATCAGCTCGCCTACCTCCCGCCTCTTCGGGTTCCCTCTGACCCGGATGGTAGCAACCTGTAAGGGTCCCTTGTTCAGGGATACGGACAGACACCTGACCATGGTGTGGTACGGTCGTTAACAGTCTCTGAGAGTGACACTACCTTCATGACGAAACAAGAGATCATCGTAGTGCAGAAAGAGGATCCCGTCTTTAAAACTGTACGAGAACAGATTGCCAAAGGAGTGAGGCCGGAATGAAGACAAATTTCCAAGCACGTCCAGTAGATAAAGGGCTTCAATTGGACTCCATGAGCATTCGAGATGACCTACTCACTCGGAAATGAGAAAGCCGGATGAAAGAACCCACAATTTCCAGATAATCCTTCCAAAGACATGTATCCCGGCTTCCTTGAACAGCTCCACGATGGTCGCACTGGAGGGCATTTCGGAGTGAATAGAGTGTCTGTGAGGTACTATTGGGTCAATTGCCGTCGAGACGTGGAAGAATGGTGTAAGCGCTGTGACCTGTGCTCTTCGAGAAAGGGTCCGAAGACAAGAAAAAGAGGAAAGTTGAAGCAGTTCCTCAGTGGGTGCTCCTTCGAGAGAATCGCAGTCGACAATTTGGGACCACTCCCTATGACCACATCCGGTAACAAGTACCTTATGGTTGCGATGGACTACCTTTCCAAATGGACTGAACTAGTAGCCTTACCCAATCAAGAGGCTAAAACGATGGCAGAAACCCTGTTGCAGAACGTAATTGCCAGACACGGAGTGTCCCAAGAACTACACTCGGATCAGGGCCGCAACTTCAAATCGGATTTATGGAAGGAAATAATGACTCTGTTGGAAATAAACAAGACAAGAACAATTGCATTTCACCCACAGTCTGATGGAATGGTCGAGAGACATAATCGCACCATCAATAACTACCTCTCGATGTTTGTCTCCGAAAACCCAAAAGACTGGGATAAATTGGTTCCTCTTTTTCTGTTGGCATACAGGAGCTCCCAACATAACGCGACACGTTACACACCATCCATGTTGTTAACTGGTAGGGAACTGAAACTTTTGATAGATGTATTGTGTGGCTGCCCTTTCTATGAATCTCAAGAGGTACCTCTTTCATATTATACACAAATTTGCTAGGACCAAATTACAGCTTTCTAGCGACATGATGAAGATACGTTTTGACAAAAAGTCGCTGCCAGTGAGCTTCAAGGAGAACGATGCAATGTGGCTCTACCAACCCCAACGTCAGAAAGGTTTGTGTCCCAAGTTGCAGAGACCATGGCAAAAACCTTACTTGGTAACCAAAAAGATAAAGGATCTGGTGTACAGAATCCAATTGTCCCCCAGAAGCAAGCCTGAAGTTGTCCATATAGATAGGATGTGTCCTTACATGGGTCGTGATGTCCCCTCTTAGAATGTTGTTCGGGGCGAACAGCCTCAGGAAAAGGGCTAGTATTGTGAATCGTGCTCCAAAGAAAATAACGCAGGCCGCCACGGCCAGCCATGAACCAATTGTGACGTAGCTAAGGGCGTGAATGTACGATGTTCGCTGCCGCTTTAGATGCATCATAAGACTACCTCAGTCAACATAAATACAACCTATGAACTAGAAATCACCAGTCATCGATGAATCATCGATATAAATAAACCTCTGAAGAAGCCAGCCAGCCGAACTTGTGAAACGTTAGTATGCAGTTCCAAAGCACGCCGTCCTTCAAACCCGAAAGGAGATAGTATCACTGAGTTTATTGTTTACTGAAGTTTAAAGGAAATTAAAACCAATGGAGAAAGTGAATTCTACATGACAAACTACATTGGATGATCGAATTGACAGCCTCTCTGTTGAATGGATATAAGTTGTATGTCCATACAATTTCTGTGACAACTTTCTAGCATGGTGGGTGTAATGCTAATACATATATATCTCATTCCTTGTTTGAGATGGTCAATATCTTTACTAAGTGTCGAAAAAACTTTATTCTTCATAGTATCCCCAGACCAAAAAATCTAAAGGAGTAAAGTATGAGGATCGATCTGATCAGGCAATTGGTCCATTGTTTCCAATCTATTTTATTGGAAACATTGCATCTGAATATTTTCTTACTATTGTACCGTCTTGTTGAAAATATTGTGTTTCACGGTGGCACAGTGACAATTCATCTGAGTAGTCATAAAACTCTTTGGATAAAAAAATGTATATACATTTCACCATTCAAATGCTCATCGTAAAAGATTTCTTCCCATGCAAAATTCCCAACCATTTATTTATTCCGAACCTTTCCTGGAAATTGGTTCTTCTATATAAATGTTCATTTATATTATACCACCTATAATAGATGTTTCTTTCAAACCAACCATTTTTGGTGAATTTTTATTCGTTCATCCATATTCCTTATTACAAATATTTCCAACTCCCCTATTTCTCAAGGGAGCGGTCTGAGCGGAACATCCTTTTTGTGGCCTTTAGCTCCAGAGATTCAGCCACTCAGAACTTGTCCAGGTTTTTACTACCAATAATGAAACCATTGCAAGGTAAAACATCATCTATTGTGAACTACTTGGGGAAATCGAAGTCAAAGAGCAGGTTCAACTGGTCAGTTTCGACGTGGAAAGCCTCTACACCCACGTTCCTGTCGAAGAAGCACATCAAATCATACAAAAAAAGTTATCCGAAGATGGGGACCTGAAAGATAGAACAAACGTACCAGTACAAGTAATCATGGAATTACTAGGATGCTGTGTACGAAACTGCTACTTCCAACTGAAGGACGAATTTTTTACGCAAGATGAGGGACTGCCAATGGGATCGCCACTTTCACCGATTATAGCTAATATATATATATGGAGTGGTTTGAAACTCTGGCCATTGATGAAGCCCACAAGAAGCCCCGAGTCTGGTTGAGATACGTAGACGACACCTTCATAATATGGAACCATGGGAATACAGAACTAGACATTTTCCTGAAGCACATCAACAACGTAAGTCCTTCCATCACTTTCACAATAGAGAAGGAAGTCCACAACGAATTGCCTTTCTTAGACGTATTGGTGAAGAGGACCGACACTAAATGGGAAACATCTGTATATCGAAAACCCACTCACACAGGACAGTATCTGAACCAGAAATCCAACCACCATCAATCGACTAAGAGAGGAATCATCAAGACTCTACTAGACCGTGCTTTCGAGCTCAGTAATACAAAGGAAGTTCTCGAAAAAGAAATAGGCATCATCAAAAATAACCTTCAACGGAATGGTTATTCCAGAGTAATGGTAGAACAGGCTTCAGCTAGAAGACAGCAAGAGTTCCACAAGGAAGAGAAGCCGCCACGACCAGTACTTGTACTCCCCTACATCAGAGGATTATCGGGAAGGATAAGAAGGATTGGGTCCAAGTATAACCTGCTTCAGATCTGGGAACACTATCCGTAGCAGCATCACAAAAACCAGGCCACCAAACGCGGACTGCGATTCCAAGAATTGCATTTACCGGATACCCTGCAAGTGCGGAGAATCATACATCGGTGAAACTAAGAGGCCATTGAAAGTTCGCATTGCTGAGCATAAGAAACACACACAGCGAGGAGAAACCAGCAAATCAGAAATAGTAGAGCACGTTCGGACTCATCAACATAACATCAAGTGGGCTCAAGCTGAAATCATCCACAAGGAAGAACACTGGTTTAGGAGAAAATTCAAAGAAGTCGCATATATGTTGTCCAACAACGCATTTAACCAAGCTAGCGAAGAGGTACGCAACATATGGAAACCACTAATCAAGCGGAACAAGCTATTGTTTAGCAAAACACGTGTCCAGTAAAAATCTCACAATAAAATGTAACTTGAATACGTCGCATATTTAATGGTTTGAATTTCCATTTGTATCTTTATCTCACTGGGTTCGAGAGATAGATACTTTATGGTTTATTTATCGATTGTTCATTTTACATATCTGTTATTTTGTAAAAAAACATTAAAATAACATCTACAAATGCAATTGAATTTAATATAGGGATTGCCCCCTTACCCATTGCCTTGAATAAAAACTCTATTCTTCTCAGTACGCTTCGAATAAGTGGTTGCAATCGTTTGCCTAGGAATTTTGTTTCATTTTTCAGCAAAGGCATCATCTTAATAATTATTGATTTATAATTAGCCCCTCCAGTTCATCCCAAAAATACTCGATTGGAGTCATATCAAAGTTTTTGAAGATACTTTTTTGTTCACTCCACAGTTTTAAGCTATATAGACTATATCTTTTGAACCAACTGGAATAAACCATGATGCCGTAACTGAATCGTAAAAAGAAGTTTCCTCAAATAATTTTAAAAATTAATCTCACTCAGGTACTAGAAAGATCCAAGGGATCTTTCTAGTACCTGAGGCCCTTCGAGTTACGTGACCCTAATACCAAAGTATTATTATATGAAATAAAAAATCAGTGCAATCGGAAAAGTTATTAAGTTACAAATTGTGATTTAATTTTATTTTCCCGAGTTTTCAACTCTCAACGTTTATATCTCCCACACCATATGAATCAGTTCGACACGTGACCTAATGCCAAATAATTATTATATGAAATAAAAAATCAGTGCAATCGGAAAAGTTATTAAGTTACAAATTGTGTATGAATCAGTTCGACACGATTTAGTAAACCGATGATACTACTATTTATGAGAGTCACCATGAACATGAATATCCAAGGCAACTTACTAACAACGCGTTGAAAAAAATCAAAATTTTTTTGCAGCCAATAAGTTATGCTTGAATGTTAAGAAAACTGAAACAATTACGTTCACACTAAAAGATCTGAAGAACAGTCAAAAATCCATAAAGTTTTTGGGGGTAATGCTGGATGAAAACTCAAGTAGAAAGAACACATCAAAGATCCAGCACTCTTTACCTGCTTCGTAGAATCATTGAATTTGTTACCTCTCAAGTTTCGATAGCAGCTTACAGTGGGTTATTTCAGTCTAAGCTGTAATACGGATAGAGTTTTTAGGGACTTACTGATTGTAAAAGGAAATTCATTTCACAAAAATAACTACAAGAATCCTGGGAAGGACAATACGAACTGACAGCTGTAGATCTCTATGTGAAAACCTTAATATATTAATCATTACGGCTCTATACATATTTCAATGTCTTGTCTATATCAAGACACAAAATAACACACCGGCCATTGGCTTACGCCACAACATTGGCATAAGCCAATGGCCGGTCGGTAGCCAAGCGGTTCGGCGTGGGTGATTTGTTCACTCACTCGAATTGACTGTCGTGTTGGTCGGTGGTTCACTTCACTTGCTATCGTCCAACCCGTGTTAGGAATCACACGTTAAAAGGTAAGACCTCGTTAATCCTTAGCTCACACAAGTTTTGACTTCTAAGGGTTGTCGTTCGTAGGGGTGCGACAGCTGGTTAACGGAAAAACAGATTTCAAACAGATTTTTTTAAACAGATTGACTGTCAACTTATGCCACAACTCATAAAAGCTTTTTTACTATGGCGATATGGCTTTACAACCATCTACCCTCATATATGAGGAAATTACATATGATTAAATTCAAAAAAAATATGAAAAGGCTGCTGGTTGATCTCTGCCCTTATGACCTAAGTAAATTTTTCAACTGCAAGTTTTAATACTTTGTCATTTTAAAGTGTATGTTTTGTATTATATTTATCTACCTTGACGATGCTAAATCTGTTGTATTGATAATAAGCAAATAAATTGATTGATTGATAATTGAATGATAATGTGTCAAAAAACTAATAGCATTATTATAAATACACTGATAATTTCATCGTAATCAAATCGTTGTTACCAAAAAAAATAACAACTTGAGAGTAATTCGGTAATAATTTAAAAATTAATCTTTCAGCTCCTAACAATTCCTTTTCTGTAATCAAAGTATATCGTAATCTATAATCTTCTCGAAAATATAGCAGTATATAGGTTCATAAAACGGATGAATTAATGCTCTTACAAAATTTCATGACTTTACATATTTACACAACTTACGAAATCAGTTATAACTATAATAATCTTCACTTGGCTTATCCTTCACAAATGTGGATATCTACTAATATGCAATGAAATATGCAATGTTTCCATTGGCGAATAAATATCCTGCCAAATATTTGCTATCGCTTCGAAGAATACCTTGTTAAATGAATAATGAAAACAGGCTCAGGAAATATATATTTATTTTAACAAAAATCTCTACTCAACTCACACCAATTTGCTCTTCACGAAACCAAATGTCCATTCAATGAGAAATAAATAAGTACGCTCAGGTATAACTAACTATAATAAAAATACTGAATAAATTCAATGGAACTGGAGATCATTGGGCAAATAATTGGTAACATTATTTCTTGCTGATCAGTCTAAGAGAGAGGTAGGAATAACTAACATCTTTGGTAATTCGATAGAGAGTAACAATACAACACATTTCACTGCCTAGTTCATCTTTTCATAATATCCTCAATTGAGAAGCCTAACTTAACCGTAGGACTTTTGGAAGTACCGCCACAGAAATCCCTTTTCGTCGTCAAATCTAGGCATGTGCTGGATTGGCTGGTTCTCTCCCTATCCGATATCCGTACTTCAGATGACTTGCCTTGACAGTGTAGCATTTCATGGTTTTTCAGTTCTGTACAATTTGCGAAAAACTGTGAACACGCAACGCATTCCACAGGGTGATCCGTATGCGTCAGCATGTGAGTTTTCAAGTTGGACCGTTGGTTGAAAGATTTGTTACATACGGGGCATTTGTGGGGCGATTCATCCAAATGAAGAATTTTATGAACTGCAAGTGTTCGAGACTGACAGAATCCTTTGCCACATTCGTTGCATTTGAATGGTTTTTCCTTGCTGTGGATATATCTGTAATAAAAAACACATGTATCAATTTAAAATAGTTCAGCTACAGTATGAATTATAAAAATATTGCAGTTCAAGAAAAATCAGTTACTGTCACTTTCAGTTACTCTTTTCGGAAGTGAGAACAGTGTGTAGAAGTTAAAGAGTTTGAAAAGTATCGATCGAAATAATTTCAGACATGTAATTTATATGACCACACCTAAACCAGTTGAGTACCTATGATTTTGATTTTTAGATGTAAACTTCTTCAAAGCCGTCATTGAAAACAAAAATTATGTAAATACTGTATACAACCAAATACTATATACAATAAAACAATTTCATATCACTATAATTTCTGAAATCATTGAGATCTACAAAATGTTCATTATAATTTCGGATATTCCCAATGTTTTTCGAAATACATGAAATACGGTCTTATATGTTTCCAATTTTGCAACAAGAATCATTGTGTTTGTGGACTGTTGGAAGTAGAAAAACATGAAATATAAAAATAACGAAAGAAAGAAAATGGTGTTACATGAAAATATATATTCATTAGAAAACCATTACAGAAATATTAACATCTTCTTACAAAATCATATTTAGTTTTCTAGCTTTCTTTGCAGCAAACAAATCAATTACCTCCTCGGTGTCGATGTCAATTCTACGGTGGATTGACACCGTAGAACACAAAACCGTTTAGTCGTTCCTGGCTTGTGGAGTTTCTTGAATAAGTTTTGAGGCGTTTCACAGAAGAAAAAGTCCTTTCAGGGGTACATGTGGAAAGAGGTAGTGTCGCCAAGATCTTTAAAAGTTTGTACGCACATTGCCGTAAGATTTTTTCATTGAGTTTCGGAAAAGTTTTTTTCAATATTCTCTTTCAAGCACTTGGTTCGTTTTGCCAAGGACTTGATTGAATTTCTAACGGATTTTATAATTCCAATAGTATCTGTATCTGTAGAGTGGGAAGGGTGAGTGTAGGCCAACAGCACTCAGGCCACATGTGACACATTGTACATCCTCCCAAGGAGTTGTCCTCCTAGGTCCTCGTCCCTCCTGTCTTTTCCAGGAAGGTGGACAGGTTACGAGGATACATCTCCTTTATATCGGCAGGTGTAGGCCAAGACTCGCCGAATACACAGTCTATTATTGACGATAACTCCGGGCACTCGCATAGGATATGCCTGACAGTTTCATCTTCCTGTTCACACATACTGCATAGAGATGTGTCCACTAATCCCATATTATGGGGGCGTTTTCTTAGTTGACAGTGGCCAGTCAAAAATCCTACTGTTAAGCGTAGACTTTTTCTGGTCATCGCCAGATATTTCTTCGTCGCCAGTTTCCCAGGGTCGCTCACGGTTACCCTGGCAAGATTGCATCCTTTGATTCCATTCCATCTCTTCAGGGATTGAACATGAGTGTAACGTTTGGTTGGCTCCACAATTGTCGAATTCATTAGGCCGTATATGTGCCACTGGGTCCTAAAATTCTTAGTCCAGCCGCTTCCTTGGCAAAAGAGTCGGCAATACGATTACCTTTACTTCTGTCATGCCCTTTAATCCACCTAAGGATAATGTTATTATCTACCGAGGCTTTGGCTAAATCATGGTGGCACTCTATTACTAGACCTGAGGTAACACGTTGTCTGTTCAAGGCTAATAGTGCTTGTCTGCTATCAGTGCAGATTGTTATTGTTTTTGTGGCAATTGAGATACCAGCCAGTTCTGTTTGAACCACGCTGATTTTTTTTTCCATCCCCACTTAATCCTTAGGCTTAGTAATCCGAAGTACACTTCTCATCCTGAGCCGTCTTTGGTTTTTGAGCCATCTGTATATATGCGTATTGCATTTGTAGTATCTGACTTCGTGTTTCGTTTTATTTATATTTTGTAGGGTTTATTAAACACAAACCTGGGTTCAATTGCATCAGTGGTTGCATGCAGCAGAGGTTGCGTAGTGAGCTTTTCTCATCATAGGCTCAGCTTCAATTGACCCATTCCTACTTCGAGGTTCATACCAACCGTGCGCAATCGTAACATGGCCATTAACGCAAACTCCTTAACGTACAGGTCCAGAGGGAACAGACTAGTGATTAATTCCATTGTAGCGGTTGGTGTTGTTCTCATGGCTCCTGTGATGTTTAAACAAGCCAATCGTTGTATTTGATATACTTTCTGGATGGCCGTTGCTTGTAGAACGTTCGGGGGGGGATCAAGGCTACGGCCTTGTACGTGGCTTATGAGCAATGTCGTGAGACGCACATGAGGTCTTTCACCCCGAGTGGTGACCGGGATCTACACTGCAATAATAAGACCTATGTTAACGTACGCAGCAATTGCATGGGGACCTAAAGTTCTACAAGCAACTGCTATATAAAAATTATATCAAATACAACGATTGGCTTGTTTAAACATCATAGGAGCCATGAGAACAATACCAACCGTAGTAATGAAATTAATTACTGGTCTGACCCCTCTGGACCTGTACGTTAAGGAGGTTGCGTTAATGGCCATGTTACGATTGCGCACGGCTGGTGTAAACCTCAAAACTGCTCACTTCAAATCGAATGTAAATCGCTACTTCCGCACAGGCACCGCTCTCAGAAACCCTCAAGAATTTTAGTTGACATATTGACTTTTGTCAGAGAGCTCAGAGAGATCAACAAATTTGGTTCTATATGAAAACTTTTCAACTTGTTTGAAAAATCGAGAAATAGTAAATAATTTTCTGTGGATCTCAATGGATACAATAGATACAAATGATTATTGATTATTTTTTATTTCTCAAACCGGTCGCTCCAACGAGTTTTTGAACAAAATTAAGTTTTTTTTTTTAGTTTCTGTAAATATGAGAATATTTACCATACTATTGAAAATACCGTTGAAAACATAGATAATGTCTAGAAGAAACTTTTTTTATTTACATAATTTTTCACATTTCTTCAAATTTATGAACGGCAATTTATTGAAAAAACATTTTTGCTATCAAATAATAAACTGGAGTTTTTTGTTTTTCTTCACAGTTTTTCTGTTTGAGAGACGTTCGTATTCAAGCAAGTTCATATTACTGGGAAAAATCCTCCAAAAAATATTTTTTCTGTTCCCAATTTGTCTTATATTTTTAAAGCTTGTTATCATAGGGAAAAAATTCCATACATTTATCGAAGACAAAAAAACGATGGACAGAATAGCATAGAAAATTTCGAGAATTTTGTATTTCAAATGAGAAACAACTCAACAACGGAGATTAATGCCTTCATTTTGGTTGTATGACTGGGAAAACTTGAAGCGTATAATCTATGGAAATGAATCATTCTGTAGATAACAAAAAACTGTGTTTCAAACTATATTCAATATTTCGGTGAAAAAATCGAGCTCTATGTACTTGAAGTAAATGGTCACTGCTTTCGTTCTCATGAGGAAATTGCCAACGAAGCCCTTTACCAGAAGGTACCCGTCAATGGATGCTCTTGGGTAATTATCTTTGTTATGAGGAGATTATAATCTGAGTATGATGCAGTGAATCAAGAATGACATCCTCCTCTATTTATATACATTAAAGATTGCAGTTTTTTTTGTAAATACCAATATAATCTTGCTAGCGCAGGGCAATCATCTTGTCAAGGACTCATATAATCATATCAACAATTTTAACGGAGTCTGGGTATGTAAAGTTTGAGGAGTACATCTTGACATTTGTTTCGATTCAGTTGATTTTCTTCCCCACAATATTTGTCCCGCCAGGGAGTAAAAAGAACAGGATGTTTCACTTTGAAGATTTGAGACAACTATCTACATAAGGTTCATAAACTGGTACCTCTTTAAGGGTGACAAAGAATATTTATAGAGAAATTTGAAAACATTGTTATTTCGAAAAAGATTTGATATTTCCAGAAGTGTACTGCATCTCGATAATACCGTAAAAGTACTGTTAATACCGTGGGAGTACTTTGGAGATGATTATGTAGCACAGCTGACGGTAATACCAATTGATATAGGTCGGGAATAAATATGCTGGACGTATTGATAGCATATGGGCAGAAGTTCTCAGGCTCCCACTTGACCTGAGCAACGAGTTGACCTATGGAAGGACACGGTAAAGTGCTTGAATCAGTCGAAGTATTCCATGACACCTTGTATTAGTTTAACTTCATTTACTTGTAATGCACTGTTTGGGAACTTTGGTGTAGTAATGAATATCACTGAGTTTGATCTTTCCCCTTGAAGATAATCACTTGGTGATCGAAACACGTGTCGAGGTGTTAAAATAACGGTTTGGTGTTGGAAAAAAACTCCAGTAATATTCTTTTATTACCTTTATTTAGTTGCGGAAGTGACGCTTCTTGCTGAATGGCTTTCAACTCAATAGCAAGTCACCTCGCTCAGTTTCAAAGACATTCCTACTGGCAGTCCGAGCAGTAGCTTCACTTTTCATGATTACGGACCAAAAAGAGAAGTGAAACCGAACTCCTGATACTTTAGAGGCTGCATTCAGACTCGATTAAATCGATTAAAAACTTGTGAGCTGGATCTAAGAGAGTACCTCTTTCCTCGAGTCCACTTCGCAACCCTCAAAGAGTAATTATAATAGTGGTAGACATTATAAAATGAGATAAGGTGATAAAGCAAATTGTTGTCTACAGAAATGGTTTGAATCTATAGTTTTCTTCCATTGCTGGTGGTGGTACCTTCGTTCTTATTAGTTGAATCAAATGGCCTGATACGAGAGCAATTATGTGCGACCAGCCAAAATTTATTGAAATTAAAGGAATAAAACCGGAAAACAAATAGTATCTATTTTGAGGACAACCATAACACTCAGCTCCTTCGATATCTTCTGCCACAGTCGCGAACGAGACATCAGGCATGAAACCAGCTGACTAGGAGGGACAATAAAAAAAATAGCTGAGCATCTATGATGTTGACGAATGTAGGCTGTGGCTGCATATGCTGGACATGTGGTATCAACGTGTCAAGCTCTCAAGTACCACGTTTAAAGTCTTGCATCCAGTGGGAAGTATCATCATCATACAAACTACGCAGTACCAAACCCAGCAGTGTTGAAGACACTAGCATGGCAGACCATGAGGAACTCCTTTCTTGAACAACTCACACCCCCTGGCTTTTATTTATGCCTTAAGGTATTGTATAGCGAAACACATGAAAATCTCATAATAAGGTGTTTCTTGAATTACATATTCCATATATTACATATTCCTCAATGAGATAGCTAATTTGTTAAACAATGAAATACGCATTTTAATACAACCTTCACCTATGACGGTTCTAAAAAGCATTCTATACACACGTGTTTCAGTTTAGTTGGCCCTCATCATTATAGTAAAGCTAAGTGC
Organism: Leptinotarsa decemlineata; assembly: GCF_000500325.1. Taxonomy (NCBI): domain Eukaryota; kingdom Metazoa; phylum Arthropoda; class Insecta; order Coleoptera; family Chrysomelidae; genus Leptinotarsa; species Leptinotarsa decemlineata. The sequence continues at coordinate 21,356 of NW_019290192.1, forward strand.
AAGGATGGGCAACAATTGGTTGCCACACTGCATGAAGTGTTCAATAGAAGCCAGGTACACAATTTGTTTTGCAGTTTGAGTTTCATTTTGGTCCGAGAAATCATACAAATATAGAAAGGTAATCGAGTGTTTCAGTATATGAATCTGAGAAACAACAAATTTGTCAAACATAGCACTATGCAAAATTAGTCCCAAACAAGTGTCTGGATTTTTTTTTCAAGTTATGTTCGATAAAACTGCCCCGTAGATTTGTATTAGACACTCGAATGAGAACAGTGAAATCAAATCAAGTTCGAATGAATACTGGGGTTAACAAGGTTCTTTTTTGGGTCCTGTATTAATCCTATGTATGTGAAAAAAATGGGTTCATATGATGGAAATGGCTGATACTTGATGAAAATCCATAACTAACGTATTCATAAAACACTTTATTGTGAGATTTTCACTAAACGGTTTTACAGAAACGAAACATATGTTTCGCCATACCTACAATGGCTTGTTCGGGCATGTCTTCACTAACTAATTCTACATATTCAATGCCTTATATACGTTATTCTACAATTTAAAGTAGCTACATTTCAAATACTTACCTGATTTTTTCCTTAGTTTGTAATGAATCAAATTACCTGAACTTATGTCCCAGTTTCCACATTTGAAAAAATATATTTAGTACCGGGGAGTTATTCAATTCTAATTGATCATTCAGTAAATTACCCGAAATACTGAATCTAGTGATTTCTAAATATTCTAGAAGATTGAGTTTAACTATTCTCTTCTATAAAGGTAACACATCGTCTTCATGATTGCACTCATGTCCTTCTGCTGAAAGGTGGTTTGCAAATGTGGAATTGGTCTTTCTATTCACAAAACCACTTTTATGCTCTTCAATTCTTTGAGAAAATGTTTCTCCCTGTTTGGCCAATATATATATAAGCTGACTTGTGGCTCTTGCCCAAAACTGTATATTGGCCAAACAAAAAGAACATTTTAGTAAAGAATTGAGACCATAGAAGTAGTTTTGTAAAAAGAAAGACCAATTCCACATTTGCAAACCACCTTTTAGCAGAAGGACATGAGTTCAATCATGAATACGATGTGTTACATTTAGAAGAGAAGAGTTTGAAACTCAATCTTATAGAATGTTTAAAAATCAATAGATTCTGGAATTCGGGTAATTTACTGAATGATCAGTTGGAATTGAATAACTCCCCACATTTTTTCAAATGTGGAAACTGGGACATAAGCTCAGGTAATTTAATTCATTATAAACTTGGGTAAAAATCAGGTACTTGAAATCTAGGTACTTCACATTGTAGAATAAGGTATATTAGGAATTGATAATGTAGAATTTAGTTAGTAAAGACACGCCCGATGAAGCCATTGAATGGCGAAACACGTGTTGGGTTTTTGTAAAATTCTTTAATGAAAATCTCTTCAAATACGTTAAAATGGGTTCAGTAAAATCCGACTCTGTTATTTAACAAAATATGCTGGTAACACATCTGCAATTATATAAGACTAGGAAATCGACTCGAGAAAAAAAATGTAATAGGGTAGTTTTTATGATTGATTAGTGGTTTTCTCAAAACTTACTGATACTAAACCGAAAAAAAAATTCTTATTAGTCAGTGGGCTATAGGTACTTGATGACGTGCAGTAAATAAATCTGAAGAAATGAACTTTGAAAGTTAAGCCCGTCTCGAATATACCTACACAGTATGTTGAATGGACTGACGCCTATCAGAAAACAACTATCCCCCTGGCTAATACCACGAAGGGCGTTGGATTATATCCGACAGGCGTCAATGCAGGAATCTTCACAGAAAATTTCCTGCATATGCAATTGGCAATAGAACTGAAAGATTCGACCTTCAATTTTGGAACGGGCACGCTTGCAGACCGGTTTCGGGCTCATTAGCCACTCGTCAGTGCAAGATAGTGGCCATCATCGACCTAAAGTCAATGATGTTCCATAATTGAAAATATGTTTTTCTCCTTATTCAGAAGAATCGGGCAAATTTCGGATATGCAGATGGTTAGTACCCCGTCCACTAAATGTGACATTTTTGATGTTCGCTCCAACTCAAGACGAGGAATGAAATACCTACTCTAAAAGAATTTCGATTTTCAATCATGGATTATCATTGACTTTAGGTTGATAATGGTCACTAACTTGCACTGACGAGTGGCTAAGTAGCCCGAAACCGGTCTGCAAGTGTGCCCGTTCCAATATTGAAGGTCGACTCTTTCAGTTGTATTGCCAATTGTATATGCAGGAAATTTTCTGTGAAGATTCCTGCACTGACGCCTATCGAATATAATCCAACGCCGTTCGTGGTATTAGCCAGTGGAATAGTTGTTTTCTAATAGGCTTCAGTCCATTCAATTCCGTCCGAGACGGAATTGAACTTTTGAAGTTCATTACTTTAGATTTGATTTTCAAAAAAAAATATTGTATGTTTTCATAACAAACAAAATACATTTAAGTTAAATTCATAGGTAGGTATGGAAGGTGAGCACTGATGATGACGAAAGTCGAAAGCGCTTTGCAAGAATTTTAAAATATTATACACTTTAATACAAAACCTCTTCGATTCATTAATTCAAACAAGTGTACTCAGCTTTTCCAAATCCTTTCATGATGTGGAGTTTACTCCAGATCACTAAGCCTAAGGATTAGGTGGGAAATGGGAAAAAATACCAGCGTGTTTCAAATAGAACTGGCTGGTATCTCAATTGCCACGAAATAAATAACCAGAAAAGGAATTTCTGGCAAAAACTCCGGGCACTCGCATAGAATATGCCTGAGAGTCTCATCTTCCTGTTCACACATCCTGCATAGAGATGTGTCCACTAACCTCACATTATGGAGGTGTTTTCTTAGTTGACAGTGGCCAATCAAAAATCCTACTTTTAAGCGTAGACTTTTTCTTAGTCCAGCCGCTTCCTTGGCAAAAGAGTCGGCAATACGATTACCTTTACTCCTGTCGTGCCCTTTAATCCATCTCAGGATAATGTTATTATCTACCGAGGCTTTTGCTCAATCTTGGTGGCACTCTATTACTAGCCCTGAGGTAACACGTTGTTTGTTCAAGGCTAAGAGTGCTTGTTATAGTGCAGATTGTTATTGTTTTCGTGGCGATTGAGATACCAGCCAGTTCTGTTTGAACCACGCTGATATTTTTTTCCATTCCCCACCTAATCTTTAGGCTTAGTAATCCGGAGTACACTTCACATCCTGAGCCGTCTCATATACATGCGTATTGCAATTGTAGCATCTGACTCTGTGTTCTGTTTTATTTGTATTTTGTAAGGTTCATTAAACACAAACCTGGATTCAATTGCATCACTGGCTGCCTGCAGCTAAGGTTGCGCAGTAAGCGCTTCTCGCCATAGGCTCAGCCTCAATTGAGTCATTTCTACTTCGAGGTTTACACCAGCCGTGCGCAATCGTAACATGGCCATTAACGCAACCGCCTTAACGTACAGGTCCAAAAAAGGCTCATGATGTGGAGTTTACTCCAGATCACTAAGCCTAAGGATTAAGTGGGAAATGGGAAAAAATACCAGCGTGTTTCGAATAGAACTGACTGGTATCTCAATCGCCACAAAATAAATAACCAGGAAAGGAATTTCTGGCAAAAACATAACAATCTGCACTGATAGTAGACACGTCCGATTAGCCTTGAACAGACAACGTGTTACCTTAGGGCTAGTACTGGAGTTCAACCAAGAATTAGCCAATTACTAGATAATAACATTATCCTGAGGTGGGTTGAAGGGCACGACAGGAGTAAAGGTAATCGCATTGCCGACTCTTTAGCCAAGGAAGCGGCTGGACTAAGAATTTTAGGACCAAGTGGCACCCACGGCCTGATGACTTCGACAATTGCGGAACTAGCCAAACGTCACACCTATGTTCAATTCCTAAAGAGATGGGATGGAATCAAAGGATGTAGTCTAAAGAAATGAACTTTGAAAGTTCAAGCCCGTCTCGGACATACCTACACCTTAGGTTGAATGGACTGACGCCTATCAGAAAACAACTATCCCCCTGGCTAATACCACGAAGGGCGTTGGATTATATCCGACAGGCGTCAGTGTAGGAATCTTCACAGAAAATTTCCTGCATATGCAATTGACAATAGAACTGAAAGAGTCGACCTTCAATTTTGGAACGGGCACATTTGCAGACCGGTTTCGGGTTCATTAGCCACTTGTCAGTGCAAGATAGTGGCCCTCATCGACCTAAAGTCAATGATATTCCATAATTGAAAATCGAAAATTTTTCAGAGTATTTCATTCCTCGCCTTAAGTTGGAGCGAACATCAAAAATGTCACTCCATCTAGTGGAAAGTTTTTCTCCTTATTCAGAGGAATCGGGCAAATTTCGGATATGCAGATAGTTAGTACCTCGTTCACTAAATGGAATGACATTTTTGATGTTCGCTTCAACTTAAGACGAGGAATGAAATACCTACTCTAAAAGAATTTCGATTTTCAATCATGGATTATCATTGACTTTAGGTTGAAAATGGTCACTAACTTGCACTGACGAGTGGCTAAGTAGCCCGAAACCGGTCTGCAAGTGTGCCCGTTCCAATATTGAAGGTCGACTCTTCCAGTTGTATTGTCAATTGCATATGCAGGAAATTTTCTGTGAAGATTCCTGCACTGACGCCTATCGGATATAATCCAACGCCGTTCGTGGTATTAGCCAGTGGAATAGTTGTTTTCTAATAGGCTTCAGTCCATTCAACCTACTGTGTAGGTATATCCGAGACGGACTTCAACTTTTAAAGTTCATTACTTTAGATTTGATTTTCAAAAAAAAATATTGTATGTTTTCATAACAAACAAAATACATTTAAGTTAAATTCATAGGTAGGTATGGGTCTCCCAAAAATGACAACTTTATATGTTTTCTTACTACTTGCTAAAATAAAACTGACCTCTTGTTTGCCAAGCTGTTTAGTTCTGAGATTCTTTAAAGTGCCAAGTCACGTTAAAAACTGTCAATATATTAATATTCCAAAAAAACTCGGCTCAAACTCACTACAATACAATACAATATATTTTTTTTAAAGATGAAAGAAAATAAATTGTGACACCATTGGCAACGTACGATTGAAATAACATTAAACCTGTATTTCCTCTGTATTTGAGATTTTAAGGGTAACATCTACCCCATATAGACACGTGAGCTGGAAATATTCTTTCAAACTGCTCCTCTTGAAAATAAAATTGCTTGCTGCATCTTTCCGATCTTTCGAATTATACATACGTATCGAATACAGAAATTCGAACATTAAATCATTTATCTGTAGATCCAGATGGGAATACTGGGGTGAACACACCCCATTTTCTGAAACCTTTCGTAAAGTAATGTGTGAAATCTATCTTTACTCAAATAGTAGAGATGACCTCATAAAAGTTCATCATTTCTCAATTTTCCAACAGAATAATGACAGTATCAATATTTACTGATCGTTTGGCAAAAAAAATATGAAAGTAAAGTGGGGGTTTCAGGGGTAATTCGACTTTTTATTTCATGTGATTCATTGGATTTTCATTTTTTCTGATGATATACTTAAGTAACTTCAAAAAACGTTTATTTTTATGGCCATCATTACCTACCTATGATCTCTGAGGTGATCTTGTCTCCTGAAGGCTTTTCCGCAGATATCACAGGAATACGGTCTTTCATCAGTGTGAGTTCTTTCATGTATCAGCAAATTGTAACTTTTCGTAAACTGCCTATTGCAATACTTGCAAATAAACTGCTTTTTAGGTCTTGCAGATCCCACCACCTTGGGTCCCACGGGGCTTCTGTTCGGCATTCTCATATCTTGGAACTGATTTCTGGCATGGTAAATAGCTGCATTCCTCAACCATTGATTCATGAAAACAACGTTGTACGTGGGATACGATTGCATCACTGGGTAGTGATGAAACGACGGCTCCATTTGTTCCGAACGATACCAAGTTTCGCAGGACATATTAGCCAAGGGAGGTGACATATTGGGATAGGTGGGGGTATGTGGAGGAGTGAGGAGAGGAGAGGTACTGTCGGCCTCTTGTTTTATCTGCTTGAACTCGTAAACGCCAGAAAATACTGCAACAAACGAAAAATATTGAGTGAACGATAGAACGGATTCGATTAAAACTGATAGATTCCAAATAATTGGGTTAAATAGTTGAAATTATCAGTAATTCAACGACATATTGGGTTATTTCTCTTTGAAATTAATCTCATTGACTTAGTTTTATTATAAGTACCTATTGTACTACCCAATAATAGTTTTCAAGTTCCCGTGGTATCGAAAATCGGATTGGTGATCACTATTCAGTAATCACCCGTTGAATTTTATATCACCATCGATATTGGATGACCCAGGTTGAAAACATGAAAAATATTTCAAAAAATAAATACTTGAAGTCAAATTGAAAAACATTTATTCAAAACTAGTCACATTATCATGATAAGATAAGATGGCATTAGTTTGTTACCATTTTCCGCTCAAAGTCCACAGACCCCCGTTCAAAAAACTTTTTGAATGCAACCCACATCATTCAACAAAATGGAAAAAACATACCCTGTTGTTTCATTTGCGGAAGTTCCAGAAATTCACCCATTTTCACTTTACACTGTTTCTTACAACGTCAGTCAGTAACACCAGTCAACTTTATCTAAAACACTCACTGCTGAATCTGATTGACACAAAGCGTCGAATACAAGTTACTGAGGGAACTGATACCGGAGAGCTACCTCTCCACTTCCCTGGTAGTCATAGTAGCTGGTGCGAGATATCGGCACGCCCATCAGTTATATTTACCGTTTCGTGGTTGGTTAGATGATGCGAAGGCGAGTGAGATAGGAGGTACGTATTTTTATGTAGATATCATTCTAAGAATCCTTTATTGAACTTCATTGTACAAAGATAACAATTCGTGTTCCATTAACGAATATCGTATTATCATGATGTACTATTTGAATGTAAAGCAAATGGATAGATAGGAACCTATATACAGGGTGTTTTCATCGCATGAAAATGATAACAATATTGTGAAACTTAAAATATCACAAAAAACGTCAACACAACTATGAGTACCTACAACTATAAGTGAAAAATACAAATACACCTTCTGGTGAAAATTCACCAACAACAATAATCAAAGTATAAAATCGCCCAAAAGGATTTGGTTTGTACGTCTCTGAAAACACTCAATATTTCATGCGTTGTATTACTCTTGAAAAGTTGACTGTTCTTTCAACATAAAGAAACGAACAGGAAGTATGCTCATGAGTGATCTTCATTTCATATTCAGCTTCATTCGAAAATAAACAGTTAGTCATGATTTTTTCTTTAGTATCGAAAAAAAGATGAAATTGCTGCTCGCGAGCTGTATAAAGAATAAATATAATTTAAAAAAAACACACTTTTGAAGAACATCGAACTAGGTTCTGGAGAGGGAGCCTGAAAAGCAGCTACCAAGCCCAAAGAAGACAGCAGGCGCGCAGAGGAGTGTTACAAATAAGGCAGCAGGCACGCGTCTTAAAAAAATACTTTTTTCAAATGAAGAAATACATTTAAAGTGAGTTCGAATTATATCAAGGAGGTTACGTACAGCGCCATCTGCCCGCGAATAGATCAAGCAATAATGTCGATAATTCTATCAAATACAGATCCCGAGCATTCCAACGGTAATAAATATGAAATGAAAAGAAGGGTTATAAACAAACAAACAAACAAACATACATGCATACAGGTGAAGCTAATAAAAGCATGATAACATGATTTATATCCTCTCTTGTTGAGAGAGAACTATTTCTATCTTGGCTCGTCTCTCCTCGACCTCGACCAAGATTACCAAACTCTTGTCTTGTCAAATTCTTCAATAGAAAAATTCCTTAGTTTCGTTCGATGCAAAACAAAAAGAGAGAAGAGGCGAGAATCACTTGACAACCTACTCCATTGGTGCAGGTGTTACCCCACTTTGCTCATTATTTTAAATTCTAATTTTTTTATGCTCTGTCTTTACATACTTATAGGTATGCATTGATCTCTCTTTTGAAATGCAACCGAAAACTTTTCTAAAGAAATATGTGTTGATCATACCTTGAAAGTTACTTTCAGGAAAAATACCCTCTCGAAACAACTACTTTCACATAAACATTCAATTATCTACTCGAAAGACAAAATCACTTTTTCTCTTTCAGTATTCACTTCGAACATTCGTTATGAAATTGATATATTGATTGATATATAATTGATATATACCAAATTGCCTCAAGAATCGATCTAACAGATGTCTCAAGAAACGATCTATCAACAGATGGCGCCACATCTGCACTACCGTTAAACGCTCACAGTGAAAGGATAAGTAAATCACACTATGCTTCACGAAACGATCTAACAGATGTCATTCATAAGAAAATTACTCAATGTAATATTATAGGAGTATGAAATATTTAGAATGATTTTGCTCACAAGGGATACATACTACATCATCTTCAATGGCAAGGGCTAATTTATAGGATGGGGTAATGGGGGTAATTACCCCTGCCATCAACTTTCAATACTGAAATGAAAGGTAAAACTGGATCTTCTGGCGAATAATACATGAAAAACTAGCACTGTTCCCAAACACCAGAAATGCAACACTTTTCTCGACGCACGTTCCACCAACCAAGTTGGCGTCTTCAGGATATGAAGTGAACTAATCAACAATTCTATTTGAATGTAACAGGGTACACTTTCACTTTGAAACACACATCGATGATTTCGGGTAGAAATTCACAGGAAGTTTTCTCGTGAAAGTTCTCACTAATTTTAACAGATCGACTCATATGAAGACATGGGACATATGTCACCGTTCATAAAGTTCTCATGCCACACTTTGTTGTTTCCAGACTTTCTAAAGCATCGAAAAATCTAGTGTCGCGTACCGATCTCAACAATTTCGAGCAGCTTTCATTTAAACTTTGGCCGTTCACCATGGCATTTCAAGGGACACTAGATTTTTCTGGTCTCCGAAATCGAGAATGTGCTACATATTCTTTTCTTATGAATAAAACACTACAGGAAAATCCTCAAGGCACTCTTAGAGCGGTGTGAAACTGATTCACATTGGATTTGAATCGTTTAAACAATATAGTTCGCGGTGCGTATTAAGTTGAACCTTGAAACGATGAGCAGCCACAATCTGTCGCGTATTTCCGATATGAACCGTTCTTGGTGGAATCAAATGTGCCAAGGTACTTGAACACCTCCCGTGGAATTTTTCATAGAAGAGAGACAAATCTCCAACTTTTCTTCGATGTTCAAGGCTATCAATGTTGCAAGTGATGTTTGCGTCTCCAATCAAGCGGATGGCTCTTTTCTGGATGGAATCCAGCAGCTTCTGGTTATGTTTGGGAGCGGAGCTCCATACACGGGAAAAATATCAAAGAAGGTCTGATCTGAGCTCTATAAAGCATCAAAAGTTTCTGAGGTGTGTACAGTTTTCTGGATAGGAACAGTGTTTCAAGATTTTGAGAAGCAGCCTTTGCAATTCCAGCGATATGATTGTGCAAAGACACATTGGTGTCCATTTTAACCCTCAACAAACTTATCGAAACAGAAAGCGGAATTGTCTGACCTGACATTATTATTATATCCGCTTCGGTCACATTTATCTTTTTGGAAAAAACCGATGCCTGGAATTTTGTGGCATTGAATTGAACCTGATTACTTTCACCCCAATTCGAAATTCCTTCTAGACCCTCATTAAGATATGCAACCTCCTGCTGCCAGTGAAGATGTGCATCCGCAGCCGATGTTCTGAAATCCAAAAGTAATTACGAGATAAGTGTCCTGTCTTCTGCAAATCAATAAATTGGATTCTTGGTTTGTTTCAATGAGTCGTTGATATACAATAAAAAGAGGGTTGGAGACAATATGGATCCCTGAGGAATGCCACCATTGAGTTTTCGCTTGCAAGGAACGTTCTTTCGAAAAGGTGAAGAGCCATACACAAAAATAATCCGACAAGCCATAACATCGAAGTTCGTCCAGCAAACCATCATGCCACACTGGGTCAAAGGCCTTAGAAATATCAAGCGCAACAGCTCTTGACTCTCCATGTTTCTTGATTGCGTTATTCCAAATAAGGGTGACATACGATAGAAGGTCACCTGTTGATCTTTGTTTCCGAAAGCCATATTGATGATCGCTCACGATGTTGAAGCCTTCCAAATATCGGAGGATATGGTGGTTTACGGCTTTCTTCATGATTTTTGATATCACTGATAGCAAAGCGACCGGTCTATAGTTATTTGGAAGATTTTTCTTGCCCTTTTTGGGAATAGGCTGAACGAGAGCAGTCTTCCGACAAGAAAAGAAAACCCCTTTCTTGTAAAGCAGATTAGAAAGTCTGCAAAATACTGGTGCGAGTTCATTTGCGCACTTTTTAAGTACGATGAAGGGCACTTCATCAGGACCAGATGCCTTGTTGATATTGAGCTGTTTCAAAATTCTAAATAACGAGTTTTAATAACTCGCTTAGCCTGAACGGTGTATTTTTTGCCAACTTTTCATTTTCCAACATCTTGTCTTAAGAGTTACTGAACATTTGTCGGTGTGAGCAACAAGTTTTAAAGGCTACTTTTACGTTGACATTTTAGAAAATTCTACCTAATCCGTTAGTGTATCCTGATTCAAACAGAGGACAATGGAGTTCGAATTAATGTATTTTTGAATAGTCGAAGATTTATGAAGAATTTCCGTAGATTAACGTTTTATAGTTAACCCTCCTGTGTTAAGGTAGCGTCTGAGAAAATTCAGTTCTGATTTTCATTGCTAAATTTACAGTTGGTCTTCTATCGCGCCAACCGTTCGTGTAGCTTCTACCTCGGCACGTGGCTTAAATGGTTAGTTTGAGTAGAATCGTGACAGACTTCTATTGTCGAGAATTGTCTCATACACTACCCGAATATTGGCGTAACAAAATTCTCTGAGAGATTTGTGATTTTTGCTGTTTTTATCCCACTTGGAGAAAAAACATGGATCCATATTTGAAGGCACTTCAAAGACTGCAAACATTACATTATGAAGTTTCAACTGATGATAAGGTTCAATATGAGGATGGCGAGCCAGAATCAGATGTGGACCGTTGTCAATTGAGCAATCACGATTCCAGATCTGAGGAAAGTGCAGATGAAGAGCATGAACATGAAATAGTGAATGAACAATCTACAAGCGGATAAGACAAGTTTATTTCATGAATGTAAACGTAGAAAAGGAAATCATACAGAAGTGATAAAGTAATCTAAACATGCACCTATAGTGTCAGAAATAGACGTCAGAATCTTGTGACACATTTACCAGGCACAAAGGGAAGAGCGAAGAATATTACAAATCCATTAGAATGTTAGACTGCTATTTTTAATATCGATTTGCCTGAATTAAGTTTCATATAATATAACATAAATCTTACATAACTAATTCATTATAACATTAAAAACAACAGTACAAAAATAACATTTCAAAACGCTCAAAGGTGCGAACTTGTTTCCTCCTTTTCATAAAAGAGGATGTATGCATCTCCACTCACAAGCGATTTTG
>NW_019290192.1:37604-61570 GCF_000500325.1 Leptinotarsa decemlineata
ACAAACAAACATACATGCATACAGGTGAAGCTAATAAAAGCGTGATAACATGATTTATATCTTCTCTTGTTGAGAGAGAACTATTTCTATCTTGGCTCGCCTCTCCTCGACCTCGACCAAGATTACCAAACTCTTGTCTTGTCAAATTCTTCAATAGAAAAATTCCTTAGTTTCGTTCGATACAAAACAAAAAGAGAGAAGAGGCGAGAATCACTTGACAACCTACTCCATTGGTGCAGGTGTTACCCCACTTTGCTCATTATTTTAAATTCTAATTTTTTTATGCTCTGTCTTTACATACTTATAGGTATGCATTGATCTCTCTTTTGAAATGCAACCGAAAACTTTTCTAAAGAAATATGTGTTGATCATGCCTTAAAAGTTACTTTCAGGTAAAAATACCCTGTCGAAACAACTACTTTCACATAAACATTCAATTATCTACTCGAAAGACAAAATCACTTTTTCTCTTTCAGTATTCACTTCGAACATTCGTTATGAAATTGATATATTGATTGATATATAATTGATATATACCAAATTGCCTCAAGAATCGATCTAACAGATGTTGTCTCAAGAAACGATCTATCAACAGATGGCGCCACATCTGCACTACCGTTAAACGCTCACAGTGAAAGGATAAGTAAATCACACTAGGATGGGAAGGGAAAGGGTTATATACCAAATTGCTTCAAGAAACGATATAACAGATATTTTCTCAAGAAACGCTATATCAACAGATGGCGTCACATCTAGACTACCGTTAAACGCTCACAGTGAAATGATAAGTAAATCACACTATGCGCTTCACGAAACGATCTAACAGATGCCATTCATAAGAAAATTACTCAATGTAATATATAGGAGTATGAAATATTTAGAATGATTTTGCTCACAAGGGATACATACTACATCATCTTCAATGGCAAGGGCTAATTTATAGGATGGGGTAATAGATATCTGCAACCACATCTGGCATTGGAGATATTTCATTTTCTTCAAAAAATGATAATAGAGTGGAGAATGCAGATAAATTCTCCACCTGTATTTGTGAACAAACATGACCAACTTTCTCTTGTGTCATCCATCGAGAAGCTAATGCTTCTCGAGGCGTACTTTTGCATTCAGGAGCAACTCCCTTCATTGTTGCTGCTAGCCCTGTCAATTTTCCTAACGTAGCTTTTGCCCCATCTGTACACAAGCCAATACACTTGGACCAGGGAATGCCTACTTTGAGCACATATTCATCAATTACCTTAAAAATGAATTCCACTATGGTATTTGATTCAAGTGGTTTGCAGAAAAAAAAACTCTTCTATCAACTCTTCATCATAATTAAATCGCACGAAAACAAGTAGCTGCGCCATGTTTATAACATCAGTGCTTACGTCAAGTGCAAAATAAGTGCATTCTTGGAGTTTTAAAGCCAGTTCTTCAATATTATTAGACATATCGTCAATTCTTTTTTTACCGTGTTATTTGACAGTGGTATTTTTTCAATTTATTTGGCTGCTTTTTCTCCTAACACGGCTTGAACCATATCCACAGCGGCCGGCAGTAAGAGCGTCTCACCTATTGTGTGAGGCTTTCCATATTTTGCAATTCATAAACTGGCAAGGTATAACGCCTTCATCAAGTTAGTATCAGTATTTACAAACTTCGTCAAACATTGGGTTTCTTTCTTTAAAAAATTAGATTTTCTTTTAAAAAATTCAAGGGGCTCACCAATCAAATCAGGGTGCTTAGTATTTTGGTGTCGCATCAGTAAAGAAGGCTTCATGGATTGGTTTAAAAGTGTTTCAAGACATACAACACATTGAGGAGTAAGAATGTCACTGGTTTCAGTCCCTGGCTTCACTATAAAACCGTACTGTATAAGTAGCTTACATTGTATTTACGATTGGCCGTTAATTTAGGTTTTTTAGCACAATCCTTTGAAGTATATATATTGAAGTAGAAGAGGACGTCAGAAATCGTTTCATAGTTCAGTTTTCTCATACGAAATCAGAATTAATAATTTCAACAACCACAACGAACGTGTAATGCCAAGTGAAAGTAAAAGTCCCACAGGTAAAAAATGAAACACCAATTGTGCTATCTGGAGATTCTTAGCTAAAATTCCTAAAGTGTTTCATTGTTTTATTACCTAGTAATAGAAAAACAAAGATGTCCGGTCGTTAATTGGTTTATGGGTATTTCGTTTTTCTAGCGACCCGTGAGCTGAGTCATGTTTGCTATTAACAGCATATTGCTCACATCACTCACGCGTACAACCTGAAACGTTCCCGCGTACCACCTGAAACGTTTCCACGTACCACTGGTGATAGCGCACCACCGGTTGGAAACCCCTAATCTAAAGGAACAATTCGTTCAGGCCAGTTTCAACTTCCTACACTGTAGGTTAATGGACTGACACCTATTAGAAAACAACTACTCCCCTGGCTAATAACACGAAGAGCGTTGGATTATATCCGACAGGTGCCAGTGCACCTGTCGGATATAATCCAACTGAAGTTATTCCTGCATATGCTGTTGGTGATACAACTGCCGTCTTAAAGTGTGCCCACTGACTATATGTGAAAAGTAATTCATTAGTGGTTATCCAGGAAACAATGACTTATCGATATTATCCTTTTTAAAAGTCAGCAATAGTAGACGATAATGTGAACTAAAAAAGGTTAAATGCCTTTTCATAGAATCACTCATTTTCTAAACACATATTTCAAAACAGTTCATTAAACGAAGGTAATATTTATTTTGTTGATGATGTTGAAGCATCAGATCGATCGATATTTTTCAGAAGATATGACTTCAAAGTTCCGCTTTTATCAAGTTATGGTTATGGTAGCCAATATACATAGATAGAGCAGTTGAGAATTTCATATCCTTTTTAATCTTGCCGACAAGCAATATTGATTATATATTGAACAGTAGCAAATAAAGATAAGAGATAAAAGTAACTTATTTTTATATTTCAAGTAACAGAGTACTTTCCTGGGAAAATACATTGTAGTGTCTTTGTTTTTACAAACACTCAATCTCAGATGAGTTTGAAAAAAAATAACTGACAAAGCATGAATATTCCAGAAATTTGGATAATCAATTTCAATCAAAGACTGATTATTTGAGAATAATTTTATGTTTTAGCAATAATCAATCATTCTTCTCTGACCTTCCTTCCAAGTTCATTTGGAACTGGATTTTTTCCTTTCATTTGAATCATATCGATAATCATCATGGCTAATTTATTTCATACAAGGACCGAAAAAAATAAAGGAAAAAAACAGTAAGAAACATTGACAAAGAATATTCACAAATTAAACTTGTACAAAGTGTATTTGATTTAAAAGTTTATGACTTTGATTGACAAGTGCTATCATTGTATGAGACAAAAATGAAATACACCGCCTTTTCTGAGAGAATGACTAATTCACTCTGTTGGTAAGTTGTGATTTACATAAGAAATATGAATAGGTTGGTTTTCAAGACACATAGAACAATAGTGACTATTACTTTTCCTGAAAAGGTCTGCCAGACTCTGTGGCAGAAGGGAGTCATAGCAAGGAAAAACTTACACTTTCATGTCTCAGGTAGTCTTTGACAAATCACCAACTGATTTAGGAAAGTGTGAAAATGTACAACTATTTTTCAGTAGATGTACTTGGGACCTAGACAGCGCTGTTTCGACCGGCCAAGGTCTCATCAGAGGTGCCGCAGTAAAAACTGTAGTTGTCTTGCAATGGAAGACAGGACGAATATCGTTTAACGGTCGATTTCGAAGCTTTCTTTGGGGGCTTCGTTTATCTTTGATATTCAAATATTGAGTATTCTGTCGATCCCACAGATGGCGTTTTCGTAGGGGGGATGTCATCACACACTTTTCAACAGCATACAATTGATGATGGAATTAATTCAGATATCTGGTTGAAAATCTTCTGATCCAGTTCAGATTTACGATTTCTAAACCCTACAATGGACTGCATACAGACTTGTGCACATTGCCAATTACACAAATCAATTTAATGCAGAGTGCAACAGGCTGTTGATTGACACTAGAAGTCAGAGCATTCTGGAAATGACCTCTTACTTTATGCCTCCAACTGTCAAATACGAACTACTATTCCCGAGTAAAGAGGACTGGATCCTCCAGGAGAAAGAAATATTAAGAGCAGATAGTTGTTGGTTCACAGATGGATCAAAAACACCCTCCGGTTCTGATGCAGGTGTTTTTAGTCGCAGACCCAGGACAGAGATATCTAACTGACTAGGAACTTATGCGACTCTATTTCAAGCGGAAATTT
Organism: Leptinotarsa decemlineata; assembly: GCF_000500325.1. Classification (NCBI taxonomy): domain Eukaryota; kingdom Metazoa; phylum Arthropoda; class Insecta; order Coleoptera; family Chrysomelidae; genus Leptinotarsa; species Leptinotarsa decemlineata. Next base: position 41,906 of record NW_019290192.1, read on the forward strand.
ACACTATTGAATTGTGTGTGGAGAGATTTGGAGAAAGCAACGTCTAAATTGATAGCAAATTGCCAAAAACGACTCTCCTCGATAGGAAGACTTAACAGATTGTCTCTGGTCTGGATTCCTGGCCATACTGGCCTGGAAAGCAATGAAGCTGCTTACTCCCTTGTAAAGGAGGGTGCTGCAAGCAGCTTCATCTGATCAGAACCTATCATTGGCATCGCTTTAGGCTTTGCCAAACAAACATTGAACACATGGATGGCAAGAAGATTTATGGACTTCTAGCAGAATCTTCCAGGATTGGCTCACTCCAAGGGGTTTATTCACCCTTCGAAGCTTGATACCAAATAGTTGTTGGACTACAGTAGGAAAGACCACTCACCATAAAAACTGATCAGCTTCGTTAAGAAGCTGGATTTATTTGGTCGAGTGTGAATAGGTGTGAGCCACAATAAACCCTTGCGAGTTCGATGGAGGGTCGAATAGACCCACTCACTTTAGACCTAACCCCAACCCTACAATGAAATGAAGTAATGTCGAATAATGTCTATGATAGTTTTTCAATAACAATAATTTGATGTTTCTAGTCATTATTTCTATTCAATATGTTATATGTAAATGTGTAGGAATTTCGGTTGCTACGTAAAAGTCGATTCATCGAGTTTTGAAGATTATTTTGCCATTTCCAGAATAAGTAAAATATAAAGTTACATACTTCCAAAAAAATAATTGATAATAAGTTAAGTTGAAAATTTCGTTTTCGTTAGTAATCGTCAACCGTCCAGTTATCGGCAACTTTCTGACTCAATGAACAAATAACATATATCTAAGTATGTGGTTTATATTTTTAGGGTTGTTGGGAATGAAACACGCGTTCCTGAGCAAACAACTGACTTCACAGACTTCGGAAAGGTGTGCTTAACATTATCTGAGCTACCATATAAATTGTGCCTCAATAAGATAGCGGTGTTTTTGATGATGCTTTGATGTTTTCCGTCCACACAAATGGAAATTCTCAGTTTTGTGAAACAATAATTAACTAACTATTTTTCTATTATTTTATTCTGGACTTGGGATGGATATCCATTGTATTATGAATTTTTTTTAGAAGAATTTAAAATAATAAATAAACGTCAAGCACTTATGGAAAACAAAAGAATAATGGAATTGCATAACAAATAACATAATATAGACAAGAACAAAGGCAAATTTTCTATTATACAAAACTTGGTATGACACTCACGACATAGTTACGAAAGGGTGGTTCGGGAATGTGTACGCCTAGCATGCCTGTAAACAAAAGATCGCGACAAATCATTGTACATTGCGGAGAAAGTAAAGGACGGGTCCCGAATTCTTTGAAATTATATGGAAAAAACTTGAGAACTGCAATGTTGACTATCATAAGATCATGGAAGCTAATATTCTTGAGGAATGGTTTGAAAACACATTGATCCCAAATTTGGATGCGAATAGTGTAATAGTTCTTGACAACGCTTCCTATCATTCGCGACACCTCATTAAAGTACCGAATAAAAATTCGAGGAATGATGAAAAACAAAGATTTTTAATGGATAACAATTTGTATTTCGAAGATAACTATACCAAAAACCAACTACTTGAAGTTTCACAGACAAAAGCGTTTGAAAAAGTGTAAGTCCTTGAGAGTATTGCTGAAAAGTATAGACACACCATACCGAGACTTTCGCCCTATTTTTGTGTTTTCACTTCCATCGAGTCGATTTGGGAAAAACTGAAACAAAGAATCAGAAGTAAAAATAATATCTGATACTTTTTTATGTGAATAATGCTAACATTCATGATTTTTTCCCTACTGATACAGCGAAAATAACACCAAACAAAAAACATTCAATTGTCATATATTTCCCTTCTTCTTGAGCCTTTGATAAAGGAGAATATTTTTTACTAAGAAACTAAGCGAAAGTCAAAGTATAGGATTTCTTACAACTCCAGGCTCAGCGTTGCGTTTCTAGAAATTCAAATGATTAGTGTATACGAGTCTGAACGAAATGAACTAAGAGGAATCGCCAAATAGCCTGAAGTGTCAGCAGGTGTTTTGAAATTCGTTAATATGTAGTTCGTTTTCAACAACAGTAGTTTTTGATATAAATTAGTAACTCCTGAACAGATAACCGCGAGCAAAATTGTGAGCAGCACCTTGTTTTTTCACTGAATTATTCATATCTGGGTGGGTGCAGGGTTATTGCAGGCAATGTAGGTCCATCATTCTATTCGCCTTCGTGGTGGGTGAGCATGTGATCTCAGGTATTATAGTGAAAGGTAGAACACACATGATTTATGACTCAATTGGAGGAAAAATATTTCTTTCAAAGTTATTACTTTCCATTAATATTGTGGTGCAGGTGAACAGATGGACAACAGTTCTTGAATGAAGTACAAAATCATTTAATCTCACTTTAGAAACTTGTTGAGATTAGAATCAAAAAACCTTTTCCATACACCAAAAATGAAAGATTCTTCACCAACTATGGCAAAAATATCAGATCTAACCTAATTCCTAAACTATGACTCAGCCTGAGTATTTAATTCGGACAAAATGAACTATCGCTTGTGGTTGATTTCAATGGTTTCTCAAGTACAAGTACAGAAAAGTCTCACGGGAAATTTCCTCAAAATTTGAGTTCCTTCAAGACCTGTTGAGCGAAGCGTTTTCTTTGAACCGAGTTTAGTCTAATCAACATACTCTTTTGCAGTCGACACAACTTATTTTATAAACTTCAGACTATAAAAATTGGAATATATGACTCACGAGACGGAATATTTCAATTTCATTTCTATACCAACAAATAAGTTTTACTGTCTACACCAGATGTCGTTTAGCTGGGGATAAACGAGGATTGCGGATCAAAGTGTGATTTCTAGAAAGGCACGATGGAATATTTGAAGGAAATTTTCAGAGCCAATAGTTTTAGATACCCATTGATTCAACAATATAATGTAGTTCATATGCCACTAACAAGTGTGCTTCGGGCAATAAAAACACTACTTTTGGTTATCAAGTGAATTCTATTGTTGACAAAAACTCATTGCATTTCAATAGGTTACTATTATTATACAATATTGGAAGTCTCTTTTTGTTAAGAACAAAACACAAGCACTACAAAAAATCCTTAAGGTGCTCTCAGAGCAGTGCCTGTGCGAAAATATCGATTCACATTGGATTTGAATCGCTGAAGAATAAATCCATTGTGAAAAAACGTTCACATAGGAAGTTTATTCCATATAAACGCAGTTTTCCAAATTAAAAAGTTGTTACACAGTGAAGTTCGAGGTGTACTGAGTTGAACCTCAAAACGATGAACAACCACAGTCCGTCGCGTATTTCTGATATGTACCGCCCTTGGTGGAATCAAATGTGCCAAGTCACTTGAACACTTTCCGTGGAAGTATCTATAGAAGAGTATCTATAGAAGAAAATGAAAGTGAAAATAAATTATAAAAAAGGTTCCTATCTTTTCTCTCTCTTTTATCTTTTTTTTTCTCTTGCTTACGGAGAGAGTTTTCCACTGCTGTTACCTCTTGTAAGTGGCATTGTTCCACTCCGCGGGAAGTATGCGTCTCTCCGGCATCCAGATGATGTAGGATGCTTCCATCTACGAACTCCACATACCCTCCGTAGTCCCCGCTTCGTCCTCTTTTGAGATGGACCATTGCACATTTGTCTATCCCGAATTTCATACCGATAGCATGCGTGAACTCTTCGACCACCCTCAAGGACTGATGGAGATCCTTCTCTCCAGAGGCATAAAGTTCTAGATCATCCATATAAAATAAATGGGTGACCTTGTGCCTCCAGTTTCCGGGGGTGCCACAGTTATACCCTCGAGTATTTCTGGGCGCAACGGATAATGGCAATAGTGAGATGCAGAAGAGAAGGAGACTGAGGGAATCACCCTGAAATACACCCCTTCTGAAAGTGACCCACCCTGTTTGGACTCTGGCTTGACCCGATGTTATGGTGAAGCGAGTTTGCCAGAGTGGTATCAGTACCGCAATGCATATGAGAAAATGCAAGATGAGCTCATGCGAAATTGTAACAAATGCCTAACGGTAATCGATCCAGGCCATAGAGAGGTTGCGCTTATATTGTATAGAGTCCTGCGTATTATTATTATTATTTCACCGTAGGGTGCGCTGGTTAGGCGCATCATTATTATTATTATCAAATATCCAACCTTTTTTGATATTCCAGGCTATCAAGGTTGCACGTGTCGTTCGGGTCTCCAAGCAGGCGGATGGCTCTCTTCTGGATAGAATCCAGCAACTTCAGGATATGTTTGGGGGCAGAGCTACACACTGGTTCGGAACACTGTTCCAAGCTTGAGAGAAGCAGCCTCTGCAATTCCAGCGACATGATTGTGCCAAGACATATTGGTGCCCATTTTAACCGAAAACAAACTTATCGAAGAAGAAAGCGGAATTGTCTGACCTGACATTACTATATACTGTTCGGAGACATTTATCTTCTTGGATAAAACCAATGCCTGGGTTTTTGTGGCATTGAATTGAACCTAGGTTATTTTCTCCCCAATTCAAAAGCACTTCTAGATCCCCATTTACATATGCAACCTCCTGCTGCCGGTAAAGATGTACCACCGTAGCCGATGTCCTGGAATCCAAATGGAATGACGAGACAGGTGTGCTGTTGTCAGGAAAACAATATATTGGGTTCCTGTTTTTTTCCAATAAGTCGTTGATATATAATGAAAAGAGGGTTGTAGACAATATGGATCCCTGGGGAACACCAGCGTTGATGGTGAAAGTTATCAAGAGATATCCATCGACGGCCACTTGTAGGGAACGTACCGGAGTAGAAAGGAAAAACTTCTAGTTGACACCGATAAGTTATTGCGTAAATTAAATTTATTTTTCTAAAAAGTAAAATGTTCTCTCTATCAGTAGCCTATAAAAATGAACTGAACATTTTATTGATTCTTATACGCCAAATATCTACCTCCGTCTTCAGAATTGGTAAAAACTAAATATATGACGCAATTTTTCCTTGCTGAACCATTTTTCCAAATTTTGTAATAGAATATATGTGGCGATTAACATTTTATGAAGGGGGGCAGTAATATAGTTTGTATATAATCATCGATACTAATAAAATAACTTCATACTATAGGAACACATTCTTTCACAACCGGAGTCACGATTGGAGAGAACAAAATCCGGGCTGGTAGGACGGGGTCGAATGAAACCTGAAGTGCCGAACGTTTCGTATGCTACTGCGGCAGACATCATCAGTATATGCGCTGTCTGCAAGAACGAAGATTATATCTCGAAGTGTCCTTATTCGCACTCGGAATAGTAGGTATTTACCGTAGTTTTGCGTGAATTCATTAAGCTTATCTCACGCTAATTTTGTCGCATTTTATGATTGATAGACGTTAGACGGGTGTTAAACGCTCAGTTTGGCAGCAGTTCAGTCCATGACCTTGATCACGAATGAACTGATGACAAACTGATTGACCCATGAACGACATTACTCTATCATTAATTAGTAATAGACATAAATATCATACGTAGGGTGCAACACCCTTCATAGAATAAGCTACTGAGAAAAAGCACTCATTTATAAGATCAAGGTACAGAATCGGGGGATAACCTAGCACTCGATACATTCGACCCAATAATTCTCCTAATAATCATTCAAGTCTTCATCATTCTCAACAGTAACATACATAAAGATGTTTCAAAATGTTACCGTAACCGAAATAATGAATTTATTCCATTTGGCTTGTACAAACTATATGTGATGTATATCTCCAAAAGTTTCATAATATACCGTTATCTGATATAAAGAGACTATTATACAGAATAATCTCTTCAAACGTATTTATATACAATATTTTGTTAAAATGTCACATTGAAATATAACTTGAATGTCATTATTAATTCAAAAAATAAACAGATTATAATAAACCACTTGTATATTTAGGAATTTTCTGTTTAGTTTTGAAATGTATGTTTTCTCAATTCTAGGTTTGTCAAACAAAGAGAATTTTATTTCTCGACTGTGAAGCATAGTATTTATCGATTGTTCCAATCTATTTTGTAGTTTGGTGTTCCAATTTTGTCAAAAACTAAATAAGTACAACTACTTGTCGGATTTTGTTCCGAGATATTTTGGAAATGTTTTGGAACGCTCGCAAATGGACTTCCTGGAGGACACATCCTGAAAATACATCAGCAATTGTGTGCCGCTAACGAAAAATATTTGTTTTGACTTACAGCTAAAACGTTCCGGTACTGTTATCTCTTTGAAGTGTCCCTTTTCTGAACTTATCTTAAAAGTTTCGAATTGACAAACCGAGGTGCCAATGAAGCATGTCCAGATCAGTTACGCAGGTATTCGAAGAACGGCGCTGTCACTTTCACCCAGTTCTGTTTACAGTAAACATGATTGTGTCAATAATGGAAAATAAGCCTGACCGTTTTGAACACTTCACAATATTTACTGTTTCGCTAAGGTCTACTTTATGGCTCTTTGAATTGTTAAAAGTAGGTATTACCGGTAAATGCAAAATGTTAATCTTAGCACAAACTCTGTGTGGATTCTTTCTCACATTTTGAAATAATTATTATTTAAGGTTTCATTTCATTTCTAATAAGAATATCATACTTCATACTTTTGCATAATGAAGAATAATAGTGAGGAATTGTGTGTTCCTGACGATATCGAAGAGGCTGCAAAAAGACCTTCAATTGATTTGTTATCAAAAAAATCAGCTCAGCAGTACGACTTCGCATTTTCTAATTTTCCTAGTTGGTGTAGACTTGAAAACTTTGAAGAAAATTTCAGCAATATCTCCTTCTTAGCCTATCTAGAAGAGAAATAAAAAAATATGGAACTCGTCAACTTTGTGGAGAAAGTTTTCAATGATGAAGCCGAGTGTGCTCGTTAAAAATGGTGTTGATGCAAGCAAATATTTCAAGGTAATAGCATTCTTAAAGTGGAAAAATGAAAGTTATAGGCCCAAAAACTCAACAACTCTCAAGTTTGAACAAGTCCAGAAGTTTGTAAATGAGGCGGCAGATGAAAAATATTTGATGATAAAAGTTGCTACTATTTTCGGAAGGTATCAATATCAGCAGTTTTTCCATCAATAATGTAACAATAATGTAATTAATGTATATAATACATTTGTAACAGAATTTAATTGTATCTATATCCATTGTTCATAATAAAACTTTCTTGAAAATTGAATAATTATGCTGTCTGGTCGAAAAAATCATGTTGAAAATACTTTTAACACTAGTGTTAAAAGTAGTTTCAACACACTACTTTGTAAACATTATTTTTTCCTCGACAATCATTGTAAATGTATGTCACTTTTAATGAGAGTTATACAAAAATGAATTATCAGTATTAGATATTGTGTCACTGGTTTTTACTTTCTTCTCATATATCATTGACTATCTGCTACGATATCTAGTAATCACCTAGTTTATACATGTACTTATTACATAAAGAGTAAACGATGGACTGTTGAGATCATTATCACTGTCATTGCACGAATTTTTAAACTTCGAAACATCCGAAGCCTTCTAAAAACCGGTTGTCTCAAGAATTTCAAACATTCCTCTCTTTTTCTGTGACCGTTTTCTGAGACATATTGACCGACATTAGACATCCATGGTCTATGGAACCGAATATATGAAATGTTTTTATCGCAATCCTCACATCTTTTTCCGTAAATCCCAGGCTTTTTGTTTTCCTTCGTTATGTCTTCCGGGTTAACCAACACTTGTTGAAGTATACCTAACAGCAGTTTTAAAAGCATGTCATGTCATGTTCCGTTTTTCGAACAATCCTTAAGTGTATTCTGGTTCATACTATTGAATTCAAATATATATTTTTATATAAGGATGGTGAAGCAGAGAATCAAAAACCTTTCTTTTCTATAAGTTTAAAATAAATCCTAATTGATTTATTTACTATATTTGAAGAATACCCGTTACTTTCAGCAATTCTCTTCATACATTTTTCTCGATGTAATATTATTCTGTGCTCAAGGAAAACTTGACCAGTGACCAGTCTACAGACGAAATAATGAAGTCCCGCCATTTTTTGATATGGCGCAAACCCCTGGAAGATATCTGAAAGTGAAAGTGTTCTTCCTATTACCATTAACATCTGAACATTATCGGCGTTTCTTATAATTAGACCATCCATAAGTGTTAGATGATTATTTTCATTTCCATATGTGAACTTTTTATTTGAAAGGCTGCTGTTGAGACAAGACACAAAATCCTCTACATTTCTCCTATTTGTGTGAAAAATAGCAGATACGTAGAAAGTGATTTAGCTTCCTTCCATTTCAAATCTTCTCATAAACGAATCATGTTAACAATACTTTTTTCATGNCCTCGAGCTAAAATCTAATACTTTTTTTCCTTGTATAATAAATAACTATTCATACAAACAGTCCTGCCAAAATCATTTGAAATATAGATGCGACCTACTTGATTAGTAGGGCAGTGTGGTCAAGTGTCGAAAACCGAATAATTACTCTATTCCACTAACATTTTATTGTGACATTTCATATTACCATTTTATAAATCTGCAGCACATGTTTCACTGTACAATAGCTTCATCAGGCGTGTTCAACACCTCTGGAAGCTATCATTACTTCGATATGTTATAGATTTTTATCAAATATGGATCATTTCCTTCAAATAGAGTTATTACTTGTGGTGCACTGTTTAGAACATTTGGTGTAGGTAGTAATGAATATTACTGAAGTTTTATCCCAACACGAAACCGTTATTTTAACACCTCGACACGTATTTCGATCACCAAGTGATCATCTTCAAGAGGAAGATTAAACTAAATATACTTACAATGTTATCCTTATTTATACCATAGATACATCTCCTAGGTACCTGCGTCTTTATCTACTAGTCTCAATTTAGTCTTTAATTCTTTAATTTTTAATTAATTTTACAATGTGTCCTTATGTATTTGTTAGGTAAATCTAGTAATTAAAAAATTATTTTAACAAGCTATATAGTATACTATTAGGTATTGGTCCACCATCGTTATTCATAATATTATTATATTTACTTATTTCTACACTCTCATAGGCATCTAGATGCCTGTTGTTGTTAACTTGTCTAACTAATCTTAATTAACTGAAGTCTATGGAATGGTTTTGTTGCAAAATATGATGGGCCACTGCTGATTTTTCAGGTCTTCCATATTTTAAGTGTACTATGTGTTCCTCAATACTTAATAGATCTCATAGATGTTATCTTAATAGATCTTTCTTTCTGTCCATACTATTTTGCCTCGCAGTCCTTACATTCAATTTCGTAAATTCCAGACTTTTCCGAATTCTCGACTTTGTCTTTTGGACTTCCTGAAAGGCTCTGCAGTGTATGACTTGTTTTAAAAACCACCTTCATACCTAGTTCCTTGAAAATCTTTCCAAAGTTCTTCGTGTATTGGTGGTATGGAACTGAATTTATCTTGATTTTCGTCGATTTTAAAAGTCAAGATTTCGTTCATTCTCACCCTAAACTTTTTCTTCATTATTATATCATCTACAAGACCCCCCAAGGAACCGTTACTGGCTCCTATTTCCTGTGTTGTACGTTTTTCTTTTGTGAACCTCTCATGTGTGAGAGAAAAAGTCAAAAGACGATGCACTAGAAATTCAGCCCAGCACATTTCTGCTGTCCACAATGATATGAACAGGTTTGCCAGGTAGGCGTACAAGGGAGGTTACCCTGTTATTCATAAAATCAACCTTCTACTTGGAATCAGTTCAGTTTCATACACAAATTATTAAGAGAAACCAATTTATCAAGTTCGTTATTATCGAAATTATGTTTCTCTAGAAATTTCCCGAGGTATTGTTAAGTCTGTGGAATTGGTACGCTAGGAAATAAGAAACTAAAAACTATCTCGAATCAGTTCTGGTTTGCTTGATCTTGGCTCTCTTGGGCTCTTCCATTGAGACGATGAGACTAAGATTTTGTTGTCATAACCATATACCCATGATTTGCCACCAGTTATGTCCTTTTTAGGCAAATTTTGATCGCCCTTGACGTCATTCAACCATTCATGAGCGATGTTCATGCGACGGTTTTTTGGTCAGTATTAAGCAATTTTGGAAAAACTTTGCTGCCACACGTTATATGTCCAAAATTTCCAAAAAATTGCATGGTATGAGCTAACCGATATGCCGATATTCTCAACAACTTCTCTAATAGTGATTTAACGATTCTTCATAACTATTGTCTTTACTTTCTCACCATTTTCATCGGTTGTTCATGTGCTGATGTGATGAAAACATTTCCATCCTTATAGGTAATTCAACAGGACTTGCCCAATAACAGGATAACAGAAATATTAGTCGTGTGAAAAAGTATCAGCTAAATAAGGGCATAAATTGAAGTATTCATACACTCAAAACAAGAAGGCAGTTGTAACTATATCAAGTACTGTTTTAATTTCAAATATTCTCCGTAAATATATCAAAGCATCACTAATCGTGGAGTTGAAGGATACGATACATCTCATTATCAAAAAATTTCCAGATTAATTTGTGTAAAAATCGTTTTGTAGCACATATTGGTTTCATTTATCAGTTAGGCTATATATGAAATTTTGTTGCATAGAACTATTCTTAATAAGAAAATTTGCATTCATTGATATGTTCCTTCATTATATGTAACAATCAATATTGATTAGGTAACAATTTATTGAATTTTTTTTATTATATTGCTACCGCTATATAGTAATACTTCAGAATTGTTTATTTTCATCCTAAGGCCTACGGGATCACATGATTTGAATGTATAAACTTCAGTTACCACTTCATGAACACAGAAGTAGTCAATGGCCTCATTTTTGTTGAATACATTCTGAGTGAATATCAAACTGTTTAATCTTCCTCTTGAAGAAGATCACTTGTTGATCGAAACACGTGTCGAAGTGTTAAAATAACGGTTTGGTGTTGGGACAAAACTCCAGTAATATTCATTACTACACCAAAGGTTTCGAACAGTGCATAACAATAACAATCTGAGTGACTTAGCAAGATTACATACAATCTTGCTCTAGATTTTCGAAAGCAATTAATGATAAGTACCTAGAATTCAGAACCTCTGTCGTGAAATGAATCTACTGAAAACATTTTAAGTCTTAATACTTTCTTGATGATACTAACTTTGTTAGCGAAACGCGCGTCAGGCGAGGAAAAACTGTTTTTGATAGAAATTTCATTTATTTATGAACTGACAAGTTTCATGCTAAAAATTACATTTGTAATTTTTTTGATCTTATGTTTTCAATTGCATATTTGTCTACTCATAAAACGTTTTCGTGTAAATGTTAATTACTTTCTAAATCTGAAATTGAAACTTTTTCCAAAACTATAATCACTGCGTTCTAATTCAAAACATAAACATTTATTTGTCCACATCATTGTTGAGAAAGATGATGCTTCCAATCAGTTCAGTTCGGGGTTGTGAACATACTATCACAAAAAATCTGTTTAAATCTGTTGAGAAAAAGTTGAGAGAAATCAATTAAAAAAACCATGGAATGGAAAAATTCATATTGATGTTCAGAATAAAATCAACATAGAAATAGAGAGGAATGGGGAGTCGGGGCAACTGATTCTACAGTTTTGTGTCCCATCTGGTTACTGACATGTTTTATGTGACTATTTGGAACCATTGGTATAGTAATGAATATTACTGGAGTTTTTTCCCAACACCGAATCGTTATTTTTTACACCTCGACACGTGTTTCGATTACCAAGTGATCATCTTCAAAGAGGAAGATTAAAACTAGAAACTAACGCAAAGCTAACCCTATTTATACTATATAGATATCCCATACAGGTAAACCATCCAGGTATAAATTTAAAGGAAATTTTCAGAGCCAATAGTTTTAGATACCCATTGATTCAACAATATAATGTAGTTCATATGCCACAAACAAGTGTGCTTCGGACAATCAAAACACTACTTTTGGTTATCAAGTGAATTCTATTGTTGATAAAACTCATTGCATTTCAATAGGTTATTGATGTACTATTATTATACAATATTGGAAGTCCCTACAGAAAAATCTTTAAGGCGCTCTCAGAGCTAGGCCTGTGCAAAAGTAACGATTCACAATTTGAATGGATGGAGATTAAATTCATTTAATCCACATAAACGCATTTCTACTGATGAAAGAGTTCTTTAACAGTGAAGTTCGAGGTGTACTAAGTTGAATCTCAAAACGATGAGCAGCCACAGTCTGTCGCGTATTTCTAATATGTAGCGCTCTTGGTGAAATCAAATGTGCCAAGTCACTTGAACACTTGCCATGAAAATATCTATAGAAGAGTGGCAAATGTCCTTTCTTCGATGTTCTAGGCTATCAAGGTAGCACGTGATGTTCGCGTCTCCAATCAGGCTGATGACTCTTTTCTGAATGGAATCGCAACTTCAGGGTATGTTTGGGGGCGCAGCTCCATACATAAGAACAATACTCCAAAAGTCTGATTTGAGCTTCATAATGCATCAAAATAAAGTTGCTGAGGCGTGTACACTTTTCTGGTTCGAAACAGTGTTCTAAGCTTTTCAGAAGCAGCCTTTGCAATTCCAACGACATTATTGTGCCAAGACAAATTGGTGTCCATATTAACCCGATTCGGAGACATTTATCTTCATGGAGAAAACCGATACCTTGATTTTTGTGGTATTGAATTGAACCTGGTTACTTTCACCCCCATTCGAAATCACTTCTAGATCCTCATTACGATATGCAACCTCTTGCTGTTGGTGAAGATGTGCCTCCGTAGCCGAAGTCCTGGAATCCAAATGGAATAACGAGACAAGTGTGCTGTCGTCAGCAAAGCAAAATATATTGGATTCTTGTTTTTTTCAAATAAGTCGTTAATGGTAAATGTATTCGAGAGATATCCATCATCGGCCACTAGCATACACAAAAAAGATCCGACGAGCCATAGCATCGAAGTTTGGCCAGCAAACCCTCATGCCACACACGGTCAAAGGCCTCAGAAATATCAAGCGCAACAGCTCTTGATCCTCCATGTTTCTCGATTGCGTTTTTCCAAATACTGGTGACATACGATAGAAGGTCGCCTGTTATTTCCGAAAGCCATATTAATGATCACTCAAGATGTTGAAGCCTTCCAAATATTGGAGGATATGGTGGTTTGCGAGTTTCTCCATGATTTTTGATATCACTGATAGCAACTTTGGCGACTGGTCTTTTTGGAAATAGGCTGATCGCGAGAATCTTCCAACACGAAGGAAAAACCCCTTTCTTATAAGATAGGTTGAAAATTCTGCAAAATACTGGTGCGAGTTCAGTTGCGCACTTTTTAAGGACGATGACGGGCACTTCATCACGGCCAGACGCCTTGTTGATATTGAGCTGTTTCAAAATTCGCCTGACTAGACGCTGTCGAAAAGTAATTTCCGGTATTGTGGATTCAAGTGTGGGCATAGTAGGTGGTGCCTTTCATAGCTACCAACCAGAAGGATCTAGAACCGTTGGGATTGGCAAGCAGTTCTCTCATTGTGAAGTTTTTTGTTTTCATTTATTCTAAGTTTGCAGCTGTTGCGAGCATTAACAAACCTAGTTCGGTTTTCGGCACTGAGATTTTTGCGCCATGGCCGGTAGGCAAGAATTTTGGAGCCGACAGCTTTATCGCAATTTTTGTTGAACAAATGTTTGCCGTTAGAAGGACGTTTCATTGAAAAAAATATATATGCATTTATGGATGATACAATTACTTCCGTGACTTCAGAAGCACAAGTTGATGGATCTTTAGAGCTGACACAAACATCTAGCCAGGGAAAATTTCGGAAATTGTCTTGAAGGTGATCTGTAATGCCAAACTTTGCATGGCTTGGATTGTTTCCCAACATTTATCGATAATTCACTCAACACTGAAATGAGTTTGTGGTCAGAATATCCCAATAGAGATCTTACGGTGACTGAAAATTTCTGAATTGGTTGTTAGGTATAGATATAGAAGACTAACGTAATCTCTATCACGGTCAGGAATCCTGGTTGGCTCATTTATAATCAGAGTAATTCCGCTGCCAGTCGATACAGTACATCGTCATAAATGCGAAAATACGAAACTAATCTATCTAGTAGGTCGCTATTAGCGACAGTGACAATTAAATTGGTATGACGCTGTCAGTTTGTGAATTTTCAAAATTGAATTAATACTAATTGTGTATGGTTGTTCTGTTCTTAATTTGTTACTTTGATAATTCACTTGTTGTTAAAATGGCATACACAAATGAGAAAATGGCTGATATGCATTACGTTTACGGTCTGTCGCAGGGGAATGGGTTAGAAGCTTCTAACATATAGAAGCTTCTTCACATAGAATATTTGCTCGACTTCATCAACGATTACGAGAATCATTCGACAAAAGAACGCAAGATTGTGGTCGCCATCGAGAAGTACGAACCCAACAGCTTGAGGAAGAAGTAGTTAATTTGATTGAAGAACAACCTACTACCAGTACTAGAAAGATTGCTTTCCAGCTGAATGTTGATCATATGCAACGAGTACAGGCACTGTTACCGCTGGACTTTCCGAACCGTCTTGAATTTCGCAATTGGATACTGGAAATGATTAGAAAAAATTGTGACTTTCTGAAGACGATAGAGTTCACAGACGAATGTAGTTTTTCTCGGGACAAGATTATTAATTTTCATAATTACCACATATGGGCTGATGAAAACCTTCACGCTATTGTCAAAACTAACCATCAAGAACAGTTTTCTCTTAAAGTGTGGCTCGGAGTTATTGGGGATGATTTAATTGGGCCTCATTTTCTACCTCCTCGATTGAATAGTGAGGCATACGTTTAATTTTCAAGAGAAGTGCATCCAGTACTGCTGGAGGAAGTTTTTTTGGGCGTCAGAAGGGATATGTTTTTTATGCATGATGGGGCTCCCGCCCATTTTAGTCAAGTAGCACGACAGCATTCAACTGAAACATATGCAAATCAGTGGATAGGTCGAGGAGGACCACAGAACTGGCCCGCTCGATTCCCGGATCTCAATCCTTTCGATTTCTCTATTTGAGGCCATCTACAGCATTTGGTTTATCATACTCCTGTTCGTGATGTAGAGGAGTCAAGGTAATCAGAGAGACTCCAGGAATATTTGAGCGAATACGTGGCTCAATACACTGACGCGACGTCTAGACGCATACGTAATGTCTGAAGGTAGACATATTGAACATTTACTATGATTTCTACATGTGTGTTTTATTATTGATAAAATAGTTTTGTTTATTACCCTTTAATCGTTCAATGCAGGTACTAACTACAAAATAACAATAAATCCAGTTCGCATTTATGACGATGTATCTCTGTAGTTGTTCGTAAAATAATTTTTTGCTGCGAACTGGTTTATTTTGGGCAAAAAACCCAAGAGACATTTTTTGTTTAGAATGAAACAGGCTATCGGAAATAAATTTTTAAATGGTAAACAAATAATAAGACAAAAAGTTACATTGGAAATAAATTTTAGGGGTTGCGTTTTCCACCCCTTACAACCATGGAGTAAACCAAATAAATTATTGGCTAAGTGTCATTCTGGTAGTACAAAACGTCAGGTTAATTTCAATATTGTTACTTTTTCAGTGCTTGTGAAAAAAATTGTTACACCCTGTATAACCCTTTCAATTTAATCATTATTTTTCTTTCACTGATACCGATAACAATATGCTATAGGACAATATTGATATCTGGAAAAGCTAGTAAATCATTAAAGTTAATAATTGTAATACTAATAGTTCCCAATAAATAGTAAAAGTGAAACAAAAATTTTGAATATTCTTTGTCTCACCTGGAAATCTGACAAATACCAGTCGATACAGTGAGTTTATAAAATATGGAATAAATTCATTATGAGCTGAATAAAAAATATTTTTGAACAATTCCGGAACAGGCTTATTTAATGTTTTCTTGAATAATCATTTGGTATACAACGGCTTTTTGAAAGGAAAATTCCATATTTTACGAATTTCCAAAGTTACTTCGTAGCGTAAATTCATAAAACGTAACTTGAGTGGATTCCAGTTGGTATATGGTTAACAACAAAAACAAAATTACAAGGTATTCAAGAAATAATGAAATATGAAGTAATGAATAAACATGCCCCATATTGTTACCATTATATAGTAATAATCGTTTTTTTGAAGATGGTTGACAATGTTTCGTGGTGCATTTTATTAGTTCGGACTTCCATTGTCTAATATGATATAAATTGACTTGAAATGCCTGAAATAATATATAAAAATATTAAGCAAAAAAACTGAAATTACAAACGGTCAGCTACCGCTAAACAATATAAAGTATATATAAAAGAATGTCAGTCAAAAGGCAAAGTTCAGCTCTAGTCGGCAGGAGAGACTTGTTCTTCCAATCAACCATAAAACGTGCATCTCAAGTAGATGCACAAAAGGATGTTTAATAAAATGAAATACTGATGCAGTAATGAAATACTGATGCAGTTATTTGAATAAGGACCGTTTTATCTTTGATATTACGAATGATTTTGCTACTTCGATTCAACTTCTTGTTATGAAGTATGAAGTATAATATTATTCAATCTGAGAAATGTCTATTATATAAAAAAAATCGCACACGTTTACACAATGTGACGAATTAGTTTGAATATAATGCAATGCAATTTCAGTTTAGTTACGATGAAACTGAATATCGAATACGGGCATGTGCAAATTTCGTTTCTCATTCTGAGAAATAGAATATTTTACTTTATATCTTCAGTATTCGTATCTTGTGATTAGTGGAAAATCTTCAAAATATTTCTTTTCGAGCTGATTGATGTTCACAAGCAAAAATTCTATCCATACACATTATAAATTGAATCAACGCGCCGTTTCACCATGTGAAATGCATAAAATACATACAAATTCAATATAACTGATTTCCAGTAGAGAAAACGAAATTATTATCTGAATTCTGATGAAAACTAGTTCACAATTCGTGAAATCCAACAATAGTCCAATCACTCACATTCCTTATATTTTTTTCAATGAAACTAGAAACTTGAAAGATGAAAGCACCATAACATCGAAAACATATTAAATATCACTCAAGAGTAACGAACTTAAAAAAATATTCACTTCTCTTCTGAGAAACATGAAAGAAAAATGCTCATATTTGGGGTACATCAACTCCTTTGAGTAGTTAATCTTAACCGTTTCACTTTGTACATTCTTCATTCCATATTTTTATGCGGTACTTTAAGGACGCACTGTATATTCATTTCAGTGAATGTAACGGCAGTACCTGAGTTCGTACAAGAATATCCAGTGTCGTAAATTCCCGAAATACAGTTGTGAGTAGTAAATACAGCGGAATGGTTTCTACTACTCTCAAATCATAAAATACACCCAGTTATTTTTTAAACACACACAGTTTTTATACTATATTTTTTATACCTCACGGCGTTTATTTTTTATCGAGTCAAAAATACTGTAAAATTTCAGTTCAAATCAATCCGTCGCAATTATTCCATCAAGCTTGTTATTGTTCAATTTTATGGGGGTACGGACAGTAATATAAACATTCATTATATGTTTTATGAACCAATTTGGAAGCAGAGAGTGAAATCAGGTAGTTATAGGGGCTATATAAAATTTTAACAGGGGCACACGACCTTGCAAAATATCAAGAAAATGCCGACATTTAGGGATAAGTAGGTAGTCAGTAGCAGAAAAGAAGGCCTTCGGGAGGTCGTAAATGAACGTAAAACATGCGTTTGGAAACATTGTTCATTGTACTGGCTATGAAGTTTAAATGAGATTAAATTTAACAACAAATACCTTGTTAACAACAAATACTAGGATTGATGTGAATTATTGAGAAAGTCAACAATTTCTTTGTGATCTACAGAGTGTTTGTTAATGAAGTGGGTTTGATATTCAAATATAAGTATAAAATCCGTTTTGATAAGGGTTTTCTTGTTATTCGAAATTTCATCTATTGCTTCAAAGTATTTATAAATGCTTTCAGGCAAGGGAAATTATTGTATGAGGATAAATAAAATAAACTTCATGCAGTGTTTCAAATCAGTACACTAAAAGACTAAAATATGCCTTGTGCTTTGTATATTCTATAGACAGATTACTCAGGTATCCGAAGAACCGGAAAGTAAGAAAAATACTAAAACTTGGTTCCGCAATAGACAAGGTTTCAAATTCCTAATGAGCCACTTTGCTATTTGGTAGGTAGGAGCTCCAATAGCTGAAACTTATAACTTCCGTTTCTATTGAGGGGTGAGTATGTTGTCGCATTTCTTGAGGACGTCTTTTACTTCGGCAATCATCTTTGGTAACGGGTTCCTGGACAATTTCGCATACAATCCGTTAGTAATGAGAGTATTGACCCTTTCCGTTACCCTTACCCCTCAACGGTGTCGAAACTATATGTATTGTCTCCCAAAAATCCACAAACCGGGAAAATCAATGCGCCCCATCGTGTCAGCTATTGGAGCTCCTACCTACCAAATAGCAAAGTGTCTCACCAAGGAATTTGAAACCTTGTCTATTGCAGAACCAAGTTTTAGTATAAAAAACTCTTTAGAGTTCATACAACATACAAAAAACGTGGTTCTGCAAGAAGATGAGATTTTGGTTTCTTTTGATGTTAGTTCCTTATTTCCTAGCGTTCCAATTCTACAGACCTTGCAATACCTCAGGGAGTTACTAGAGAAAAATAATTTCAATAATAGTGAAATCGATGAATTCGTTTCTCTTACTAATTTGTGTATTAAACAAAATCGGTTCCAGGTAGAAGGTTGCTTTTATGAACAACTGGAAGGAACGGCCATGGGAAACCCCTTGTCTCCCTACCTGGCAGACCTGTTCATGAGCAGATTCGAAATAGAAACCAAAGAAAAGTCGAAGGATTTAGCTAAGGTATGTGGATGATATTGTCGCAATATTCGATACCAAAAAAATCGAATATTGAGGACTTTGTTTCCATTTTAAATAATAGATGTCCATCAATTAAATTCACGTATGAGTTAGAAAATAAGGAACAACTACCATTTCTTGACGTTTTGGTGATGAGGAGCCAATACGGAGGGTTAGAACGCACGACAGGAGTAAAGGTAATCGCATTGCCGACTCTTTAGCCAAGAAAGCGGCTGGACTAAGAATTTTAGGACCCAGTGGCACCCACGGCCTGATGACTTCGACAATTGCGGAACTAGTCAAATGTTACACCCATGCTCAATCCCTAAAGAGATGGGATGGAATCAAAGGATGTAATCTTGCCAGGATCACCTTGGGTGACCCTGGGAAGCTGGCGCCGAAGAAATATCTGGCGATGACCAGGCAAAATATACGCCTTACAGTAGAATTTCTGACTGGCCACTGTCAGCTAAGGAAACATCTCCATAATATGGGGCTAGTGGAAATACCTCTATGCAGGATGTGTGAACAGGAAGATGAGACTGTCAGGCATGTCCTGTGCGAGTGCCCGGAGTTATCGTCAATAAGAGAGTGTGTGTTCGGCGAGTCTTGGCCTACACCTGCCGATATAAAGGAGATGTCTCCCAGCGACCTGTCCACCTTCCTGGAAAGGACAGGAT
>NW_019290192.1:61755-104709 GCF_000500325.1 Leptinotarsa decemlineata
AGAAATGAATAGCTGAAAATAACAATTATATTAAGCAAAAAAAAACCCTGAAAAGAAATAACAGTGAAATAATTTACAAGTAGAAATAGAACAACTGAACAAAAATTAAAATTAAAAATTAAGAAATTCCAAGCCAAGTTACTTCACGACGTTTCGATTGTTAGTATCCACAATCGTCTTCGGGTAATGACTGGACTTATTTCTCCGAGAGATGGGTCATTCGAGTACCTTCATCTCCGCTTTCCTTTTTCCGCTTCACCTGTTCAGCGGAAGATGACCGTTTGGCGGGAGTTGGCCATTTTTCGCTTGATTATCGGTTTCCATATGTTACATCATATCTCTACGCTAGCTTGTCTGAATACATTGTTGAACAACATGTATGCCGTTCCTTTGAATTTCCTCCTAAAGCAATGTTCCTCCCTGTGTATGATCTCAACATGGGACCACTCGATATTATGTTGATGGGACCAAACATGCTCTGCTATTCCTGTTTTGCTGGTTTACCCTCGCGGTGTGTGTTTCTTATGCTCGGCAATGCGAACTTTTAATGGCCTCTTAGTTTCACCGATGTATGATTCTCCGGACTCGCAGGGTATCCGGTAAATGCAATTCTTGGAATCGCAGTCCGCGTTTGATGGCCTGGTTTTCGTGAGGCTGCTACGGATAGTGTTCCTAGATCTGAAGCAGGTCCTTGCTATACTTGGATCCAATCCTTCTTATTCTTTCCGATAATCCTCTAATGTAGGGAACTGCAAGCACTGGTTGTGACGGCTTCCCTCTCTTGCGAGGCTCCTGCTGTCTTTTAGCCAAAGTCTGTTCCACCATCGCTTTGGAGTAGTCATTCCGTTGAAGATCATTTTTGATGATGCCTAGTTTCTTCTCGAGACCTTCCTTCGTATTACAGAGCCCGAAGGCACGGTCAAATAGAATTTTGGTGATTCCTTTTTTAGTCGATTGATGGTAGCTGGATTCGTGATTCAGATACTACCCCGTGTGTGTTGGTTTTCGGTATACACATGTTTCCCACTTAGTATCGGTCCTCTTCACCAATAAGTCTGAAAATGGCCATTCGTTGTGGACTTTCTCCTCCATTGTAAAAGTGATGGAAGGTCTTACACCGTTGATGTGTTTCAGGAAGGCGTCTAGTTCAGTATTTCCATGGTTTCATATTATGAAGGTGTCGTCAACGTATCTCAACCAGAAACTTGCATTTTGTTTCACAGTTAATTTCATTTCAGGGTTTCTTTGCTTGATATAATTGTTATTTTAGCTATTTTGTGATTAGTTCTTTTAGAGATTTCAAATCATTTTATATAATATCAGACAATGGAAGTCCAAACGTATGAAATTCATCATGAAACATTGTCAATCACCTTCAAACAAAAGACTAGTTGTTAGACCTGTTCCTATTTACCAAAGTTTAACAGTATATAGTACTATAAATGATTGAACATTTATTTTTTGTTAAAATCGTGAGTTAAAGCATTCCAATAATCTTTTTTCATCATGTCCAGTTTTCAATATTGAAAAACAAAAGCCTGAATGGATTACCTTGTCTTTATTTGAATTATAATTAGGGGTAAAATAAACATATCTTATTGTTCAAGGTCCATTGAAAACAATCGTTTTAGATATATGGAGAATTGTAAATTGAGCAAATTTGAAAAAAGTAAAAAAGGTCAACAAAAGTACTGAATTGAGATGCGGAAACCGTTTCTCTGTAGTCAACACCATGATTTGTATTTCCTTATATGCTGCACAACTCCAATAGGTATCGGAACCATAAAACATGGCAGTTAAAATTTATCACCTACGATCATAAAAAAACTCTTTCGGTTTCTGACATTTCAGGATTAGGTGGAGAAAAGACGATAAAAGATCCACGAAAATAAGTGCCTATGAACAAACAAAACATTCTTCAAAAAATCAAGATGAAGAATACACGAGTTAATGTAATAGGCAACAGGCTAGAAATGAAACAGTGAATCCCTCAAGTGACGGATAAATTCTGAGTCATTGACAAAATATCAAAAAAATGTTTGAACAACATGCCGGATTGTTATAATCAAATTTACATTTACGCATGTCATTTATGGTAATGGAAAATCTTGAAACTATATTTTTCCATTCACCGACATGTGAAGCCTGTGGGTAGCAAATAGACTTTTATAACCCTACGGCTTCAATTACTATATTATGGTGGATTCATGCACCCAGTAGCAAGTCGTTAGCAACGGTAAGCAGTTGGATCATTAACTTTCAGTGACACCATTCATGAACAGGCATGAACATTATCTCATATATACCCACCACCCAATCATGATATTTCAATTTCATTTCTATACCAATAAATGAGTTTTACTGTCTACATCAGATGTCGTTTAGATGGGGATAAACAAGGATTGTGAATCAAAGTGTAATTTCTAGAAAGGCACGATGGAATATTTAAAGGAAATTTTCAGAGCCGATAGTTTTAGATACCCATTGATTCAACAATATAATGTAGTTCATATGCCACAAACAAGTGTGCTTCGGGCAATCAAAACACTACTTTTGGTTATCAAGTGAATTCTATTGTTGACAAAAACTCATTGCATTTCAATAGGTTATTAATGTACAATTATTATACAATATTGGAAGTCCCTTTTTGTTAAGGACAGAACACAAGCACTACAGAAAAATCCTTAAGGCGCTCTCAGAGCTGGGCCTGTGCGACAGTAACGATTCACATTAAATTTGAATGGATGAAGATTGAATCCATTTGAAAAAACGTTCTCAGAAAGTTTAATCCACATAAACGCATTTCTACTGATGAAAGAGTTCTTTAACAGTGAAATTCGGGTGTACTAAGTTGAATCTCAAAACGATGAGCAGCCACAGTCTGTCGCGTATTTCTGATATGTAGCGCTCTTGGTGGAATCAAATGTGCCAAGTCATTTGAACACTTGCCATGAAAGTATCTATAGAAGAGTGGCAAATGTCCAATCTTTCTTCGATGTTCTAGGCTATCAAGGTTGCACGTGATGTTCGCATCTCCAATCAGGCTGATGGCTCCTTTCTGAATGGAATCCAGCAACTTCAGGGTATGTTTGGGGGCAGAGCTTCATACATGAGAACAATTCTCCAAAGAAAGTCGGATATGAGCAAAAGTTGCTGAGGTGTATACATTTTTCTGGTTCAGAACAGTGTTTGTTCTAAGCTTTTCAGAAGCAGCCTTTGCAATTCCAGCGACATAATTGTGCCAAGACAAATTGGTGTCTATATTAACCCGATTCGGAGACATTTATCTTCATGGAGAAAACCGATACCTGGATTTTTGTGGCATTGAATTGAACCTGGTTACTTTCATCCCAATTCAAAATCACTTCTAGATCCTCATTAAGAAATGCAACCTTCTGCTGCCGGTGAAGATGTGTCTCCGTAGCCAATGTCCTGGAATCCAAATGGAATAACGAGACAAGTGTGCTGTCGTCAGCAAAGCAATATACTGGATTGTTGTTTTTTTCAAATAAGTCGACGGCCACTAGCAGGGAACGTTCTTTCAGGAAGCTGAAGAGCCATACACAAAAAAGATCCGACGAGCCATAACATCGAAGTTTGACCAGCAAACCCTCATGCCACACACGGTCATATACCTTAGAAATATCAAGCGCAACAGCTCTTGATCCTCCATGTTTCTCGATTGCGTTTCTCCAAATAAGGGTGACATACGATAGAAGGTCGCCTGTTAATGATCACTCAAGATGTTGAAGCCTTCCAAATATTTGAGGATATGGTGGTTTGCGACTTTCTCCATGATTTTTGATATCACTGATAGCAAGGCGACTGGTATATAGTTATTTGGAAAAAAATTTCTTGCTCTTTTTGGGAATAGGCTGATCGCGATAATCTTCCAACCAGAAGGAAAAACCCCTTTCTTATAAGATAGTTTGAAAATTCTGCAAAATACTGGTGCGAGTTCAGTTGCACACTTTTTAAGCACAATGACGGGCACTTCTTCAGGGCCAGACGCCTTGTTGATATTGAGCTGTTTTAAAATTCGCCTGACTAGATGCTGTCGAAAAGTAATTTCCAGCATTGTGGATTTTAGTGTGGGAATAGTGGGTGGTGCCTTTCATAGCTACCGACCAGAAGGATCTAGATCCGTTGGTATTGGCAAGCAGTGAAGTTTTTTGCTTTCATTTATCCTAAGTTTGCAGCTGTTGCGAGCATTAACAAACCTAGTTCGGTTTTCGGCACTGGTTTTTTGCGCCATGGCCGGTAGGCAAGATTTTTGGAGCCGACAGCTTTCTCACAATTTTGGTTGAACCAAGGTTTGCCGTTAGAAGGACGTTTCATTGAAAAAAGAATGGATGATAGAATAGCTTCCGTGACTTCAGAAGCACAAGTTGATGTATCTTTAGAGCTGAAACAAACATCTAGTCAGGGAAAATTTCGGAAATTGTCTTGAAGCTGATCTGTAATGCCAAACTTTGCGTGGCTTGGATTGTTTCCCAACATTTATCGGTAATTCACTCAACACTGAATGAGTTTGTGGACAGAAGATCCCAATGGAGACCTTACGGTGACTGTGTAAATTTCTGGATTGATTGTTAGGTATAGATCCAGAAGACTAGCATATTCTCTATAAAGTCAGGAATCCTAGTTGGCTCATTCATAATCTGAGTGAATCCGCGCTTTTTGCAAAAGCCTCAGCTTCGCGACAATGTTCGTCGTTGTTGTTCGAAAATTTGAGCCATTCTATATTGTGGACATCGAAGTCACCGAATATGGAAATTTCGGCACTGGGATGATTGATTTGCAGAAAGTCAATGGTGTTTGCAAGTGAAGAGAATAGTGCCCTATATTGTGTATCGCTAGGTGGTCGATAAACGCAGCATATTAATTTGGTGATCTTCTGTGATATTTTGAACCACATATCATCAAAGTTTCGAAGTTCCAGCATATCCTTTCGTTGACAGGAGAGATCGCCTCTGATAAAAAGAGATATTTCAAAGTTGTGTCTGAATCGGTTGTTGAAGCACTGACTTTGGTTTCAGTGAGTGCAAGAATATGAGGATTATTTGATTGCAGATATTGGTGCACTGAGTTTGAAGTTGCTAGTGGGTCTCTTAGCAACTACAGTTACCATGCTATTTCCCTGTGGACTGATTCTAGGAAGATCCTGCGTAATCTCAGAAATAGTGGTTTTCGAATAAGTTCTGCAGGATGATGCTCTTGAATCAGCCCCCACTCGGAGATCCTATTGGGGAGCTATTTTTCCTCCAGAGTATTTTGACCCTAGGAGCGCCATCATTAATTTTTCCTTGTATTCCTTATATTATATTAAAACCAAAAACAGCTGCACAGCAACGAAACGTTAGCTCGAAAGCAACTTCACGCTGCCTAAGCCATTGCGATGGTATCTCACCGGGCGATGCCGGGTGGGACCAACATCTACCATCTCTTTCACCAGTTGTTGTCAACAGTGAAAAATGGAAAACTACAATTCTAATGACCGGAAAATTATACCTGGGAACACACACGGTGAAACCTTTATGGAAGGGTCGATCAGAACATGCGAATATGAGGTACAGGATCATATGAAGGCAAGCAGTTTATAGAGAACACAAATTATGTCGAATATTACTAGAATTATATCCCAACACCAAACCGTTATTTTCAACACATCGACACGTGGTTCAATCACCAACGTGAATGAATGTCATTACGATGTCATCGATGACATGGATAGATCAAACTTATTCCGTTACATAAAAATCGTAATTTTATGAATGAATTTTGTGTTTTTTTTTAATATTATCCATATTGGTGCTACGGCAAGTGTCTTACGGCGAAACACCGATGTCTACCAGTGAAGATAATAGTATTCTATGTGAGTGCACATTTTTACCTTTCATTTAGTAGGTATACTATGTAGAAATCCTGTGAATGATGTTGATTTAATTCCATAACGAATGTTTGGAATACATACTGAGTAGAGAAAATACTGTCACTTGAGAACGATTTGTCAAATATGATACTATCCAATCATGTGGTATACCACGAATTCCTATGCTGTATAATTCACGAAAAAGTAAGTTGTGGTTAACCATATCAAATGCACGAGTTAAATCATAGAATATACCTAGCACATTCTTCTTGTTATTAAGCTGTTCATAGATAAAATCCAGAGCTTGTTCAATAGCCGTTGAAGGTAGGAGATCAGCCGGACAGAGTAGGCAGCTTCAAACGCTTTAGAAATTTGACTCTGAACACAAATAGCCCGATAGTTTGCAGCATTATGCACATCATATATCACTCTTAGTGGAATCAAGTGTGCCAAGTCACTTGACCACTTCCCGTGAAAGTATTTATAGAAGAGAGTCAAATCTCCAACCTTTCTTCGATGCCTTCGTTGTTCCAGACTATCAAGGTTGCAAGTGATGTTCGCGTTTCCAATCAGGCGGATGGCTCTTTTCTGGATGGAATCCAGTAGTTGCAGGGTATGTTTGAGGGCGGAGCTCCATACATGAGAACAATACTTCAAAGAAGATCTGATTTGAGCTTTATGAAGCATCAAAAGTTGCTGAGATGTGTACAGTTTTCTGGTTCGAAACTGGGTTCCAAGTTTTTGAACAGCAGCCTTTGCAATTCCAGTCACGTGATTGTGCCAAGACATATTGGTGTTCATTTGAACCCTCAATAAACTTATCGAAGCAGAAAGCGGAATTGTCTGACCTGACAATATTATATCCGGTTTGGAAACATTTATCTTTTTGGAGAAAACCGATGCCTGGGTTTTTGTGGCATTCAATTGAACTTGGTTGATTTCACCCCAATTCGAAATTACTTCTAAATCCTCATTAAAATATTCTACCCCCTGCTCCCGGTGACACCAGCGTTGATGGTGAAAGTATTCGAGAGATTCATCGACGGCCACTTGTAGGGAACGTTCTTTCAGGAAGCTGAAGAGCCATACGCAGAAATGATCCTACAAGCCATAGCATCGAAGTTTGGCCAGCAAACCCTCATGCCACACACAGTCAAAAGCCTTAGAGCGCTCGTACACGAGCCACATTTTGGGGTCGGATCGACCACACAATTGCAGTCGCGTTCCAGCGAACTCAAGCCGCCCATTAGAAATACTGTACTACACGTAAACAGGCGTTCACAAAAGTTAAAACTGGCGTCTGCAGTCAACTTGCTGCTGATCTCCACCGATATGTCATCGCGGCATCCGCCGTACACTAACCACCAACTTGCAGTCGTACCCAACCGCGTACACCGTCGTGTACTTTTTCTCGTATTGGTCTCACATCATTCAATTGTTGATGTCAGTTGCCTCAACTGCAAGTGCGGTTTATATAACCGCTAGTCGACCACAAAAATGTGGTTGGGTCAACCGCGAAGTGCAGTTAACATGACCACAATGGTGTGGTTGCCTCAACTGCAAATATGTGGTCCGTGTACGTCTAGACTTAGAAATATCGAGCGCAACAGTTCTTGACTCTTCACGCTTCTCGATTGCGTTATTCCAAATATGGGCGACATACGATAGAAGGTCGCCTATTGATCTTTGTTTCCAAAAGCCATATTGACGATCGCTCAAGATGTTTAATCCTTCCAAATATTTGAGGATATGGCGGTTTACAGCTTTCTCCATGATTTTTGATATTACTTACAGCAAAGCGACTGGTATATGGTTATTTGGAAGAGTTTTTTTTCCCTTTTTGGGAATAGAACAAAAAGGAAAACTCCTTTCTTGTGAGACATGTTGAAAAGTTTGCAAAATACTGTTGCGAGTTCATTTGCACACTTTCTAGGTACGATGACATGCAATCATCAGGATCAGAACCCTTGTTAATATTGAGCTGTTTCAAAATTCGCCCGTTTAAACGCTGTCGAAAAGTAATTTCCGGCATTGTGGATTCTAGTGTGGGAATAATGGGTGTTGCCTTTTCCAGAAAATCGACTGTGGAGTGGGACGCAAATTGTTCAGCTAGTAGATTTGCTTCTTCAATGGCTGTTGTTGCAATTGAACAATCCGCTTGTGTTAATGGTGGAATTTTGTAAAGTTCTGATTGACAGCTTTAGCTACCGACCAGAAGAATCTAGACCCGTTGGGATTGGCAAGCAATTTATCCCTAATTCTCTGATTGAGAAGTTCTTTGCTTTCATTTATCCTAAATTTGCAGCTGTTGCGAGCAATAACAAACCCAGTTCGATTTTCGGCACTGAGATTTTTGCGCCACTGTCGGTAGGCTAGATTCTTGGAGGTGACAGCTTGGTCGCAATTTTTGTTGAACCAAGGTTTACCGTTAGAAATATTCTCCATCACGGTCTGGAATCCTGGTTCATTTATAATCTGAGTAAGTCCGCTGCTTATTGCAAAAGCCTTAGCTTCGCGACCTTGTCGTTGATATTTGAAAATTTGAGCCAGTCTATATTCTTATGATGCACTGTTTGGAACCTTTGGTGTAGTAATGAATATTACTGGAGTTTTTTCCCAACACCAAATCGTTATTTTCAACACCTGGACACGTGTTTCGATCACCAAGTGATCATATTCAAAGAGGAAGTTTAATCTTCCTCTTGACTTAACTTAAACTTCCTCTTTGAAGATGATCACTTGCTGATCGAAACACGTGCCGAGGTGTTAAGAATAACGCACTGGGATGATTGATTTGCAGAAAGTCAATGGTGTTTGCAAGTGAACAAAATAGTTCCCCATATAGTGTGTCGCTAGGTGGTTGATAAACGCAACATATGCATTTGGTGATTATCTGTGATATTATTTTGAGCCGCATAACTTCAAAGTTTCGGGGTTCCAGCATTTCCTCTCGTTGACAGGAGAGATCGTTACTGATAAAAAGAGAAATTCCAAAGTTACTTTTGAATCGGGAGTGGAAATCATAGGCGGATAGAAAATTGACGGGGTTTGTTGAAGCACTAACTTTGGTTTCTGTGAGTGCAAGAATATGAGGACTATTTGATGGCAGATGTTGGTGCACTGAGTTTATATCTGAGTTGAGTGATCTGATGTTGCAAAAATCGATTTTAAAATTGCTAGTGGGCCTCTTAGCAACTGCAGTTACTATGCTATTTCCCTGTGGACTGATGTTAGAAAGACCCTGCTGACTATCAGCAGAAATAGTGGTTTTCGAGTAACTTCTGCAGGATGATTCCCTTGAATCAGCCTCCACCCGGAGATCCGATTGGGGAGCTATTTTACCTCCGGAGTATTTTGACCCTAGAAGAGCGAATTTTTCCTTATATTTCCTCCCTTGAAACCGAAAACAATGGCACAGCAACAAAAGCCCCAAAGCAACTTCACGCTGCCTAAGCCGTTGCGATGGTATCTCACCGGGCGATGCCGGGTGGGACCAACATCTACCATTTTCAATGAAACTCCAATAACTCCAAAATTATCCAATAACTTCAGGTCTGGCGAACGAGGTGGCCAATGTTATAAACCTTTATTGAAACATATATTCCAAAATTTTCAGAGTCTTCAACAGACCTGAAGAGGCTCTCGTATAGTGCGATGTATAGTTGCGGTTTTTTCAACCGTCTCACAATATAGTGTTGCTTGAATACGTTATAATGGATTTACAACAATTATCGGCCAATTTGGCCACATAACATCAAAAATTATAAAAACAGTAAAAATACCCTGATATATAGGATGCATAAAAATAACAAAGATTATCTCAGATGTGTAGTTTAATCGAAAGTGAAGAGAGAAGAGAATATTTCAAATGAAAAGTTCGTTATCAATTATTCTTTGCCCTGAATTTTGAGATTTCCATTCAATATCGTTGTTCGAAATACTCATATCAGGAAACGTTAGTGTTCTGTCGCCCAAAAATGTCATTTTTGGCTGTTATATGAAAGGTAATGTAAGGTAGAGAATTGGAAATTCATTACAAAAATATTGTACGTGTGGAAATCGGTCAACATATATAAATTTAAATGCAACGTAGTAGACTTATCTGGACTCTGTACAAACCACACACAATTAAAAGTCAAGTATTCAAGGAATAATATGTTACACTGTTTATCACAATTTGAAGAGTAAAAATATTTTTTTAGCTCTCTCAATGTATCATTTCAATGAATCTCTCTTGAGTGCCGACCGATGATTTTAAACAACCGCAAACGAGATATCTGCATACATCGAAACCCTACCTTGTATACATACCTGTATGCTACATACATGGTAGTTACGATTTATTATATGTGTAGATTGAACCTATATTATTATTATTAACAGTTACTCGTTCGGAAACTGGTTGAAAAGGTATCAAATCCGCTATTCGAAGAAACAACTTAAACGCGAACTTAATGGGATTTCTCATATTAGGAGAATTGCAACTTGATGGATGTGAGACTTTGGAAGGAAGTGATACTGTATAAGTACGTACCGAAAACAAATAAAAATGCAAGTGTCTGGTGCAGATCCCCAGCTAAGTATGACTGCTCAGAACTTCAATATAGAGAAATGAGAAGAATATTCTGGAAGACTGATTCATCAATAATTAATGAAAATGTGTAAGAAAAAATGCTGAAGGCAGTGGTACTCCTATGGGTTATTTAAATAACTCATAAATAAAAACAATGATCAATTGTAACATACAATAATAATTTAATTATTTTAGGGAGTTGGGCTCAGAATTTTACTTTTGGCAAATTTGGTACCTGAAACACCGTCTGAACACTTTTGTTTTGAATTTTGGCATTACAAGCATATTTTTATATCGAATATTCAAGTTGTAAATGTACTTATGATGCACTGTTTGGAACCTTTGGTGTAGTAATGAATATTACTGGAGTTCTTTCCCAACACCAAATCGTTATTTTTAACACCTCGACACGTGTTTCGATCACCAAGTGATCATCTTCAAGAGGAAAATTAAGCTATCTTTACAATATGTAATTTTCCTATGAAGATATGAAAAAACAGCGTGAAATAACCTTCTCTTCTCCATGTTCAACCATCCCATTTCTTGAAGCTTTTATGAGAACCTTTGTCGCAAGCAATACCAAAACTCAATATAAGGCATGAGTTTTGAACTTTTTGAATTTTATTTTTGTAATGAGTGGTTAAACATGGGCCTGAAAGCACCAAAGATTCACATAAAGACTTTTTCACATGGTAATGCTAAATATGATCTACATCCATCAAAATACCAAGATTTTTTGCTTCACTAACAATATTTAGTGGTTCATTTCGAATGCAGATATTCGCAGAGTTATTCACTATGGAACGGTGAAGTCTTGGACCAAAACTCATTACATTCAATTTACTAGGGTTTACAAATGAACAGTGTTTCGTTGCCAGTTCAACAAATCTATTCATATCTGCATAACAATGTCTGTCATTGTCTGCCATTTTCGCTATGATATATTTGAGTATCATCATCGTATAAATACACCTGACAAGTGTGAAGAGCCTGTAGTAAGTGGGAAGTATATATAGAGAACAAAGAAGGCCGAGTATAGATCCTTGAAGTACCCCTGATTTGTGATATACGATATCTGAGCTGTATATACAATGTACGTAAAATAATCCAAAACAAGCACTGTTTCGATACACCAGAACTGCAATACTCCTCCCGACGCGCGTTTCACTAACCAAGTCGACGTCTTCTGGGGATGAAATGAACTAATCAATGATTCAGGGTAGACATTTGAGGGAAAATTTGTCATGAAAGATCCCGCTAATTTTAACAAAGCGATTCATCAAAAGGTATATAATAAGCTGTTTGGATTGATACAGTTGTCACTGTTCATAATTCTCAATCCCCGCTTTGCTATTTCCAAACTTTCGAAAGCATCAAAAAATCTACTATCTTGACAATACCAGTTTTCATTTATTCTATGGCCGTTCTCCAAAGTGTCGAAATCAGATATGTGCTACGTGTTCTTTAAAACGAGTTTTAATGGCTCGCTTAGTCTGATCGACATATTTTCGACTTTTCATTTTCCAACATAGTGTCTTTGAGGTTATACCCTATATGAAGTCAATCCGAACAGGTAAATAACAGGTAAATGTCAGGGTCTGAGGAATTTACTAGTCAATACCATATAAAACCTCCCACATAAAAATAATGATTAGACAAAAAATATACCACGCCGCCCAAGCCATATAAAGACACTGCCGACGTTCGGGAACTATTTAGTTTTTTATGCCACTCGAATTGATTCCGTATATATAGACTATACCTCACATTTGTTGAAGTAAGCAAGAAGTTTTCAAGGATATTTTCACTTTCATTTTTTTTTAATACGATCTGCATTTCCAACCCTTTTCACATGATGAAACTAGCCGACGAAAATCGTATTGATTTAGAATTAGTAAATTTTGTGTTATTAGCTGAGTTTTATTAGGAGGTAGACCACTCTTACATGGCCAGTGTTGTCAAGTTATTCCAATACTTAGAAGTACATTTTGTTAAGAGTATATTGATTCAAAAAACAACAAATATATTCTGTTTAAAAAAATCTGTTTAAAATCTGTTTTTCCGTTAACCAGCTGTCGCACCTCTACGAACGTCAACCCTCAGAAGTCGAAACTTGTGCGAGCTAAGGATTAACGAGGTCTTACCTTTTAACGTGTGATTCCTAACACGGGTAGGACGATAGCAAGTGAAGATCGATCGTTCAGACTAGGGCTTGAACCACCGACCAACACGGCAGTCAATTCGAGTGAGTGAACAAAGCACCCACGCCAAACCGCTTGGCTACCGACCGACCAATACTATAGATACATACTATATAAATGGTAATTTCCACTATCTGCAGTCGTTTAAATAATCAATATAGAAAGTAAACTGAGCCATCAGTGGACTAAACCTCTCAAACAGTAGAACAGAAGTTCAAGAACCAAAACGGAAGATCGACTTCAAGATCTGCTAGACCTAGCATTGAACACGGCGCTCGTCTCGTGCGATTTCTTCATTTGCACTATCTGCAGTCTAATTCAATTATGGCTTCGTTATGGAAGATTTGATCTTTTCGCTCGCAGCAATGTGAATAACACTGTGATTAATATTGCTGACTCCGCATCTATTATGACATTACCATTATTTATGTACGTGCAATCACAAATGGCATAACCTCAATTGTCTTTTCACTCACTAGAGATGACAAGAATAAGTCATCTTCTGATGAAGTTAACCCGGTTAACGAAACGCGTGTCGAGAGACGCGCAGTTCTGGTGTGGGAAGGTGTTTTTAATATTTATAGAACATATGTATACATGTCATCTCTTCATTCACATTGGCTTTAGATACGAATGCATGAAATGATTCATTTCAAATGTTTCAAATAATTTTAATTTGCCTCTGAAAAGTATCGAGAGTTTTCATAAAAAGTAAAAGAAAGTTTAATGTTCGTTTATTTTTTGAAAATCCCATAATACAGTAAGACTAACCACAACTTCACTAGTTTGTGTAACTTGCTCTCAATTCAACGAATTGTTGTAAATGATGCGGTCGAAATTGGTACAGACATCCAATATCACAGAACTCATACCTCCTACAGATAGGCTGGTCGCAAGACTCGCCTACAAGCCGTATTCATTCAATGTGTTTTTATCCTAAAAAAACACAAAACAACTTTTGGGTAGTGTGATACTTTTAATATTCATGATGACAGCTGACAGCAGATAACAAACTATTTGTATCAAAATGTGTCGTATGGACGCTCGATATGTTCGTTATTTTGCGATTCGCAACAAAACTGTGAATATTCGGATAAGCACAAACCCATTGAAATCGTTAATTTTTATGGTTATATTCCTGGAATGCGATATAGTGAACTCGTGGTCCCGTGATTCTGGGTGACTTCATGCGAGGCCGCTGCGATATCTAGACGCTCGCTTAGAATCTCACCATATCCGTGAGGCGTCACCGATTTGAACTCTCGTCTCCACCTTAGCTAGAAGACGAGTGCTTTAAGACAAGAGCAATTCAACAATTACGCGGTTAATTAAAAAATGCTATGAAATGCAGTGCCGCTTGCATATGGTTATGTTATAACGGTGCAGTTCTTTGGGTCAGCGGTCACAACCACGGCAATTAGTTTTATGCTGAATTCTTATTATATCGATTGTCAATATTCGCTGGAACAGGAAGTGCAGCAACTGTCAATTATTTTCAGGAATTTCGATTATTTATAACTCGGCACACTAAGAGATGCAAGACTAAGGCGTGTTTCAATGAAAGTTTTTATTTCAGTTCAACATTAAAATCGCGAATGTTCATCGAGTTGATGATCTGCAATAGAATAATCAAAGTCAGGGTGTAGCTTAATGATATGCAAATTTTCAAGGGTGTAAGTTTACATGAAAAAATAATGTTAGGTTGCTATATAAAGTTTGTATAAAAATGATCCATTACGAAAATGCGAGGTTTGAAGTTTAAAAGAAAAATTGAAATCATTCATTCAGATAAAAAGAAAGATGTTGAAAACAATGACATCATATTAGAAAACAACATTACCGTTAGTAATAACGCAGCAAAATCGAACGCATTCAACAAATTCTTTGTCGATATAGGTAAAAACATGAGCCAAAAAATGAGGCAAATGTTTGAACAATTTGTCAAAAAATACTACTTAATTTTTGGATAAACATCATATAATAACTGACAGGCAATTTGGATTCGTGAAAAACCCAAAAACACAGAGTGCCATAATGGATTTTCTCGAAACCACTGTGAAGGCCATGGACAGGCCAACCAAATGCTTGGCCGTTTTCCTAGACCTGGCCAAGGCCTTCGATAGGTACAGTTGACCATGAACTATTAATGAAAATATTGAACTATGGTATTCGAGGCAATGCTTTGGTTTTGATGAAGAACTACCTATCAAAACGAATTCAACGAGTGAAAATTGAAAATGAAATAAGTAGCGAACTGACTGTACAAGGGACCGTTTTGGGACCGATACTTTTTCTTATTTACATTAACAGTATAACAAAAATCAACAATTTTGTAGGCGATATAATATGTTATGCCGATGATACGGCTCTAATTTACACGGGAACGAACATCTTGGGATGAAATAATAAGACAGACAGTAGAAGCAAATTCACAAAAAAATATACATGTGGCTAAATAGTACTAAACTGTCACTGAATGTAAACAAGACAAAGTATCTGACCTTTTCCCCCACCCTTCGTGATCAACCCAAAAACTACAAAATAAAAATGCATATACCGCACTGTAATAATCAAAATACTTGCGACTGTCAGACCATAGAACAAGCCACATCTGTAAAATACCTCGTAGTTATTTTAGATCAGCATCTAAAATGGACGGAACATATCAACTTTGTAACAAAAAGGCTCCGAGTATTGATGCACAATTTTTATGAACGTGACATACTGTCAAAAAAAAATCTTATAATACTATATCCCTCTCTTGTCGAATCTATAATAAAATATTGTATTCCTGCTTGGGGCGCAACTTTCAAAAATGGTATTAGCCCATTACAAACCGCTCAAAACATTTTATTAAAAATTATCTTAAAAAAATAGACTCTTTTCAACAAGATGAGTTATATCAAGAAACTATCATGTTAAATATTCAATCACTTTACATTTATTATTGCCTAATAAGAATGTTCCATAAACGAGCAGATTTCGCGCAGAAACATTCAAGAGATACTAGATCAAAAATGAACCAGGACGTAAAAATTGAATTCTTTAATAAAACGGTCACCCAGAATTCTTTTTTCTTTTATGGTATTTGAAACCGTTGTACCTCGCACTAGTTCAATCCCAACTATCCTTTGGAATAATAGGTTGAGGATGAGTGAAAAATTGCTATGTTAGGAAATTTCATACAGAAATGGATACTGTCATATTGAAAATAAAAGACTCACCCAATTAACGACGTATTTAAAAAGGCAAAAATATTAGACAGTCGACAAAGTTTTTGTATGAGAATACTCAGCAATGTTAAAAATGAAAACATCAATATAGAACCAATCATTCACTTCTAAAATGCTACAAGAAAAAATAAAAATTTCTTTCACGATGTAACAAAATCATAGGTCAAAGAAACGCAACATATCTCTGACCACGTTTATGTCAAATATTATCATAAAAAAATTGAATTTATCAACCATTCTTACAAGAGGAGTCATGAAACTCATTCTGAATAATGAAAGACTTTTTTCTCTAACTCAATTAATCAAATTACTCCAAACAACAATTGAACTCAAACATTTGTTGAATAGACAAATATAGTTGAGTATTGTGTCTGTGATTGACGTTATTGATTACTCATTATGTCCAATCAGTGATATCATATTATGGACTGACCATTGAATACAGAACATTGACTCCAATAACTAAAGAAGATGGAGAGATTCACATCTTGCCATTTACGTCACTCATATACTTAAGTCATTGTGAAAATTTTGGGATTTGATTTGTCAAATGCTTGTGTGATATAGAGGTAGAATACATGTGAATGTGACGTTACGGCCAGTCTATATTGTCATGTCAATGTTTCCAATGTAATTTCAAATATCTATTTATTATATTCATAACATTTCTTCGATCACGAACAAGGCACTCAACTCTATAGCTTCTATGATTATCTTGTTCATTTTTTATGGCACTCCATGATTTTTGAGGGGAGCTGGCAAGAATCAGACTTTGCCAAACGCTGGAAATGTAATCCTTTCCTAACCTAATCTAGTGAGGACCTAATCGGTGATCAGTCTGCGACCTTGTCAGGTATGTTAGCAACACGAATGTGTGGCTTGGGAAGTGACCCATTTCAGGGAGGTGCCCGTCCATGGCTGCGGGTTACCAACTGCGCCCACTAGCCGGAAAACACCCTTTTAACCCTCACAGGTAACCTGTAGCTAACCAGGCAGGAATGTGCAACTATAGAACCGTACCTTGTGGACCATCTTTTGGAATATCTAAAATACCATTTTGGAGCAGCCAGTTAGCTAAAACCTGACATGAAAGAGTTTTTCGCTTCTGCTTTGAGTTAATCATTGTCCATTAAGATTTCTAGGAGTAGTTAAAGAAAAGAGGTTGATCAAGGGAAAGTTCCGCTATATATAAGAAGATTAATGCATGTGACTTTCTGGCCATTGACTCACTGATACACTATTATGCAATACATTTGTATATGCTATTCAATTTATACACAATTATATAGAAAAACTGAATATGTCTACAAATCCTAATGAAACTGAGTAGACAGAGTAATACATCTATAAACAGTTATCAGTATCTACTACAAAGAAAAATATTTGAAAACATTATATTCACTAAGTATTTTCGGTGAAGATATTCAATATTTTGAAAAATGAAGGTACATTTTCCTGTCATCCCTCAACGTATACACTGAAAAATAAGAAGTTTAGCTATTGCATTTTGGGTTACAAACAATGTACCAATTTCATTTTCTGAGAAAGCAATAATAAAAAGTTTTCTCTGTGCTGAGTTTTTGGTGAAGCTCTGAATAATTTTCAAATTTGTTTTTTTTTCAATTGAAAATATTTCACTTTTTTCAGGTGGTGTTTTTCTCCGTCCGGACGATGGAAACGTTTACACGACTCTGGAACCCACGTTGAGCAGTAACCCCAACGTCTTCTTCCAGAGAGGAAATGGAATGCATCCGGGGATGATGTACTGATCAACAATAACGATGTGATCAGTGTACACTGACATTCACTTTGATCAGGAAAAATGTATATACGTTCATGTTCATATCTCCAACGTAGAAACAAAATAGTTTAACATTTTTTTTCGGTAAATGAGTTTCGTGAAACCAAAACGTCGTAGCCAGGATCTCAAAATATTCAGAAGGCAAATCATCCTTATCTGTCGCGCCTCCATTTCCCAAAAAAAATATTTTTTCAGTTGTAGAAACAATACCAGTGGTGAATATTTTGATATCCCATTAGTCAAGACTACTTCCTTTGATCGTTTCAAAAAGTTGGTATGATCTATTATTACAACAAAACAACATCATTGTGGTGCAACAAAGTGACTGAAATATTTTTACCACTAATTACAATAGAAAACGCAAATAGTTTCGTAAATAGTTTTAAGAAGACACTGTACATAGTTTTTCTTACTTTCTAAGTTAGAATTAAATATTTCGATAGTAAAAAGCTTGTTTGATTCCCCATTTGTATGATAATAGGATGGCATATTTTTTTTTTATTTCATTGCATTATACATTCGACCTTCGAGAAACTGATTAGCTAAAAATGAAATTCAAGCTGCAACATTTCAAAAATACCCATTCAAGTAATGAGTTTTACTTTCATATTAAAATAGAATATTGCAAATCAATTTTAGGTGAAAATTGGAACGATTTTATGTATAGTGAAATATTGGCGGCAACTTTTAATTTGTAATAGAGAGTCCTATTGCAACTTCGACGAATTTTTTTCGAAAGAATTTTACCAGATGAGTATATCCAGGATATTCATAGGTATAATTTGGGTGGTACTTTTTTTCTTATGTTGTTTTCTTATTTCGAGATCATCTGTTTTATAGTACGCCCCCTGGTGGCCTTTACCACACTAAATGAAATGCGGACTTTGCGCCTATGAAAATATTCTTATCTATCATTTTGAAATTTTAATAAGAAAGGTTTCATCAGAACTTAATTTTCATTTACTAACTTTCACAAGTTACAACACAATGACTGTCGAGTTTGTAGATAACTTGAACATTGAGTGAAAACTGACAAGAATAAATATTTCATGCATCAGCCATTTAGTGTTATATTAACGTTTCTGGTTCATACGATTTAATATATGAGTTATAGGCATTATCAGTATCACTATTTTTATTCTTGACATTTCGCTAGCGCGAGTGGCTGGCTTCTCCAGAGGTTCATACACCTTGAGTTTATCCCCGATGAGCCATTATGACAGATTTTGTAATATCTTCTTTATTGTAGGTATGCTCCTAATAGTGTGAAAAACAATGTTTCACTAATAAACTAACTTTTCAACGCAAATTTCTGCATGTTTTCCATTCACAGTAGATACAACGCGAAAAGACTCGTAAGTGTAATAGCGTCGGATTGTGACGTTACGCCTCAGGTAATCATTGCAATCTGTCAATATTCAATGAAGAAATTAAAAAACCTTAGGCATACTTCATGTATTTAAAATATCCAAAATATCCTAGTGCTGTACGTTCCCTCTATGAAGTATTTGTCCATGTTCCAAACAACATAATATTGAGAGATGCTTGGTTGAAGTTGGCATGACGAGAACCAGCACATGCGGCTACAAATTCATCAATTAATTTTTGTGAGGACCATTTCGATGTAAGTATATGCTGTAAATAAATAAAGGTGCAACTCAAAATCTTTGGCCTACTCAAAGTCTACGTACATGACGACAATACGGCACAAAACGGGAACATGCGGAGACAGCAAAGCATTGGCCTAGACCGTCCTAGCCATTGTTGTCAACCGTAGCAGAATTCCGCTACCGTAGCGAAATTTTCTCGACGGTAGAGGCGTAGCGGATTTGAACATAAAGTAGCAGATTTTTGCACAAATCAATATTGAAAAAAATATGGAAGAAGAAGAAGAGGCAGTGGACAGCACTCGAAGCTGGCAGCTGACAATTGAATGCACAGTCAATACGTTATAGTCTTAGTAGCTGAAACAGGGCTGCCAGAACCAGTGTTTTCGTACTAGATCTAGTGATTTTGGCCAATGTTCAGTACGTTAGTGTTACATTTAATATATCTAGTACATTTTAACAAATAATTTATATTTAGTACAATTTTTAGTACAAATGAGAAGCTCTTGTCAAAATCGTCAATTGTCACTGTCAATTGCAATATTTGAATTGTGAAATTGAAAATAACTATTTGGTGTTGGGAAAAAACTCCAGTAATATTCATTACTACACCAAAGGTTCCAAACAGTACATCATAAGTAGGTCTACAGTAACAATGTGAAGTTGTGTCCCTTTGTTATTATATATAAATCATTAATTTAAAATTCCCGCTATTTATTCAAAGTTCACGCTATTTATTTAGTACTTTTTGTGTTCGGTATTGGTGCTTTTTAGTCCGTTTTGGAATATATTGATATTTATTATTTTTAATACATTTTCTCCGGATTTAGTACTTTTTGTTTCATGATTTAGTACATCATTGCATTTTCATTCTGGCAGATCTCAGCTGAGGCTATCATATGATTGAAGAGATGAAGAAAATTTTTGAATATTTTTATTCGTGTAACCTCCATTATTTTGAAAGTGAAAGTTTCGAGAATTATAAATTATACTAAACAAATTATAGTGAAAATGGAAGATAGTTCATCTGATTGTAGCTCGAGTGAAAGAATAGCCGCAATTCAAATTGACGGGAACGGGACATATTCAAAAAAATACAGAAAGTCTCGAAAACAAACTTTTCCTCAACATGGTTGTCTGATTCCAATTTGAAAGGATGAAGTAGACCAGTCGCGAATGATCGTCCAAGAGCTCAGTGTGTTGTTTGCAACTGTACTCTGTACTGTACTCGGTACACAAACCACAGAATAGTAAACATACCTCAGAGTTGTGTTTTGTTACACATGCTAGGACCAGTGTTGCCAACTGGATGAACTATAAAGTCGCTGCACATGAAGCAATATTCCGTTACGCTTGTATATCTGACACAAATCAGATGGCGCTTGTCCCCTATCCAAAATCAAATACTACAGAACTTAGTTTGTGTTATAGAATAGTATGTTTCTTAGTGTCTTACTCTGAGGTTGCCTGCCTTAGTGTGCGCACCTCTATCAGGAACTATAGAAAGAGAAAATAAACTTCAACTGTCGCAATGTGCGTAGACTTTTAGAGCTAGCGCGCATTGTTGACTTTGGCACCGTGACTTTTTGTTTACTGTCACCGTGCTTGGGTGACTTATTGTCTACGGTGTCCTACGACGTGCCAGTGACGTCAAGTAGTACGCAAAACGTGTTTGAATTAAGATGATATAGACAACGACATGTTGATTGAAGAAGTAGAAAAAAGATCCTTGATATACGATAAATATTTTGAAGAATGTTCTGATTCTAATTCGAAAACCAAAACGTGGGAAGAAGTAAGCGCCAAAGTATTTTTTCAATTTTTGGGACCAGTTTTTCGTCAAGCACCTACTTCACACTACTCAAAACCTAATACATCAATAAAGCAGTTGTTATCATCCTCCAGCCCATCTACATCAACACAGAGACGTTTATCTAAGACGTTCCTCTAACCAATATTCTACATCATTATCAACTACAAGCCCTCAAAATCTGACCTACATAAACTTATCCTCTCCTGAAGATTCTATTTCTAACCCTCCAAATGCATGTGATGCAAATATGACCTCTTCTGAAAATAGTGCAACTGCACAATCCTTTGTGTCAAACTTGTCTGTTGAATCTGGAGACTGAAGAAAAATATAACATATGCAAGGAGTATAAAATCAGTCAACCTTATATTTTCGATTATTATGCTTCTCGTCTTTTTCGGTATATAAAAAAAGTGCATGATAAAATGTTTTTTTTTTATTAACGTACCTCAAAGTTACGGCCAGTCTCTCTTCTGCAGGGATGGATAATCTCATTCTTGTGTTGTTGTAAGACGTGGTAGGTTTCAGAAAACTCGAGATAATCGTTCGCGTGATACTCATTCGAAAGTAATGAAAATATTTGCCCGGATATTCACGTAATTTTACAAATATGGTATAGAACTTTCCACTTATCAGTCTTTCACTCCACAGTGGATGAACCCAATGATCTTTGCAATTCTTTGTTTTTCCATGTTTCTAATGACAAGTGCGCAAACGACCGATTCCAGATGCATCTTGACGTGACACTGACAAAAAATTTATTGTCATCCTGACAGAAATAACCAATGCGCCCTAGCTCTTAGTTGTCAATATTACGGAAAATAACATGCAACATAATTTGATGAGATCTGTATCCCAACTGAGCATGGAACAAACCACACACAAAAAGTGAAAACTATCATTGAATGTTAGATTCATAGGTGTGAAGAAGTTTTCGCAAATAGGTACATACATTTATTTATTATTGCTTGTGGATTATGAGATATTTTCTTCAAAATAAATAGGTATATAATGGTAAAAATAATCAAGGTTTTTTTCAACTAGGAGTTAGATAACCTCAAAAACAACATATGACTTCAATGTTTTCAAAGGCTCATCCGAGATAAACTATATTTATCCATGATAATAATTGAACAAGTTTCACAAATATTCTCCATTTCTAGACGTAACACCGTAGCTTCTTCAATAGAAATAAATAAATATTTCACACTGGGCTACAATTCTTATATTAGGTACAACGGTAGTAGGTACCTAAGAGCGCCCGTACACGAGCCACATTTTGCAGTCGGATCGACCACACAATTGCAGTCGCGTTCCAGCGAACTCAAGCCGCCCATAAGAAATACTGTACTACTACACGTACACGGGCGTTCACAAAAGTCAAAACGGACGTCTGCAGTCAACTTGCTGCTGATCTCCGCCAAGATGTCATCGCGGCATCCTGCGTACACTAACCACAAACTTGCAGTCGTACCCAACTGCGTACACCGTGGTATACTTTTTCTCATATTGGTCTCACAGCACTCAATTTTTGATGTCAGTTGTCCCAACTGCAAGTGCGGTTTATATGACCGCAAGTCGACCCAAAAAATGTGGTTGGGTCAACCGCGAAGTGCATTCAACATGACCACAATGTTGTGGTTGCCTCAACTGCAAATATGTGGTCCGTGTACGGCCGGACTAACTTAATTGGTTAATAGTGAATGAGATAACGGGTAGAATTTTAAACCAATTACAATCTCAGTTCTTGGACACCGGGTAAATTTTGATATGTAACAGGTAGAAACAATACCTACTTTTATTTTATTTGAAATAATAATAATCTGATAATCTTTAATAAAACTGAGCCATCCTTTTTGACATTTTTCTACTAAAACCAATAATTTATTGAATTTTCAATATATCATGCCAAAACCTGTATCAAAAATACTGATCAAATTATTGAATTGATTGAATAATATTAAATAGCGAATCCCCTTCATTTCATCAAAACCCATAATTAAAATACTTCATGACTCTATATCTGATGAGTTTGCAATGAGAAACTATAATAATAAAAATTTATGGGAATTACTTCTACAAGTGTAAACACGTTACATTGTAACTTGACACGATATGCATGTATATGGTAAATAAGTTTACTTCGTATGGGCAACAGCGTGAAGAACCTTCATATTTTTCCCATCCTGTTTGGTGTCGGTAAATCCACCTCCGAATACGTTTCGCCTGATGCAATTAGATATTTCTTGATTATATTTTGCTGGTTTGGTATGAGTTGTTATCTGCTCAATCTGCAATTGAATTTTAATCTACAATAATTTAAGATTCGAGAAAATAAAATGAGTGAAGCAGAATATCAGATTGCTTGATATGATGCAGTTTAAGACATAGGTAGGTACTATATATTTTTTTATTTAACGACACTGTAGGCAGATTAGAAATTGAATTCTAGTTTTTTAAACTTATTTATATTATGAGACTCAGTAGGTTGGAGACAAAGATGAATATGAAGTAAAAAGAGAATAATTAAATTAGGTAGGTGGAATTAATTTATAGTAGGTACCAAAGGGTCATTTTTATTAACTCAAGATAGTTAGTTTTTCGATAAAAAAAATCAGTAGGTTGTCTCTAATTTCGACACCGGCCGTGAAAGTCTATGTTCTCATATATAGAATGAAACATATAGAACATATAGAATAAAATGCACTATTGGTTTTTCATATTCTAGGAAAATTCAACTTAAGAACTGTTGAAACATGAATATAGGAGAATGAAATCAAACGTACGGAAGCGCAGAAGGGCCACATATTTTTATTATTTGTTTCTTGGAAATTACGATTTTGAATCTCGAAATTTCGACATAAAAAAATGGAAGTAGTGCAATTAAGAAAGATTTTTAATGATATTGAAAAGTTGGAAATAGGGATTTTTGAATCCCTCCCAACAACTGCATATATAAGTGAGGTCAACCCAGTAAACACAGGATTTCCACAAAAATGGACACCAATATGTTTCGACACAATCATGTCGCTGGAATTGCAAAGGCTGCTTCTCTAAAGCTTGGGACACTGTTCCGAACCAGAAAATTGTACACACCTCAGCAACTTCTCATGCTTCATTAAGCTCAGATCAGACCTTCTTCGGAGTATTATTCTCATGTATGGAGGTTCATCCCTGAGCATACATCATTAAGCTGCTGGATTCCATCCAAAAAAGAGCCATCCGCCTCATTGGAGACGCGAACACCACTTACAACCTTTATAGTCTGGAACATCAAAGAAAGGTTGGGGATTTGTCTGTCTTCTATAGATACTTTCACGGGAAGTGTTCAAGTGACTTGGCACATTGGATTCCACTACAAGCAGTATATATTAGAAATACGGGACGGACTGTGGCTGCACATCGTTTTGAGGTTAAACTCAGTACACCTTGAACTTCAATGTTTGAAAAATCTTTCATTTGGAGAGCTGCATTTATGTAGGATAAACTTCCTGATAAAACGTTTTTCCAAATGGATTTAATCTACAGCGATTCAAATCCAATGTGAATCGGTACTTTCGCACAGGTTCCGCTCTTAGAGCGCCTAAAGGATTTTTCTGTAGTGCTTGTGTGTTGTCCTTGAAAAAAAAATGGAGGTAGAATTAATGTCTATGAGATGTCCGTAAACATTCATCCTAAGGACACTCTTCTATAGACTTAAATGACATCGGAAGCTCTATTATCAATCCATATACTATAAGTTACTATAGGTTTGAAATATAAATTTAACAGAAAGTTTCTGTTCAATTCAAGAACTCGCCTCTTTCGATACATCAGTGACCAATGGCAGGTGAAGTTAGTCAGTTGTATATTATTGTAGGTGTTTTCAGATTTAAAAATCTGGAGCCGAGTGAGCACATGCCTATTTGATACCACGTGATCACAGAGTCAATGAAATGTAAAAGCAAGTTGAAGTTTTGTTTCAAAACAACTTTGTTTTAGATATAATTGTTTATGCAAACATTTTTTACAACTATTTGAAAATGAATAGTTTTATGCCAGTAAGATAGTGATGTGCTGACAAACGAGAGAGACAAATTTCACCAAAAGCTAATAATTTCTCAAAAAATACCCAAAACAATCATTTTTTCAATATGACGGCTGACAACTAAAAAAGCTGTCTGATCCTAACGTTGATAAAGGAGCTAACTGATCACATTTTCCTCCACGCTATCGTAAATACACAACACGTAG
Source organism: Leptinotarsa decemlineata (assembly GCF_000500325.1). NCBI lineage: Eukaryota > Metazoa > Arthropoda > Insecta > Coleoptera > Chrysomelidae > Leptinotarsa > Leptinotarsa decemlineata. The sequence continues at coordinate 87,086 of NW_019290192.1, forward strand.
ACGTTGAGAATATTTCGCCGCAATTTTTGAAATATAAAATGAACGTTATCTGTTATTTGTAATTCATTTCTTCTTAACTTATTCCATTATTTAGTCTCATAAGTAATCAATGCAATCGTCACTTACATATAATGAAGTAAATTTAAGAGTAGCATAAATTATTAAGTGTGCCATTTTCAAAATTTTCAGTGTAATATGTGATAGAAAATCATGTACCTGTGATAACTTGTGAATTTTTCATCTGAATAACGATGAAACGCATTTTCATAATCAATAATACGTGGCCTAAGTTTTCGGTTTTCATGATTATAATTTTGTAAAGTTGCAATTCTACTTTCCATCTGAACTAGTTTCTGGAGCACTATTGCGACTCATCTACAAATCTCCAATTGCCGCATAAGACATTTTGATTACATTCAAACTCAATTTGTTTAGTAATTTATACTTTTTTTTAATATAAATAAAGTTAGTTTGCAATTATCGAAACTTACTATTAAGGTTTATGTAACCTCATTGAAACTTCTACTTCATTTTTTCTACCTCGCCATTTGTAAGGTTTACATGAACGCCCAAAACGTTCCATAATCCATTCCACTTGAATTTACGACAATAACGCTCGCAAGCAAAAGACACGGGAAAACTACGGTCGTGAGCGTGATCGTTGTGAGTGCTTAGTGGAACGCACGCATGGACTAACAGTGACGACAGATGTGAATTATCGAACGCTTGTCTAGCGAAGCGACGTAATCTAATGCTCGGATTTGTAATTAATGAACACGCCTTATGTATTATGTTTAGATGTGTTCCAAAAGTAACCAGGAAATATGTTTTGGTAATTCCAAAATCACCACTATTGTGGTACTACTGAAAAACTTAGATATGAAACTGAAACTGGTGAACCAAACGACAAAATACTAACAGATGATTTCGTTGTAGTGAGAGTGACAATTGGCAGATGAAGGGTTTAAATTTGGAATAGTGGAACGGATATTTGTTTAAAGGTATATTTGACACTCTTATGTTGATTTGATTTTTTGACAACTAGCTTTTGAAATTGAAGCGTGAACACTATGTTATATTTTACATATCTAGCGAGTAGAATCATATTGTCATTTACATTGTCTGGGAAAAAAACATTCCAATGACACAGGCAGATACTTTTCAGCACTGAGCAATTCCGGCTATCATCAATTGTCTTATTTAGGTAGTGAAAACAATGAATTTCATAGGTTTGAACAGGTTTACTTGGACAATTATCAAGAAAGATCTGGTACACACACTAAATTGAGGTTTCTCCCACACAACCTTCTTGTTTGGAAATTAATCAACAATAATATATTTGCTTTTTGTTGACCTCCACCATTTTGGGAGGTTGAAACCTGCTAACATAGCGGCGCCGATATCGAAGAATTATGTCGGGGTTTAGAAAATCTTATAATTTGTTTTTTGAGTGAAAATGAAACTACCCATTTAAATCATAAAGGTAGATCTAGAAAATTTCAACGTGTTACTTATTTATTTAATTCAATTATCCCCAAGAAAATTACTATTGTTTCAATAGAGTTAGAGGTATTTTGTTAATAAGTAAAAATTTGAGAATGATTATTATTTAGAGTAACACTTTTGCATCAGATTGTTTTGAGACATGAATTTAAGAGCTATAAATGTAGAAATGAATACACAATTATAGAAATATGATGCTGCGATCAAATGGATTCGGCGCCGCCGTGATTGACAGGTTTCAACCTCTCAAAGTGGCGAAGGTCATCGAAAATAAATTCCTTAGAACAGAGGTGCCGTTTTCGTGAGTCCCTTCTGATTGTTTGTGGTTATGCTTATTTCACAGAAAGTAGAAAGTGGAGACATTTCTGAATTTTTGTTGTTTTCCGTGACTCATATAAAAATGTCATCCCTGGATTCAGGGACGCTACTTTCTCCAGAGCCTAAAAAGATTAAATTGGATACATCTGAACAAAGTCCACAAATTGTAGGAACTGTTCATGGAAGTATCACTAATTTGTCTAGTTTTCATTTAAAAAATGTTCTTTTAAACAACACAATCCGAAAAACTATTTGTCTTAGAGGTTCCTTTGAAGGCAAAGAAGGGGAGGCTGTTGTTATTTTAGAAAAGACAGCTTTTTCTGAAGAGCATTTTAAAGACGGTCGTGATTATTTCACAGATGAAAGCAGCTTGAAAGAGTCGTTCCAAAATGATATTTATGGAGAATACAAGTATTTTCCAGCACCTGAGTTAAGTTGTAAGTGAAAGTATATTTGCATCCATATGCATTCTTTACGTACCTAATTCATTCAATTTCAGCATTCAAAACCACAATCATACATCCTGCTACAGAGAAACATATTCTCAAATATTCTGCACAAAAAAGCTATTTAGTGGATGAAACTCCAAAAATTTATTCTGATATTATTTTACCTGGTTTGGTGGGTGAAGCTTCTCATTTGCAGGTAAGTTTTGAGAAAATACAATGAATTAATAAAGGAAAACATACTTCTCTTACATTATGTGGCCCGATGAATGATTTTGACTTTGTGTCTCACTCTATACTCATTGAAAAATCAAGTTACAATGGCATAAAAGGCAATGCTATACACTTAATATGTTTTGCTTGGGAAATAGGAATCAGTGTTTGGATCCGAATAATGTAAGGTCATATTCGAAACAAAATTTGCCATAGTTGTTCCTCAAAGTTCAATCTCGGACCATTATTATTTATGATTCATATAAATGATGTCTGCAGTTTCCTGGCACCAGCAACATGTGTTCAATTACATTGAGAATTTCACCCCTAAAGTGTCCCACTGAAAAAACGCTGTGGGTGCTGTAACATTTTAAAATGCATTATTTACTATTTCACCTGGTGATGGAGAAGTTGAAAGCTTGATAGGTTTTCCCGAAAATTAATCTTTCCTAAATAATATCCCCTTTTCAATTACTTTTACTTGTAAACAATATGCGTGTCCTATGCTAGTTTTAAAATGTTGTAACAGTGCCTAACTTGCCATAAATTCATATTGTATTTGAAATGGTCAATAGAGAATATTCTGATTTTATGAAATCTCTGGTCCTTTACTTAATGAAAATTAATAGCACTATCCATTATAATTATAGAATTTTCACAATAAATTTTACAATGATGCTTCATCAATGTCCATTGTGAAAATTCAGTATTTATTATAAATGATATTCTGATTTTGTTATTACAGTGGGTTTACAATATTTTGGAGCATAAATCTGAAGTGGATAGGATATACTTTGAAGATGTAGATCCTGAAAATGGATTTGTATTAGTGCCAGATCTGAAGTGGAATGGTGAAGATATTGATACTTTGTATTTGTTGGCGATAGTGAACAAGAGAAGCATCAAGTCATTACGAGATTTGACATCAGATCATTTGTCTCTACTTAGAAACGTTAGAGATAAAGGAATTGTAAGTTAGAGTATAATTTTGAGAATGTTATGTTTGACTCGTAGGTCACCAGGTCATTTGGGTTATTTTTTTCATTAGTGATATTTAATTGTTAATTGAATCAATTCATTGGAACCAGTCTGTCACATTATAAAGAAATATCCATATTGGAAAAAGATGTTTGAGCTTCCTCTGTAATAAATAATCTGTATACTATTAGTATCAATCTTGCTCTTGGATACAAAGGCAATAATTTATATGCAAAAAGATCATATAATTATGATAAGAAAAAATAGTTGAACATAATATTTTTGTTTCCTACATATAAATTACAAACTGAACATATAAGCAATTGTCCGATGTCTCCGGGTATATTAGATGTCGTCTGCAGGTTTTTATACCTGACTTTGTACTTGAAATGGGACTAGGTGTCTGACGACCGACTGCTCTAGTACCTGCTCTAGACACTTCTCCAATTATTAGGAAAATCTTTATGTTATGAAGCGCTGGTATCTATGTCTTGTTGATGTTTAAACTCTTTTCCGTACAGTTGAAATTATTCTTATATTTATGTATTTCTATGATCTCTCTGAATAGCTTAGCATAGTAACATCTGGTTTTATTAAGAAATTGCGTGCATTTGAAGGCAATGTTATGGCTGTCCTCTGAGGAAGCTTGTTTTTCAACTACCGATTCATCTGTTTGACAACAGTGCCAACTTTTTTTATGCTCAGTCACGCGCGTTTTAACGCTTCGTGTCGTGATTCTGATGTAGAACGAAACTCAACTACAAGGTATTCAGTATACCTGGGGTCTGTTGCTAACCTGAGACTATTCTCTATCGTTCTTGTGGACTTGAAAAAACATAGAGTTGGGGCCCTTATCAAGCCCACAAGAACGATAGAGAATAGTCTCAGGTCAGCAAAAGACCCCAGAGATCTATTAAGTACCCCAGGAAATTCTTCCAATAATTGAAGACAGCTCGGGCCAATCAGGTATGAAAGCAGTCGGTCGTCCGACATCTAGTCCCATTATGAGTACAAATGCACCAGGAAAATTTTCAGGATGCCGCATCACCTTTCATGATGTCTGCCGCAGTAGCAGACAAAGAGTCAGGTAAAAAAACATGTAGACCATGGAAACATCAGACATCATCATTAGACATCAGCCTACACTCCATAAACTTATAAAGCTATTCAAGCCTACTGTAAGAATAACAGGAACCGTTGAATTGGGTCAAAGTTGCCTATTTTAGTAGCTAATGAACTCAAAAACTTTTGGAAAAATATGAAAAATACATTGTGGTCTATTGGGACCATGACACTAGTGTTTCAACAAAAAAAAAGTCATATGAATCGAGACACAAATTGTCCCATAGGCCAATGAGATCCATGAAACCGAGATTATTTTTATGGTCTTGTATGCCAGTGATCTCTTACTGGAATATGAAAACTGATATGTACAATACAATATTCTGTAATTTCTAAGAAAAATGTTTTTCAACATATATTACATATTCTTGAAATATACACTGAATATGTAGTTTTTTATAATATACAGTGTGACCAATTTAAAATGGAACAACCCTGGTGAACAAATATATTTCTCAACATATTGAAATGCGTTTGTTATTAAGAAAAATTGTGTGGAACTAAAATTTGAAAAATATGTCATTTAATAATACCACTAATTCAACTTCAGAACGTTCATCAAAATTATAACTACTCCTCTGGATTGAGTAGGTTTTGGTTCATCACTGTCCACAATTTCATTGAAATCTGTTATAAGTAAAGATATATTGAACGGATTTTTTTTTATCTTTCTTTACATATAACTCTTCTAATGATGAGAATATTTCAATGAAATTCTGATTGGTGAATCTGCTGAATCCAGTAGAGATGTTGATGAAAATTCCAAAATTTAATTGGTAAAATAGTTGGCTGGCATATTTTTCAAATTTTATCCCTTATAACTTTTTCAATGACGAACAAATTTTGATGTAATATTATCAATAACCATTTCAAAACTACGTAAACGCAGACTGTGGCCGATTTTTTTTCAAAAAAAACGGTGCATTTTAAATGAAAAAATAATGAAAAATTACCCTGAAAATGGAAACTTATTCATGAAATTTCGGTTGAGAAATATGTTTCATCAGGATGTTCCCATAAATGGGTCCCACTATACAAAATGAAAAAGTTGAAAATTCAAAAAAATATTTAATCTCCAATAAGTACTATTGTGATTTTATTATCTTACAGGAGGCAATCAAATCTAAACACTCCTTGGACAGCTCCCAACTTAGGATATATCTCCACTACCATCCATCTTTTTACCACTTGCACATCCATTTTTGTTACCTGCGACACGAGGCCCCTGGATTACTAGCTGAAAGGGCGCATATGCTTTCAACTGTCATTAATAACATCGAACTGCTTCCAGACTACTACCAAAAAGCAACAATCCCTTTCGTCGTTAGAGAAAACGATAAATTGTTCAAGAAGTTGTTGGCAGAAGGTGTTTTGAAAGAGTGTTAAAATGTCTTCTGCAAGTGGAATCTTTCAAACCATCATATTAGAATTAAGGCCACGTCTTCAGAGTGTCAATGCATTTGTTTCCTTGTCTAAGGAACCTGAATCTGTTGAGGTTGTTCTCGGAAAGGAATCCATCAGGGTGATCACGGACAAAGGTCTGGATGAGATCCCTTGTGGAGACATCAATGCTGTCCAATGCAGCCTGTCGGGTATGAAAATTTGTGATAAGTTTTTGACATTCCGATTTGCCACAAATAATCCTCTAGAAATTGGGGGATTCAAAACTGAGCTATTGCAAAATACGGTAGCCAGCATAGAGTCTCTGAGCAACAAACCCCTGCTTTCCAATAACACAGCGTACACAATCCAGTGCCTCAACTGCGGAAAGAGTTTGACAGACTCTGTTAAGTTTGACCGTGTTTTACCGCTACCTTCTGAGAATTCTGACGCCAGTGATTGGTTTTGTCACGGCCATGGCAATCAGATGAATGGGTTCAGCTTGAACCCAAAGAAAACTGATTGTTTCTACTCCCAGTGCTTTGTGCATATCCATTCGGAAAGTGTGGCGAACGTCAAATGTTCAGGGAAGCTTGCCGTGTGCAGGTTTTGTTTGCAATGGTTGGGAATCCAACAGAATCCCACCACCATCAGACTGTGGTTCAATACGGTAAAATTTGTTGGTAGCAACAGTTGCGTTTCTACATCAAGCCTTCAGGATGCTTTCAAAACTATCAGAAACTCATTCAAGTACTCAGTCCACAGCACTGTTCGTGTGATATTAACCTGCCAGACTTCCTCTTCTCAAGTAGATGCTGTTTTGATATGGATTCTCGAGAAGAACCTTCAGATTTTGTTCAATGGTTCCGGTTCAGTGAAAAAGCATGAGGTCGCTAAGGTTTTATTTAAATTAGCCGGAAGTGACGAGCCAACTCTCAAGATGTGGCAGGACGATGCTATGGTTAGTTCATTCAGCGTGTCGAAAATCATGATGGTGGATCTGCTGAAGCACTTGCATAAGTTCAATAAGATGTTTCCATCTGAGTATTCCAAGTCGAACGAGTTCAAGATATCGTATCTGCTACTTTATGACTGACACTAAATAAATAAGTTTTTCTTATATTATGTTGTTTTATTTGTGTTATTCACAGGGTTTTTTAGAAATCATATTTGACAATCATTTCATTCATCACTATTATTTAATAAGCATATTGATAATGTTGTAACCTTCTCCTGACGTATGCTTTCATAAGATCAAAGTTAGAATACGCCTCAGTTGTGTGGAGCTCCTTTTATCAATGTCATATAGATGGAATAGTAGCAATTCAACGACGATTTTAAAAGCTGCTAGACCTAAAGACTGATGGCATTTATCTACCAATAGGTAGATAAATGCCATCTACCAATAGGCTGAATTACTACAAAAGCATAACTTTTTCAGTATCGAAAAAATACATGAGTATTATGGAATTAATTGTTGCTCTGAACAACTCAAAGGACTTTTATTTAAAATGTTATTTTTTTTGAATAATCAATTTAAACAACCTGACTTTTTCTTATGACAGCCTTATATGGTATCTTGTTTTTTATAATAAAAATATATTGACAGGTATAGGAACATATATACAGAAGCCATACTGGTCACCACAGTACTTCCCTCCAATGAAGATGGTCATGAACTTTTTTTGGTGCTTCTCTGTATCCTTTGTGTTTCACATGTTCTTTCTCCAGTAACCTCTCTCTCGTATTATTCAACAAAAGCTGGTTTCAAACAGTTAATACTAATATTTTTGTGTTTTCCACTAACTAATAGAGCAAAATATTGTTTGTTTCTGTAAATCACCCTGAATAGTCCATTATAAGTTGTTTGAAGGTTTTTTTAACAGTGTCAACTCTAATGAACACATGGGAGCAAGTTGATAACTCGTTTTGCATGAATAGTTTTTGTTTATCGTAATAAGTTCCAGGCGTTGCTCGCATTTTGGTCATGTTTTTTGTAAGATTGTGATGAAACTATTGATAAGTAGGGGAAGGAACAGTCCTTTCTTTTATAAGTTCTCCACGAATCCTGAGGGTTAGGTTAGGTCCAAAGTGAGTGGGTATATTCGACCCTCCACCGCAACTTGCACACACATATTCACACTCGGCCAAATGAACCCAGCTTCTTAACGAAGCCGATTAGTTTGTATGGTGACTTGTCTTTCAAGTCAGATGGTAAGAGTACGGCTCTGCCGAACTCTAAAAACCTGATTCGGTCCCCAGCGGGGCAGGCACAAAGTATATGCTCTGTTAATAAGGTAGTCGGATAGTCAAGTTGCAAGATTCCTACCTTAATACCCACGACAACCTTCCCTTATGAGGGTTTGTGCACGTCAGCTACACCTGGCGATGCCTTAGATTCAGGTTCCGAAGAGACAGCTGATAGGCTCAGTGTCATTCGTCCTCTCAGCACGGATAAATACATCGTAGGATTAAGCCATTGTTGGGATGCCATTCAGTTAGGAAATAAAAGAAACACAAGTGATTCTATCATTTCCGTATCCAGCGAGGCTACGTGGAAGCAGGCATCCGATGGCCGCTTTACTGAACCCCCACATACCAAGCCAATGCACTCGCCCAAGGGTTGTTCTATACACTAATTCAGCACTGGAACACTGCAATTGTTCCTTTACTGAAACCCTGATTCCCAGTAAAATGGTAGAAAGAAGATCCGTCCACTTTTCTGATTCATGGCACTTCAGTGCTGCCTTCATTGGTCCATAAAATCTCTCAATCATTCTATTAGCCGATGGATGGTAAGCTGTCCTTCTTATATGCTGCATACCCAGCAATTTTGAGAACTCTTTGAAAAGTGAAGATTCAAATTGTCTACCCTTGTCTGTAGTTATTCTTAACGGAACTCCAAATTGAGAAATCCATCCTTCATAAAATTTCTTGGCCACCGTTTCTGCAGTTATATTGGTTGTAGGAAAAGCTTCAGGCCATCTTGAATATCTGTCTATCCATTCGATGGAGGAAGTGGTCCAACCAAGTCGATATTAACATGCTCAAAATGACTTTAGGTACCTCATAAATACCTACTGGACTTACCACATATTTAATAACTGGATTTTTGGCGTTGAATACAGCACTGACTCCATTTTTTAATTTCTTTCTTCATATTCGACCAAACATATCTCTTGTTTATCAATTCAGTGGTAGATAGCTCTTATTCCGGGACGAAGCAAATTAAATATCAAAATTTAATATTTTCATCTCCCAGAAAAAATAATTCGTTTTGTTGCTGGTGTATCGAGCATGACCAATTGTAAGAATTATCTGAGAGAATTTGAAATCTTCACTCTACCATGTCCGTTTATTTTTTAAGTCTGTATATTTGTATACTGCAATTCAAAACTAATGCTCGAAGTGCATTCAGTCACTAAAAAACAACATACTGATCTACATATACCTTTAAAAAATTCTTTTACGATTCTCCATCTATAATTAGCCGATGGATTTTGAATAAATTACCATTGACTATGAAATCTATTCCTGAACTGATATTATTCAAATCAACATTGAAAGAATTTTTATTAAATCAAGTTTTTTATTTTATAGATGAAATTTTTTACACGTATATGTATGTTCCTCTTTTATGATATGAATGTAGACTTAAATTTGGGCTAGGTATTATTTTTACTTCTAGGACATCAACTAAACCTTTACAAATTAAGTACCAGACGATGGATCCCATGGATGACGTCTTCGTAAGGGAAGATGTCGTCGACCTTACTCAGGCTTGTCCTTCAAGCACAGTTAAGTCCAGCAACGTATTTGTGGTGAATCGTTGTGTTTGGGCTTAAGTTTCCAATCCAAAGAAATGTCAAAGTTATATTCGAATTTCATTAAGTAAACCTCACGATTTGATCTCCACAAACTTTATTTGAAAAATATATCACATGTTTCGCTAACACAGTAGTTTCTTCAACAGCTTCAATCACTGTTGAAGAAGCTACTGTGTTAGCGAAACGTGTCGTGATATATTTTTCAAATAAAGTTTGGGAGGAGATCAAATCGTGAGGTGTAGTTTATGAAATTACTATGGATCTTCATTAAGTAACGACCGAATCAATCAGAATGTTACATATTAACTTTCACAAGAAAATTCAATTCGTTGATATTTGACTATAAAATAGCACCAACTTCACTAAGTAAATGCCAAAACATTAAAAGATCTCGGAGTAACATTTGGTCAGAAACTTGTATTCGCTGATTATGTGGGTCAAACTATATGGTCTGCTATCAGAATGCTTGGTTTCATAAGGAGAAATAGTAAGGATCTCAACAACATATATTATCTTATTGTATTCAACTACTACGCTGGAATGTAAATAGATCACTCTTATTAATGTACTACCATGCATACTTTCATTGTAACATTTCCTATGGAATTATAGCTTGGGGAGCATTTAGTGATTGTTCCAGAATACTCAAAATTCGTAAAAGGTATATAGCAGGAGTTGATAGAAAGACAAGTTGCAAACTCGTCTTCCAAAATCTCAGAATATTGACTGTTACAAGTATATACATTTACGAGATATTAAAATATGTAAAATCGCACACAACCAGTTTTCCTACTCTTAATGGTAATAAGAATTATAATACTAGAAATTCCCTACAGTTGGAAGTGCCAACACACAGATTAGTTGTATCTGAATCATGTCCCAGGCTTATGGCCATTACATTGTACAATAAACTTCCAAGTACAAAAAAAAACAGTTATAACAATCAAATCAGAGCTGCTCCTGGATAAATCCATTATTCTCTCAAAGAATATATGGATGATAACTTATGACCCTGTATATGTGTAACATTTTAGGAAGATTTTATTAACGATGCTGTTACATAACAGATTATTTTTGGTTTTGGGTATTATATAGTATGTACATGTCTAACATTTTATTTTAGGTTTTGACTATTATATTATATTATCTATGTAATTTTTTTTTCATCATTATGAACTTTATTACAATTGTATATTACAAATATTTCCTAATAAATTATAAACATTTAACTAGATAATACATAACATTAAAAATGAACAGTTCAAAAATAACTTTACAAAACGCTCAAAGGTGCGAACTCGTTTCCTCCTTTTCATAAAAGAGGATGTATGCATCTCCACTCACAAGCGATTTTCGTGAAATTGGTGACACTTGTGAATCATTATATTCGTGCCACGTGCCATTAAAAGGATGTTTGCAGAATGCTGTATAATGTCCGCTGTAGGTAGACCCACTGTGATTCGACAGTGCATATAGATTATAGCGAGGAGTCACATTATCTGCTGCATAATTATTCATATCTAATCCATCTAGAGGAAATTCGATGTAAATTGTATATTGTGCCTCTAAGTGCAAGGAGTTTGTATTTTTAATTTTGTACTTGTACACGTTTTGACATACTCAATGTCATCTATAGATGATCCAACTGAATAAATATTATTGTTATTATTAAAGGTGCCTTTTATGGCATATGTCCACTCAAAATCAGAATATGGCATACTTCTGTGGTACCCTATATATGCGACTTAGATTTCACTGAAAAAATTAGGCAAAAATTCCTGAAAGGCATTCCTCATAGTCAATTACTCGGAGAATTGAAGTTCCTAAGTGCCAGACGAGTAGTCTGAACAGTTGACATTTTATATAATAGATAGATATGTTTATTCATCACTGAAGTTTTACAAGATACAGCATATAAACTTGTCTCCCTAAAACTTATCGGACTAGTCAGACATACAACAAATACAATTAGTATAAAAATAAAAGCATAAGCTACCCTATACCAATTTATATATACTATGAACAGAATGCTAAGAACTCGTCCATTGAATAAAAGGCATTTGAACATAAAAGATCAAACAATTTTGATTTAAATAATTTAAAGCTCTCAATTTCACCCATTAGTGTGACTGTGTGATTATAGCAAATAATTCCCTGATACATATATGACTTCTGTCCCAGTGATAAGCGAGAAAATGGCAAACGTATACAATTAGCGTTGCGTGTACTATAATTGCATGAAGAGTTAGAATTCTCAAACGAACAAAGATTTCTCTACAGCTCTCTCGAGGGTTGGCTCTCACCATACATCTTAATATTCTTTTCTGTATTATAAACACCTTTTGAATATGAGCAGAATTGCATCAAACAATAAGACCATAACTCAGTGTGGACTGAACAAGACCATAATAAGCTAGCTTAAGAGTTTCCAGAGATACTGTTCCTTGTAGTTGTCGAATAACAAAGCAAACACTGCTTAGTTTGGATACAATATGATCTGTATGAACATTCCATGTGAGCTTCTGATCTAGGTAAACTCCAAGGAATTTACAATATTTTACTTACTCTATGGACCTATGATCCATTCTTATTAATGGACTATGGTCAAGACTGATATTTTGTTGTTGAAATACCATAAAACAAGTTTTATTGATGTTGACTGATAATCCATTATTCTCGCACCATTGTTGAAATTCGCGTGCACATGTATTGCTAGTTGTAACAGTGCCTGCTAGAGATTTTTCAGCCACCAGCTGGTTTGTATCATCTGCATAGATAATCATTTTGTTATGAGATGTACATGAATATATAATATCATTAATGAAAGCAATAAATAGTGAAGGACCTAAAATAGAGCCTTGTGGTACACCAGTTGTTACTTTTAATCGGTTAGATTTCACTTTGTCTACAACCACTATCTGTGACCCATCCTTTAAATAGGATTATATCCAAGTGTTGGCCACTCCTCGAATACCTATCCTATAAAGTTTCTCTATTAATAATCTGTGATCTATAGTATCAAAAGCTCTACTAATGTCGTAATAAACGGCTATTGGATTTTGTTTTTCATTCAAGCAGTAATAAATATGGTTACATAATTCTTTTATAGCAGTTTCTGTAGATTTTTTATACCTGAAGCCATGCTGACAATTTAGAATAAGATTACTTTGTTCTATAAAATTGCTTAACCGTGTATTGTAACTGCTTTCGAGGACTTTCGCGAATTGAGATTGTATACACACGTTTCTATAACTTCCGACGTCATTTCTAGATCCCTTACCCTTAAATATTGGCACAGACTTTGAGGTTTTGAGAACTTCTGGATATTTTCCTTTTTCATAGGATTTATTAATTATGAAAGATAGTGCATTACATATTATATCACTGACAAATTTAAGAGTAACCCCAGAAATATCATCAATTCCTGCAGAAGGTTTCTTAGTTGTTTTTTTTATAATGTATTCGATTTCAGGTGGACTTGTCGGATACAGAAACATTGTGTTATAAGAAAAGGGGGAGAATGTATGGTTGTTCAGATCTGGTTTTGTATTTACCACATTCATGAAAAACTCATTGAAGTAATTACCTATTTTGAATTTATCATTTTCAAGTTTATCTTCTATATTTATTTGCAATGGTGTAACAGATATTGTGTTGTCTTTTGCTTCATTAATTATTTGCCAGCTTTCTTTAGATATATTACGGGTTTCAACAAGTCTTGCATCATTATATTCCAATTTAGCTTTCCGTACCTTATGTCTATAAATAACTTTTAAATTTCTGTACCGTTCTTGAATAACATCAATATTAGTAATTTTTACAAGTTTAGCCATTTCACATAAAGTTTGATGGAGCTTTTTTATTTCTGAAGTAAACCAAGGCTTCTTACGGTTTTTAAGGAATTTACGTTTTAGAGGAAAAGCCATTTGGAAATTATATTCGTAAGTGGCATAGAAGCTATTGAACGCTTCATCAACCGTAGAGTTATAAGTATCGTACCACTCTTCTGACAATAACAGGTGCTAATATGTTATCATATTAGCACCTGAGTAATCACGTGAGAATATTGTTTTTTTATATTCTCCTTATTCACTGGTATTGAGAATGTACATGTTTGAAATGTGTGATCTGACAAATGTGTGTCTATAATATCGACTGAATCTCTTATAAAAAGTCCCTTTATATGTTCCTTATCATAACACTAGATACTGTTCTACTTAGATTTTGTCATTTGCTGTGATAACAATTATTCATCTATGATATTCGTTGATGCATTATATTTAACGTAATCATTGAATAGAACTGGCCGATACTTGATGAAAATCCATATTATCATTGTATGATTTTCAATATAAAAGGGTTTTACAAAAACCGGGACATGTGTTTCGCTATACAATAGCTTCCTCAAGCGTAAACAAGCTTGTGTCGCGGTTTTTGTAAAACCCTTCAATAGTGAAAATCATTCAATAAACTGTATTAATTAGTTTTAACGTAGTCCATTGATATACTTTTTTTCTTATAACTAACAATACTTTATAACTCAAAAAAAGTCGTATATTAAAAATGTTTTATTAACATCGATCATCTCCAAACGCCATTTTCCTAAAAATATAAAAATAACCATTAACTCTTCTTGCATGAAACACAAGAAAACCTTGCCATTTTTGACATCTCTAAAATCATAGTTTAATTCAACCCACAAACTCTAGGAAAGAATTAAAATGAACTTTCATAAATATTAGCACTTAGGATCTGCAGTTTTTCATTCAGCGCTAACTGCTGAACAAAATGCTGAGGTAGTGATTGTTTCGACAGTAACCCATTTATAATTGGTATGAGTTTCGCAATGGGTTTTTTTATTTCGAATGGATTTCGAAAACAATCTTCTTGACCATTTGATGCAGTTGGCAAATCATTTTGATTGTAAAATTCTGCTATTTGATCTCCCATTGAAACAAAACCTCTGTTTATGCAATGAGTTGCGATAGATTTAATTTCATCACTGTCTAGGAAATCTTCAGTGTCACGAATCTGAAATATTAATGAAAGAAAATTTGGAGGAAATTAAGAATAAAAAAATTTGCTAACCATATTACAATACACATCGGCGGGGTCAGAAATGGAATTTCGTAAGATGTAACTTGCAAAACATTCCACAGGACTATTTTTGTGTGTCGCTAAATTTGTCTGCACTGTCCAAAATATGGCTTCAATGTCACTTAGTTTCAATTGTTTGGAGAGTTCTAAATCCTCAACACACTTTTTAACCTGAAAATTACTATAAGTTTATGAGATACAAAAACATTTTGATCGCTGACACATTGTCACAAAAACTTTATCAATGATCAACCTACGAGGTGTGTCCAAAAAGTATCCGACCTGCTTTTATATCTCCGCATTGGTGCTGGTCGTGGCATCTTTCGAAGTAGTCCCTATTTGATTGAACCATATGCTCCCAGCGAACCTTGCACATCTTGAAGCAGTCGTTGAACGCGGATTTGGAATGACACTCAACTCAAGCTGAATCGTCTTCATGTCGTTGATCGGCTTTCCTTTGAGCGACATTTTTAATTTCAATAACATCCAAAATTCGCAGGGAGCCATGTCGAGACTGTACGGTGGCTGGCGAAACTGTATAATTCTGTATTTTACCAAAAATTGCTGCACGAGGTTTGATTAATTCGTTAGCGCCTTAACGCCGCCGTTTTTTTTTCTCACGCAACTTTTTCAGAACTTCAATATAATATTCTCTGTTGATCATCTGACCTCTTCAAATTCATAGTGTACAACACCCTCACAATAGAAGAAAATAATCAGCTTGTCATGGCTCCGACTTTGACGTGCTTTTTTCTACCGTGGTTCGTCTTAACGCTTCATTGTAAATATCGTTGTTTATTTTCAGAAATAAACACCAGAAATAACCTTCTCAAAGACATTTTCATCGTCACTGACCATTTCCAAGTTGTTCTGAACGATTTCAGACCGACGGTCGTGAGCAATTTCGGAATGAATTTCGCACACACGTGAGTCATTCCCAAAATCTTCCAAGATTATTTGCTGTTCCGATGTTATTGTCAACGAAGATCGACCAGAACGGAGTTTACAGTGGAGCTATTTTTAAACCACTGTACCATTTATTTATCTGTTTTGTGTCCATTCTTTCATTCCCAAAGGCCTTCTGTATCATTTCAATTGTTTCCGTAAAATTCTTGCCGAGATTGAAGCAAAACTTGATGCAAATTCGTTGATCTGTTCTTTCTGTCATTCTCAACAGTCGAAAAGTGCGACGAACAGAACTAACACGTTGGATATAAAGACACGCTGCGCAGGTCGGATAATTTTCGGACACACCTCGACACATGTTTCAGCAACCAAGTTGCGTCTTCAGAAGAAACACACTAGTTCCCAACTCTAAAACTGATCTCACATGCTTTCGAAAATCTCCAAAAATCTAATATCATTTACGGACCTCAACAATTTCAGGCAGTTTTTATTCATTCTATGGCCGTTCTCCATGATGTTTTGAGCGATACTGGGTTTTTCTGTTCTCCAAAATCGGATATGTGATTATTCTTTTTTTAAACGAGTTTCAATAGCACATTTAGTCTGATCGACGTATTTTTTGTCATAGCAAATATATCCCCGACTTCATTTTCCAACATCTTGTCTTTAGAGTTACCTAACATTTGTTGAAGCAAGCAAGAAGTTTTCAAGGTTAGTTTGAAGGTGATTGACAATGTTTTGTGATGAATTTCACTAGTTCGGACTTCCATTGTCTACTATATAAAATGATTTGAAATCCCTGAAACAAGTAAAAAAGAATAATTAAAAAGAATAGTTGAAAATAACAATTATATTAAGCAACAATAAACCTGAAATGAAATGATAGTGAAATAACCATTTTTAATTATTCTTTTTTACTTGTTTCAGGGATTTCAAATCATTTTATATAGTAGACAATGGAAGTCCGAACTAGTGAAATTTTTCAAGGTTACTTTTACGTTTAACTTTTTGAAAATTTGATGTCGTTCGTAGGGGTGCGACAGCTGGTTAACGGAAAAACGGATTTCAAACAGAATTCGTTAGTGTATCTTGATTCATACGAAATGACAACGAACTTTGAAATGATGTCTTTTCGCAAAGTTGAAGTTCTACGAAGATTCTTTCTAAATTTAAGTTCCCTAATTAACTCATCTACTGTATTTGAAGGACACCAATTGCATTCAGCTATGTTCCTATGGATAAGAAAGTTTAATCTTGCCAATGATGTGAGCTATCAGGACTATATATAAAAGTACTGGTATTCTTCCTACAGACATCAAATTCTAGACCTTGGTTACTTTTAATCACTAATACATCATCCAAGAATGGTAACTCTTCATTTCTTTAATTCCATATGTATATGTTTTCAAGAGTTGAAACAAAGTCCTCCAACTTATAGTCTATTTCAAAAGAGTGTAGAGTAATAAATCATGAAGTGTCATAAAATTTGCCTGAATTTCGTTGTCGTCCATGGGCGTAGGCAAATCTTAGGATTATTAAACTTAATAATTAAAGTAAATTAAAAATTACAGACATAGATAATAATAAAAGGCCATTTTTGGGAAGTAATTTGGTCTAAAACTAAGTACCTACATGTATTTAGGTAAGTAAAATTTCTTAAAAAAAGATTAAGATTAATTTTAGTGGTTCTTGTAAACTTATTTAATATGCAATTTGGGTTCATATACTTGAGCATGATTTCTCAAAAAAGGGTTAACACTTAGTTCCGAGGTGCCATGTCATTATAATAATCCCTTTTTGACCCTGCCCACCAATCATGCAATACCTATTAAAC